>CAUYWD010000068.1:0-38697 GCA_963576735.1 Bedellia somnulentella
GCTGATGTTTTAGATAAGTTAGGTAATTGTCATTATTTTACAACTCTCGATTTAGCGAGTGGATTTTATCAAATAGAAATGAGCAGTGCAGACATATCAAAGACTGCTTTTAATGTCGAAAACGGGCATTTTGAATTCCTCCGAATGCCTATGGGCCTAAAAAATTCACCTTCTACTTTTCAGAGGGTGATGGATAATGTTTTAAAAGATTTACAGAATACAGTTTGCCTTGTGTATTTAGATGATATCATAGTGTTTAGTACCTCCCTTCAGGAGCACATAATTAATTTAGAAAAGTTTTCCAAAAATTGAGAGAATCGAATTTTAAGATACAGATGGATAAATCGGAGTTTTTAAAGTTGGAAACTGCATATTTAGGACATATTATAAGTAAAGATGGCATAAAACCCAATCCAGATAAAATATCAGCGATTCAGAATTACCCCATACCTCAAACCCCTAAACAAATTAAGCAATTCTTAGGCCTATTAGGCTATTATAGAAAATTTATTCCTGACTTTGCCCGAGTAACGAAACCTCTAACTTCATGCCTCAAGAAAGGTAGAAAAATAACATTAACTTCCGAGTATAAAACTTGCTTCGAAAAATGTAAGTCTCTGCTAACCAATGACCCCATCCTACAGTACCCAGATTTTAGTAAAGAATTCATTCTCACAACCGACGCCTCAAACGTGGCCATAGGAGCCATTCTCTCCCAAGGAACTATAGGATCAGATAAGCCTGTGTGCTTCGCCTCTAGAACATTAAACGACAGCGAGTGTAATTACAGTACAATAGAAAAAGAACTTTTAGCGATAGTATGGGCCACCAAGTATTTTCGACCATATTTATTTGGACGTAATTTCAAAATTGTTACTGATGATAAGCCATTGCAGTGGGTTATGAGCCTCAAAGAACCAAATTCAAGATTGACCCGCTGGAGACTCAAATTAAGTGAATACACTTTTACTGTCATTTATAAGCAGGGCAAACATAATAAAAATGCTGACGCACTATCCCGGATAGAAATTCACAACGAGGAAGTTAGCTCATTGATAGTCAATCCAACAGAAAAAGATTTCTCAGACAATAGATCCACTACCGCAACTGTTCATACCAGCGCCGAAAACCCCATATTAGAAGTACCCATAAGCGATTTTCCCTTAAATAAATTTAGCAGGCAGATATTTTTTACTATTGTTGGCGATATTAAACGCCGGCCAGTTGTATCAAAACCATTTGAAACCCACACAAGAACTTCAATTCAATTATCAGAAAGTAACTTAGAATCCGATCTTATTAGCGCTATAAAAGAATATGTAAATCCTAAAGTAAAAACTGCCATAATGATTTTTCCTCCCCTAGCAATGTACAGAATAATTCCCATCATACAAGAAAAATTTCAAAGTTCTACCATGAATTTAACTCTCGCAAAAACAGAGGTAGAAAATATCAAGGAATATTTAAAACAACAGGAAATCATTCAGAAATATCATGAAGGCAAAACGAACCACCGCGGCATTAATGAGTGTTATCAATCATTAGTAAGACTGTATTATTGGCCAAAAATGAAGGAACACATTACTAAGTACATTAACGATTGTCATATCTGTGGACAAGCTAAGTATGATCGAAATCCAATTAAACAAAAATTTTGTATAGTACCGCCACCATCGAAACCATTAGAAGTAGCCCATATCGATCTTTTTACAGTTGAAAACGAAAAATACTTAACAATCATAGATGCTTTTTCAAAATATGCTCAAGCATATTTATTAAAAGATGCTACAGCACTCAGTGTTATCCAATCGTTAATGAATTTTTTTAATCATCACGGAGTACCTTTAAGATTAGTTTCAGATCAAGGGCCTAAATTCTCAAACCAATTATTTTCTGAGTTTACTAAGCTTCACAAAATAGATCACCACAAAATTTTAGCACACACACCTAACGATAATGGTATGATAGAGAGATTCCATTCTACAATTCTAGAACATTTAAGAATTCTCAAGTTAGAACGCCCTAAAGAGCCAGCTATTACTTTATTGCCCTACGCTATACTAGGTTATAATTATTCAATACATAGTTTTACTAAATGTCGCCCAATAGAATTAATCACTGGTCATTTCGACCCTCGTAGCCCATTAGATATAGATATAAACCAGCATTTATTACAACAATACTTACAAGAACACAAGCAGAAAATGAAGTTAGTTTATAATACTATTAACGAATCCTCACTACATAACCGCACCGTACTGATTGAAAGTAGGAATAAAGACAGAGAAAACGAACAGGAATATATACCGAACCAACAAGTATTTGTAAGAAATCCCCTTGCGAATAGAAAAAAATTAGCACCTCGCTATACTAAGGATAATGTCCTTGCTGATCTTCCTGTGCACATTTACACAAAAAAGAAAAAAGGTCCTGTTGCAAAGTCACGTTTAAAGCGTGTCCCTAATAGTAATCAATTGTTACAGAATTCACCTGATTCCTCATTTGATACTCTACTGGATGATGCGCGCTCAGGAGCTAACACTTGAACCTTTGGATAACGGCTTAGGAATCATTCCTTTTAAACTCGGACCCACTAAAATAATTCCGCACTACCACTCCTTTATCCAATATGTAGACCTTAAGCATATATAAATAGAAATAGAATCCTTAGTTATAAAATTACATGAGATAAGACCACAGTTGAATAATTGTTCATCATCTTTATTTGATCCACATATTACCTTTTTACTGAAAAAAATAATACATGTTCAGGAAATTTTACAGACTTTCGAGCCAGATCGGGTAAAAAGAGGTCTCGTAGATGGTTTAGGGAGCATTATTAAAAGCATTTCTGGAAACTTAGACTATAAGGACGCAATTAGATATGAAAATGCCATTAAAATCTTGGAAAATAACGACAATAAAATTCAAACGGAATTTAACGATCACATAAGTTTATCAAAGGAATGGATGTCCCGCCACACAAAAATATTAACAAACCTAGTAGAAAATCAAAATAACATGACAATTATTCTTAATAACTTAATTCAAAAATACTCTGTCACTAATGATGACTTAGTGACCTTTGCTCATTTAGGCCAATATCTAATAATTTTAGGGGATAATATTGAAAATTTAGCAGACGAACTCCAAAACTTAGAAAATATTTTAGCCATAGTTCATTCAAGGGGTAGCCTTCATTCTATGATTAGTAAATTAGCACTTAAAAATATGTTAGTTAAACTCAGGAATATTTACACTAAAGATGAAATACTAGATTTAGAAAATAGGTTTTATTATGATTTAATTAAATTGGGGTCCTATTATAAGGGTAGAAATATAGTAATAGTATTTAAGCTTCCTATCTTCATGATTGAGTCTTTTACATTATATAGGTTATCCGCTGTTCCTAATAGGTTCCACGAAATCCTTATTCCACCCTTTCCTTTCATAGCACTTCAAAAACAAGTTTCTATGTACATAGAGACAGAATGTCCGAAGTTAATGAACTGGCATATCTGCGAGAAATCATCGAAAAATGCAATCAGCAGCCAAGCGAACTGTATCCAGCACCTTATCACAGACCAAAAACTATTGGATTCTTGCGAAAAAGCCATAGTGTCATTGAAAAGAGCAGCTTTTGAACAACTGGACGATTGCCACTATACCCTATGCTTTCCAGAACCAACCAAAGTTGAAATTTCATGTGGCCAAGAGAGGTTTGAAATGCTCAAAGGAAGTTTCCTTGCAACATTACCACTTCATTGCACCATCAAGACTCCAGCGGTGCTAGTACGATAAGTAATGAAACACGTCGGGGCGCACGAGAAAGACGTTTTTGTCGATGCAGCCGTAGAGAAGATCCGTTTCTCGACCGTCGCTAGCACAGCATGTAAAATAAGCGTACGTTCAAGGGCGTGTGACGTCACTGAGCGAATGGTTTCGTGTTTTCTCGACGAGGGTAACGACAACTCCCTTCTTTTGCTAGCACAGTGTTACATTACGCGAAGACATATGTCGACGCTGCGACGACATAGTCATGATATTTCTCGTGGTGAGGTTGGGGTCACGACAACAAAATATAATTACGTAATTTTGTTATTGAGATACAAAAGTTACATTTTTCATAAAATTTTGAATGAGTATCACATATTTAAGTTTAAAACTGTAAACTTAGTAAATTTTAATCGCGAAACATTGGTTTAAAATAGCACTACCACGCCTTTTTTGTTATTGTATTTATTTATATTTATTTCATTCTAGATTTGTGAGTTTTAGTTTACAATTCTTAACTGTTTTATTATTTAAGGTGCAGTGTATGTTCTAAATACCACTACCTTATCTCTTTTCACGTCAATGATTATGGAATATGTTTTTAAATAAAGTTTCAAAATGATTTGTTATTTTTAGTTTGAAACTGTACTAAATTGCATAGTTTTAGATTTTTTTTGCTGTTACGCTGTGCATCGGTTAAAAAAAGCACCACCTATCTTTCGTGTCATTATTTTGTTTATCAATATTTTTTCTGAAGTTTGACTTGGGAAACATGAAATTTAGTTCAAGTCTGTTGGCACAAGCCAATCACAATGAAACTGTTGCGTCGGTTTTAAAAAGCGCTACCCCATTTCGTTTTGCCAAGTTCGAGATGTTAATACAACTTTCTTACATAATTATTATCGAGCAATTTTCGATTCACATTTTAATCATTAAATTGTCGCTTGTAAACTTTACCGTCTTTTATTTTGCCGCAATTTTCTAACTCTATTAAAATATGCAGGCACAGCTATTTTACCACAGCATCAGCATTATGCTGGGCAACAAAATTGCCCAAGAATCTATATATTGCTTTAGTAATACACTTGATGGCAATATATTCATATATATGATAACAGGAAATAGGTATATGGAATAAAAAAACAAGGATTCGAAAAGAAGACATTTATTTATATTATATATATTTATTGTTGAACACATGTAAAGCCACTTTTGTAAAATCAACACAAAGCAATATCTCAAAATTATTCAACAGCAACACATAGTAATAGTGTAGTAGTCTATTAAATGACAATACAAAGCAATGTTTAAAACAAACTACCAAATTAATCTATATTATAATAGTGCATGCAACTATATAAATATATTTAAACCCCAACCGCACCGCTATACAAATAATTGAGGTAGCATTTTAACTTACACAGGAATAATACAAAACTTTATTAAAAACTCACACATGCTTGTCTTATTTGATACACTTACTTACAATATGTTAACAATACTGACTAACTAAAATGTTTTTAATTCATCAAGACATACTCATTTCAGTTACACACAGTATAGTAGTTCACTATTAAACTATAGAAATCAAAACTAAATTAGCAAAACAAATTTGCAACTGCAACACTTATATACTATTCAGAAGCTTCTCGGTCTTATTAGAGGACATTCAAAGTAAGATGGGATACTCCTTTTCAGCAATGTTCTGAAAATAAAGAAAATATGCATTAGTTACTTCGGTGATTCTAAGTATAATCTAGTCATAACACCTACATTCATAACCTTACGATAGGGTACAGAGATCATGTGTACTGCTCAACATGGTCACCTAACGTTCATATTTAGGTGTCCTAGATGAAGCTTTACTTGTACATACATGAACAATACATAATTAAATGAACTGAGAAGTTTTGGCTAGATATATATTCGGATTTATACAAAATATTGTGATTTATAGCCATGAGTATAGGTATGGTGTGGCATAGGTAAGTATAAGTGTTATGTCTATTCCAAAATAAGATTGAGGAGTAATATTTCATTTTTGGTTTAACTACTTATTTCATATCATCGTCAATACACACATAGGATCGCGCCAAAAGTTCTTATTGGGGAAGACAGATACTATCAATCATTACTTTTAGATTCATAAAGCATTTTCTATAGAATTTAGATTGCGAATTGTTTCTTTTTTATTTCTTGTAAGCTATACTTACGACTTGTAAAAAGTGAAATGAAAACTTACGATTTTATTAAGTCTCATCCGATCAATATCAGTTTGCCGGATTCTTTGATCTCCGGATGGGCCTCAAGTTACGAGGGGCCACAACTCCACATGGTCTATCCACTTGTCCATTGGAGGGATGAAGCCAAATAGTGGCTAAATCGGGGATGGTGTTTTGAGTTTCGAATACACTGGTCTGTAAAGTTAAAAAAATGCACATTAAACTTATACAACACATTTATAATCACTCGCATATTCATAAAGAAACTTATATACTTACTATATCAACAAATAGTACTCCATCCTTGAAATCCGAATTATATTTAAAACCGATAGAAACATAACAAAACAACACGAAACGACCATCTTGTTTAAGTGGCAAATAACCCATAAAATGACAACTTCTCTCTGCCAACGTCAACAAAATCTTGAAAATTTCTACCTGTTGAAATTTTGTTTACTCAAAGCTGTGTAAGTGGTATATTATCCATAATGTGTTATGAAACAAGAAAAATATAAGAGTATATTTAATATACCTACATAAACCTCTAAAATGGGTAAAATAATTAGCCGTAAGCAAAGTGGTAGAAAGAAACCAACTAATTTTGAATGAACTCAAATACACACTAAAATAAAAAATAAAAAACCTAATTGACCGACGGAAAGTGAACGAATAAACGTCTTCTCGGCCATGAAAGCTTTGTCGTCCTCTCTCGACATACAAGACTGTGCTAACAAAAGTGGGAGGAGTCCGAGAATTTCGGAAGCCACGACAGACGAGATATCTCGACTGTTATTACTTGCTATACTAGCGCCGCAGAGTTCACATTAACCAACATGAATAACCGAATTAAAGGACATGTAGTCAATATTATTAACGTCTCACCCTTCAAATCAATTCAAGAAAACAACTCATCACTAGTATTAAACTCATTGGATTTAGGGAATCTCCAATCCCTCAGCTCAAGAATAGCACTACAACCGAAACTTATACTAAACCAAGTAGAGAACAGCAGCCTTTATCATACAACTATACCACTTTATGTTATAACCATAATAACTTTAGTAGCTCTGACTACTCTGGTGCAACATCGATACTCTAAAGCAAGAAGACATCGAGAAAAAGCTGAAATACCTTCAGAAATTTATGCTGAAATACCTTCAAGAAAACCAGAACAACCCAGCGAGATTAAGGTTAACCATTCTAACCTTTCAGCGATATTTTCAAAATCTTCCAAATAATCGCTGAACTGAAGGAGGAGGTATTACGGTTGCACACTCCATTCATATTGATGACTACGCAACCTACATAAGTCGCATAGATGGCTACGTGACTTCGCGTTACACGCGCCGGCCGAACATGATGCCACCGATGTCGAGTCAGCACCCACACTTGCAACATCTACATGCAGCGTGACTTCGCTACGCCTCGTGGGAATGTCATACTTCGTTCTAACATCGACCGGGTAGCACTTAGTTATAATTTTTGTAATAATTAATTAATTGTAATTTCTTTCTTATTAAATCCTTATAAAAATTTTGGTTTTTTTTAAATCTTTCGGCTGCAGTTAACGTAATTTGTTTGTTTATAATGTAAATAATTATTGCTTGTTTTGAATTTTTTAATGGCATGTATTTAACGCGGCGACAAATTGATACCATTCCGGGTCGTAAAAAAACTGAAAATGGATGGTAAATAATCTACTTTGGCGACTAATTAGAGGTAGCATCTTAACTAGAAAGCAGCGACTTTTTAATGAGTTTTGAGGTTTTATTGGCTTATTCCGTTTATCCACCCTATAAAATCCTCCCTAAGGCGGATATTCGGAAACGCGTGTCCGTCTATCCACCCTGAACGGGGTGGATATCCGGAATGCATATAATATGGTTCTTCCGATTTTTTACCCCAAGTACAGTAAGTTACAGAAACATACACAACACAAAATGGGTCCAAGGAACATCGTGAACATTAAAATACTTAAGATAAACATACCTACTTTCTTATTTACAGTTTGAATAAAAATATCTTACAAACTTAGGGTCTTTTTTCTGTAAATGACTGTACGTAGGCAGGGTAGAAAATCGGAAGAACCATATTATATGCATTCCGGATATCCACCCCGTTCAGGGTGGATAGACGGACACGCGTTTCCGAATATCCGCCTTAGGGAGGATTTTTTAGGGTGGATAAACGGAATAAGCCGTTTTATTAAAATTTTATCTGGCAGTGATTTTCTTTTGTGGCAATTGAATTTCTTTCCACCAATCATGTATCGCATACAGATATGTACCAATAGCATGGCGTGAAGTTAAAGTAAGTCGGATTATACCGACCTGAAATCCTTTAGACCCATTAGCCTTACAGCCTTTCTCTTAAATACACTGGAAAGACTCTGTGACAGATGTATAAGAGAAAAAGCACTTACGAAAAAACCGCATCATAAAAATTTGATAAAAATCAACATGCCTACACCAAAAATAAATCAACTGAGACTGCGTTGCACAATGTAGTATCTAAAATAGAATGTGCACTCAACTCAAAGTTGTCCACACTAGGCACCTTCATAGACATAGACCTTACGGTAGGCTACGCAGATGATCTCACAATTCTCCTAAATGGAAACCATGTAAACATGCTCTGCAAAAAAATGGGTCAAGCATTAAGAGTTGTGGAGACATGGTGCAACGAATACGACCTGAAAGTAACCCCCAAAAAGACTGAACTTATACTTTTCACTCACAAAAGGAAACTTCCTCCTTTTGAGCTTCCAAAACTTTTTGGAACTGAACTCACACTCTCAAAAACAGTTAAATATCTAGGAATAACCCTAGATGATAAACTTAGCTGGAAACCTCACCTAGATAACACAATTAAAAAAGCCAGCGCTATGCTATGGCAGTGTAACAGAGTACTAGGTAAAAACTGGGGACTCAAACCTAAGATCGTACACTGGCTTTATACCATCATTATCAGACCAGTAATAACCTACGGCTCTCTGGTCTGGTGGCCGAGAACCAAATTAAAAACAGCTCAAAATGACCTGGAAAAAATGCAACGGCTTACCTGCCTGGCCATTACAGGCTGTATGAGATCCGCACCAACGGCAGCTCTTCAGGTGTTACTGAACCTGCCACCCTTACACATACAGCAAGAGGCAGCGATGTCCTCACTCAGGCTAAATAATGCAGGGCACCTTAGAAATGACTCCAGAATCCTACACACCAGTATACACACAACGGCGATCCAATATCAGCCCTTACTTGCTGCGCCCTGTGATAGGATAACTAAAACTATAATTACCAAACACAATTATACTGTTATACTCGAAGAGGAACAGCATGACTACTCCAATATTAAAGAGGTGCGTGTATACACACAGACGGCTCCAAGACCAACCAAGGGACTGGAGCCGGTGTATATTCACAAGACCTCAATATTAAAATCTCCAAAAACCTAGGTCAACACAACACGGTATTCCAAGCAGAGTGTCTTGGAATAACAGAGGCGGCCATGGCAATTAAAGCCCGAGCACTGTCCGATATGCATATCAGAATCATCTCGGACACTGCATCTGTGCTGCAGGCTCTTGACCGCTGTGAATTCACTTCAGGGCTTGTACTGGAGTGTCACAGAGCTCTGGAGGAGGCAGCTCAGAATAACACTATAACCCTACAATGGATAAGGGGCTACAGCGGCTCCTTGGGTAACGACGCTGCTGACGAACTGGCTAGGGGGGGTTCGGCAAGGGACCTACATGGTCTTGAACCGATCATACCCCTAGCCTACGGTCAGTTACGCGCATGGCTAAAAGAACGCACTCACTCCCTCTCCAAGATACACTGGCAGGAAGAACCCGGTTGCAGACAGTCAAACGAAATCATGTCAACCCTTGACAGGAAGCTTACCGGGCGCGCCCTGCGACTAAACAGAAAAGATCTGCGGACAGTGACTGGAGTACTTACAGGACATACCAACACTTATACACTATATAGGCATTACCGACCGAGCGTGCATTGAAGCTGAGGAAACGGTCGCTCACGTGCTCCAGGAATGCACTGGGGTAGCCGATATCCGCTACAACACAATAGGATCCATAAAGTCGCTCCCAGAGGCGGTAGCTGACCTGGATATGCTACTCGCCTTCTGGACGAAATTAGGTTGGGAAAATTAAATGACCACTTGGTCCATGACACAATAGCCTGCCATGCCGGGCTCAGTGCGGAAACCCGTGGCGTTTACCTCCCATCTAATAATAATATACCTGTAAAAACTATGTTTTATATAACTATGAAAGCTATATTATGAAAATAAAACTGACGTGATTGAGACAAAAGAAAAAATACATGGCAGAAATACACTTAAAGGTTGGGGAAAATAATGTTACCAATTCAAATACATCATAGAGAAATACTTTAATAATACCATGAACACAACTAGGCATACCAACCAGTTCTTTTCTTTCTAAGCATTAATAAACAGTTCACAAACAAGTCTTAAAACATAGTAAACAGTACTAATCAAAAATATCAATAACAAAATTTTGTTGCAGGTTTTTTTTGCTTTCAATTATTAAGTATATTTTTGTTGTAGTTTTGTAAAAGAATAAGCTATATCAATATAACAAGAGATGCTTTGTTCAGTTATTATATTATAAACTTTTAAAATATTATAATTATAACACAAACAATTTTTCCCAAACTACCGTTTTGAACAGTGAGCTAATAATAGTTTCATTCTATTCTATTAATTAAGTACACAAACACAAAATAAATTCCAAACTATTGTAAGTGAAATTATAATTAAATGGAATATATATTATATGAAACTTATGCAATATTATAACTATAAGGCACTAATTTTAGATTTTAATTTTTCAACAATATTTTCATATGGTTTTTCTTGATTCACATTACCAGACATCAAAAAAGTGTATTTAAGAACTGTATGTATTAATAATAAAATTTTATCAATACATACTAATAATTTTAAAAGAAGAGATAATAAAAATAAACATTTGAACCTCAACTGGATACTAAAGAGCCAAAAACACTTACATCTCTAATTAATAAACTTGTACTGAACCTTGTACATAACATTGCTAAATAAAGTATGTTTTCATCAACTATGTAATAATAAAATTTCAAAGAGAATAAAAATTGAAACAAACATTTGAACCTTAATTAGATACTAAAGACAAACCATATTAATAAACTTGTACTCAACCTTATACATTACATATTGCCAAATAAACTATGTTTTCAACAACATAATGCAATGTAATAATAAAATTCCAAAGAAAAGAACTAAAGTTAAAACAAACATTTGAACCTTAATTTGATACTAAAGACACTTACATCTTATTAATAAATTTGTACTGAACCTTGTACATAGCATTGCGAAAAAAAAGTAGGTAACATAACACTCTCCTCTTTTAATCCCCCAAAAACTATTTTTTGTATTGGTCATCTGTACAGCAAAATTCAAACAATTCTTTTATTAATTTGGAACATTCAATTTCAACCCATCCTTCTGTCTTCAAGATAGATGGGATCCTTCCATCATGGATATATTCCATTGTTAATTGTTTGAGTATCCCAGCAGAATATGTGTCAGCCAGCTGCAAAGTTTCTATAGCATTCTCCACAGCTAGTTTTTTGTGAAGTGCAAACTCACACAAGTTTTTCAATTCATTTAATTGATAATAATCTGCAGCTACCAGTAACTGATGGGGTATCTTGTCAATTTCTTTAGCTTTATTACAATAAATGAACATTAAAACATCCTTCAGCACATCAGAGTTGAAAGAACAATCTACAACATTTGTGACACATTCAACAGTGTTATGTTGAAAGTTAGCTTTCAAAACAGGACTTCGACTGGCTAAGACTGCCTTATGAGCTTTAAATTTTACACCCTCAGTTGACTTTAGTGTTACATCAGAATGCAAACCCTCATTCATCAGACATTGTAAATCTTGACTCAATTGTGTTACAGGAATAAGAGTCTGTGACAGGACTTTTTTAACCGTAAATTCAATTTTGAGCTTTGCTTTTACTGAGGATGAGAACCATATTTTATTTTTATCCAATTCTGCCAGTTTTAGCCATACATTGGGCCGCAGTATATGATGGTCAGTTACAGCAATTTCAGAAAACCGAGACTGCGAATCAAGGATGTGAAGCTTCGATTTCACGCAAACAGGCAGTTTGGACAAAAAATAAAGTTCAACAACATCGCTGTCCAACAGACACATCAGTTTCAGTAGGTATTTTGCATCTAACGAAGATAAATGTCTGCTCGTCGTAGTGAATTCTTTTATTCGTTTCTGATTATGCTGTTCCCGATCCCAGTGAGGCAATGTCCATAGTATAGTGTCAATCACCAACTCACCTTCAGTTCGAGTTTCTAAAGATATTTCAGCCATTTTATTCAGGTTGTATTTAATTGTCACACTTTTGTCTGTTAAATTCAAAGAATAATAATTCACAGCTGTAACGATGTTTTTAAAATAAATATAATGCAATACATATCTAGCTACAACTTTGTATAGTTTTCTTAGGAGGAATGACCAAATAAGATATGCAGAAAAAAACCTAATAGGGTGCTGTACCGCACAGCGCCCGCACCAATACCAGTACTACTTCCGTTCCGTATATATTGGATCACTTTATTGATATTCATAAAACTTTAAATGGGTATTTTTCAAAAGTTTTGACCAGGCGAAAACAGCATGTCCTCTGACTTTACACCGTAATATTTACATTTTAAGTCATTTATATCAAATATGTGATATATCAAATGAAAGGAAATTTAAACACAAGTAAATGCACAATATAAAAAATACATGAAAAGGTAACGAAATATGAGTAATTAAAAAAAATATGACGACATACCCCCCTATTTTTCGATGTCTCACGCAACTTTGCACACTTTCATGTGTCATATCTCAGAATTTGTGTACGCAAAAGTCACCGAAAAACAGGTAATTTTTCTTAAAAATGGCTTTGTCATGCTTTCTAATAAACGTTTTTATAGGGTTTTCAAAGAAAAATATTAAAATAATTAAGAAAAACTGTTGTCCACGAATTCGGGTATACCGGAATTTCCATCAAGTAACGGTAGGTTTTACCGTCTTAAAAAATAAATTTTACCAAATCTAAAACGTTATTTAGGTCTAGCAACCCACTTTTAACAGAATGAAATCGTGACTTCCGGTGTTCTAGGAGTCTATGGTTTGTTAAAACCGTTTTCCAGTTGCGACCTGACCTGGGGCCAAAATTTTGCTCCCGTAAGTACGATTTTTTGTGTAAAGATATTATTGTTTCCACACGAACACTTCTTATTACCGTTCGAACGAAGTATTTAGGTATCATTTAAAAGAATGGAAATGATCGAATATATTGTATTTTGATGTATTTTAAGGTTTTAATTTTTAAAAATGGACTTTCGTAACGTCATGATCATAACGTTATATACAGGCGGAATGATTTTCATTACTAACTGGAACCATAAAGCCGCGATCTCATTGCTATAGTTATCGTTTACTACGAATTTGCATTATATGAATTTTTAATAGGTTTTGGTAGGGGGTTTGGTAGGGTATGTCTTTATTATACATGGTCACGGATTCATCGGATCAAAGTACAGCAATATCAATAAGGATACAGTTATACAGGATGGCATTTGAACCTTTAACGATTTTTTCACCAACGGTTCTTGAGGTCAAAAGCAACAGCTTTAGTTCTACAACTTTTGAAAATTCGTGCAAAAAAATTCGCTTCTTCATAAAAGTCGATCAGCTGATTAGCCGCTAACAATAGTTTTTGCTTTTGACCTCTAGAACCGTTGGTGAAAAAATCGTTAAAGGTTCAAATGCCATCCTGTATAACTGTATCCTTATTGATATTGCTGTACTTTTAGTATTTTGACTGATTATTATTTTGATATCGTTTATGATAGGCGAAATACATAGCTTTGTGAACGCAGCCTTATATTCCAATTACTAACAAGACATTTCCCTGTCGTAACTATCGTGCTGTGAGTTAATTAAGAAAATACCATTTGTTTTTGTATTTTTATAAGATTATGTCTGATATTAAAGCTTGATGATGCTTATTAATATATTTTTCTATCGTTTGTTCCAAGAGCTAGTTGTTAAATATATTGCATGTTTCTTAAAAACGTGTTAAAAGTTGGTCTATTGTCAGAAAAGTGTTGCTTACTGGAGGTAATTTTGTTTTAATTTCATGAAAATAATCATGGCACAGTCTTTAGATATGTTAAATTAGTTGATGACAAAGTTAAGTAATATAACTTTAAATAAAAAACATAAAAATATTACAGCTTTTTATTAATATCAATACATTTGCAACGTAACGAATAGGAACTTTTCAAGTGCTGTTTGATGTAGAAAAAAATATTTTCTGGTCAAATTATTTATTTAAATGCCGAACTGTTATATTTTTTGCGAAGTTTAATAAATATTCTATAAAACTGTAACGAATTCAACAATGATATTGAATATTTGAAAACCGGAATTCCGGTTGCGTAGCGGGCCATTTATTTGAAAAACGCCCAAATGCTGTCTTGTCTTGAAAGTAACGAAGTAATGTATAGCAGCATAATTTTAAATAAGGGGAATTACCACACCAACCGCTGCGCTTCTTCCTCGCCCAGCTTTTATTTCATAATTATGATGATTGACTCTGGAATCTTGCCCACAGATTAAATATTAAATCTTGCCATTCAGCATTCTCTGAACAAGAAAAAGTATAATGCGGGGTTTACATTATCCAAGTAAACAAAACACGTTTGATATTTCACTGGGAAACGTCTTGGATATTGTAAAAAAACTTTTGACGTTTAATTTGGATGGCATTTTGAAATGGTACACGACATCGCAATGTGCCAATTTGGATTAAGTGATTTGTGGCGTTTATGCTGTTAAAATTATCCAAGTGAAAGCCCGAACTGCGATCCAAAAGTGAATTTGTCATTTTATTCCAATCTATTTTCATTTCATCCCAATGGGCAAATTTGGATGTAGTACTACAGAATACAGTACAGTACTGTAGTACAGATGCAATACGTTGTAGTATTTTAAGTAGCAATAGTATATTAAGGAGCTAAAAGAAAGCCTTCATCAATAACCGTATCACTAGTTTTCAAAGGAGGATAATTTATTGCAAACTCTAACAGTTTTTACAATGTCGCTTCAGCATAGGGTTTGCAATAAATTATCATAATTAAATCGAAAATGTATCAAAAACATGACAAACAGTCTTGGCAAAAAAAAACTTTTAAAGTAATCTTTCTCAAAAACGGCAACAATTTAGGATAAAAGCTTGTTATATTTGTTGCACAAAAAATAACCTTTCCAACGACGTATTTTTTTATTTATTTTTTATTTATTTATTTGCTAAAAAAACAGGTTGCTTACAACAAGATAACAAATTCAATCTATACATTTCATAGCAACATGCGCATTGTAGAACCTAAAAACTTTTGAGTCAACATGGCCTACGATTTTGTGAACATTCATTTAATTTTAAATTTTAAGTGACTTAAATGGACTAACAAAAGAACAAAAACTTAATCTTAATAATAAGGAACCAAAATAGTTACTAAAATAAAAAAACAAATAAAAAGAAGACCATAACAATTACAATTATAATTTCATATCTTTGATTTTACTAACATTACCATCAAAAATGTCCAGGTCAGCTCTAAGTCTATTGCATGTGTTCTGTATACGAGTAAGGGGAGCGTGTAAGCCTACATTTGTGCGACAAATATTCGTTTTGAATGGTAACCGGTTTTCCAGTCTAGTTGTAATGCGAGGAACATTTACATGGATTTTTTGCAGTAAATCGGGGCTTTCAATGTCGTTATTCAAAATTTTATGCAATATGACAAGGTCTGCCCGCGTTCTGCGATTGGCAAGGGTGTCAAGGCCATAATAGTGAAGACGATCGGTGTAAGTCGGAAGAACACGGGATTTATTATCGGCGTAACTCAGATGATAACAAAACCGTTTCTGAATTCTTTCGATGCGATCTGAGTGAACAGAATATATGGGGTTCCAGACACAACTGCAATACTCTAAAGTACTACGCACATATGAATTGTACAGCAGAACAAGAATGCAAGGGGAACGAAAGATTTTTACTTTGCGGATCACAAAACCAAGCGCCTTGCTAGCTCTTTTGCACACGGCATCAATGTGCTGGTCAAATTTTGCAACATCATCAAACAGCACTCCAAGATCTCTGATCACTGATACTTGTTTAAGTGGTTTATCATTGACCCTATAATCCAGTGAAGTTTGATGACATTTTCTGCTTAAATTGATACTGTAGCATTTTGACTCATTCAAGGACATCCGGTTTGTAGTACACCACTTAGTTATTTGCGTCCAATCATGTTGCAGGTGAATTGGATCATCTTCAGTGTTATGTATTTCCTTGTATATTTTAAAATCATCAGCGTAAAGTAATACTTTTAATTTAGAAATATTTTCCAAAATGTCATTTATGAAAATTATAATTAATAGAGGACCTAAATGAGATCCCTGGGGAACACCAGAGGCAACAGAAAGTGTCTGGGAATTGTAGCCACAGCATGCAATCAACTGGCTACGATTCTGCAAGTAGCTACTAAACCAACGCAAGAGAGAATTGTATATAAATAACCGCATTAGCTTCAACCTTGTGATCTCATGGTCAACAATATCAAATGCTTTTGAAAAATCAGCATAAATTGCATGAACCTCAACGTTTTTATCCAAAGCAGTCATGACATCGTTTGCAAATTGAATTAAATTTGTGGTCGTCGATCTTTTATGCATAAAACCATGCTGATTGTGTATAAGCTGTGGTTTGACGTGCCAATAAAGCCTTTTCTTAACTAAGGATTCAAACACCTTACTAAACACACACAGAAGCGATATTGGGTGATACTTTTTAATATCATTATGATCTTTTGTCTTGGGAACCGGAATGACTCGAGCCAATTTCCACTTTAGAGGAAAACTACCACTCTCCAAAGATTTATTAAAAATTATAGATAATGGTTCAACAAGTGACATAGCGCATTTCTTCAAAAAATATGGAGGTATATCGTCTGGTCCTGAACTTTTGTATATGTTAAGTTTTGATAGAGCCTCTTTGATTTCAGAGTTGTCAAATACGACTGTTGACAATATACTTTCGTTGCATGTGTCCGACATGTAAATTTCCTCGGGGTCACTGATTGTCTGAGGTTGAGTTGGAGTTTGGAACACTGACTGAAAGTGAGCCGCGAAAAAATTCGCGATAGCCTGGCCGTTGTTAGCCGTGATAGCTCCGCAATGCATGTATTCTTACGAGTTGCTTTTACGAAGGTCCAAAAAGCCTTAGGATTTTCCTTTATATTTTCTTCCATTTTTTATTTATATTTTTTATAGCATTTTGCAATTAATTTTAAACAGCGCTCTCTTAAGATGTCAAAACTAATTTTATCCCTAGGGTTATTATACCTCGTGTACTTACTATGGAATTTTTGTTTTTCTTTTGATAACGTACCACCCATCCTGATTGTTGCTGGGACCAGGTGCCAAACATTACGTGCCCATCCTTTACGTTAGTATCGGATTTTGATAAAACGTCATATAAAGCCGCTTTTTTTTGGTTTCCTCATTAAGTCATCATAAGATTACCTGCGAGCTTAAGGCCTCAGAGGCCAAAAGCGCGCACGGACAAAGAACACACCCCAAATTAGAACCTCACTTCGCGTGCCACTGGCGTAGGCCTCCCGACGGACGCAAGAGTTGGCACTGTATGACATAAGCCTCCCGCTTGGTCACCTTGTTAGGGCTCCTTTGTCCCTCTTTCCAATTTAGCTTAGGTACACTCCTTTGCCCCACCAGGGCAGTCCTCACCTGACCGGCACACATAAAGTCATAGTGAAGCCGCACAGGCCACAGGGCCAGCAGCAACCAATCCTTTCGAAAAAAAAGCCATTAGCAATCCTTTGAAAAGGAAAAAAACAGAGGATCCACGACTACTGTCTCATCATTGATCTTGACTGCACTCGTCTGCAAAATTCTTTCCCAGCGTTTTTTCCATAAGTTGTTTACCTATATATTAAGCAATGTAACAATTAACTTTGCTATTTCCCACAATATGTTGATAAGGACATGCGGTTTCCTATCTCTGGGAATGGATAATGAACCTTTAAACCATGCGTAAAGCTTTTTTCGGTCTTCTTGATTCCCGCGCTAACGAGATAAAAGAAGATCTATGCGTTGCTTTCCTGAAGAAAAATATACTCCACTAAATAGCAATGCGGCGAAGCAAAAAACTTTGTTTCCCGACTTAACATCTTTCTGAAAGTATAACGATTTTGTTTCTCATTGTTTCCTTTAATACTTTGCATCTCCTAAACTATTGATCGAACAGAAAAATGTTGCGATATAATTTGTAGAAAATTAAGTCTAAGTAATTATTATAGAAGTCTAATAATAAATAAGAAAAGCATAAAACTTAAAAATCCCACCAAAACATTCTGTAAATAACTAGCCAAGTCTCGATAGAGCTGCTTCTGTATCTCTAAAAAGTTATAAAATCTCTAAAATTAGTGGAGCCTAGTCTAAAGTTCCTTACTGCGATTTATTTATTATTAAAGTTAATTTTACGTGACTTGGCCGTTGACTTGTAAGTAGTAGTTTATGATTAAAGTTTAAGCGAATCATAGAAATGATCACCAGAGTTCTTATAACTAAAAATAAAGATAGATTAGAATCACAAAAAATTGTGAAGTGGACTCTTCATAATCGGCAAAGAAGTTTAGAAGATTTGAATAAATCTGCAAATAACTTAGTAAATAAACTTGTACATACTAAACGTGTCAAGAATGTTCAACGGCCAAGTCACGTAAAATTAACTATAATAATCGCAGTAAGGAACCTCCGACTTAGCTCCACTTATTTTAGAGATTTCTTTACATTTTAGAGATAAACAAGCAGCTCTATCGAGACTTGGCTAGTTTTTTACAGAATGTTTTTGGTGGGATTTCACTTCTTTTTGACAAGACGTAGACTGATTGAATTACGTTACATTTTCTTATTATTATATTATCTTGTGAAATCAAATAAAAATGAACTCCACGACTTTTCAAATCTTTAAAATACACGAAAAATACTTTTAAATGTGTAAATAAATACGCTACCGGGATTTATAATACAGCCAAGCGCCATGTAGTGATAGTGATGAGTACTATGTAAGAGTGTCGGGTGTCGTAAGAGTGACGAGTACTGGTACTCATGCTAAATAACCTGAGCGAAGCCGCGGCTGAGTGCTAGTACATAAATTATTATTATTATTGGACTGAATATTTTTATTTAATATTTCTCGTAAATACGCTTATTATAGTTTGGCAGTACTCTTATTATGTTTTCTCATCTGCGTCACCAGGTAGTCCAGATCTTCCATAAACCTTGTTATGATAGTTTTTTTCTTTATGTGGGCGTTATATCTATCTCTGTACCAAATTTCAGCCCTCTAGGTCTATGGGAAGTACTAGTTCCTTTGACTATGAACACTATAGACAAAGTCATAATGCAACGGGAGAGTACCTCTTTTAGATAGCAATATTTTTCCCTGTAATGTTGCGATCACTATAAAACAATTACCCCAAAATACTATAATCACCATTCTAAAAGCTACTTTTTAATTTAAAATTGATAACGTCAATTTATTGCTTAATTTAAGGTTTACTGTTTACTATATTATTTCCTGCAATCATATAATTATACATACTTGCTCCTAGTATTATACAATATTTTTTGTTTAATTTTACCATTTATACTGATGTTTAATACACCGCGAAATCTAAAGAATTGTACTAACTATCAGGGATGAATCTTCCCATGATTACGAATAAATTTTTGTACGGGACTAACTTTGTTACTGGACAAAAAAAAACAGCTGTTCCATAAGTGCAAGTTATGTAAATATCATACGGGTCATCATGGGTATAGTGGGGTCTATGTTTGTATTTTGAAAAATAAAAGACAGCACTATTTTGTACATGAGTTTTATTGCATTATTTACTATTGACCTTTAAACAAAATCAGTTTCGTGTGAAAATTTCGAATTTATTCGTCTATTTCAGTCACATTTTTCAAAAGATGATGTATTCGTACATCTAAATATTTTAAAGCTATAGCCTTTATTAGCATATGGACTAAAAGTGAATCCAAATAAGACACAGATAATTATAGTCGGTAGTTCTCGAATTTGTTCTAGGATCGACTATAAGTCACTACCGCCTATATTATTTGACGGACCTCGACGCCCACCCCTGCGCGTGCCGAGCCTTGTGTTCAGAGCCGCGTGGAAGATCCTCTAAGACATCAATTCCTTTTAGCCCTACAGTTAAAAACCTAGGGATAATGATAGACAGCACCTTATCTTGGGTGCCACAATTAGAAATGGTTAGCCGAAAGATGTTCGCTTCAGCGGGATCCCTCAGCAGGTTGCGTAATTTTCTTCCTACTGCTACTAAAACTGCGTTAGCTCAATCACTTCTCTTGCCCCTTCTTGACTATGCTGATACCTGCTACCTTGATATAACTGAAGAGCAACTTAATAAACTTGAGCGCCTCCAAAACTTTTGCATTAGGTTTATTTTTGGATTGAGGAAATATGATCATGTATCTGTATATCGCACTCAACTGAAATGGCTTCCTATTCGTCTCCGCCGGAATGCACATACACTTTCTCTCCTTCACTCTATTTTATTCAATCCTGCCACCCCTTTCTATCTAAAAGAACGTTTTCAATTTCTCTCCTCTTCCCACGATCTTAATCTACGTTCTGAACATAATCTTCTATTAAGCATTCCCTCCCATTCAACCAATTACTATGGCTCCTCCTTCACTGTGCAGGCTGTTCAATTGTGGAACGCACTTCCGGTAGAGATTCGTCAGGCTAAATCCCAATCTATTTTTAAGGATATGGTAAAAAAGCACTACCTCACTGAAACGCTATAATACATACATACATATACTCACGCCATTAGTTCCCATTGGGGTAGGCAGAGACTATTGATCGCCACTTCGCACGATCCTGACAAACCTCTCTAGCTTCGTTTACATCCATTAATCTTTTCATACATGCTCTTTTATTCTTCATACTTCGGACGCCAGCCTTTTTGAGCACACTCTCAATTTGGTCCAAGTGTGTTCTCCGTGGTCGTCCTCTACTAACATTACCATCCACACTAGCTCTATAGATCCCTTTTACCAATTTTCTATCATCCATCCTCTCTATGTGCCCAAACCATCTCAACATTCCTTTTTACCTATAGACGTCCTAAAACTGCTATAATACTGTTGCAAATTAAATTATATATATTAAGTATATAAATAAAAATATGTATCATAATATTTGTATGTAGTTTTAATTTATTGTATCATAGTATTTATATGTTTGTTAATAGTTTATTATTTTATAACTAGATTTAAGTATGACTGGATTGTTGTATTGTTTATGCAGATTAACGCATAGTCATCAGTTTCATCATGTTGTTGTACATCTATCTCACATGACTCTAATTTATTGACCTCTCCATTCAAAGGTTGTCTGGAAGAGATCGCTTTTAGTGATAAGACCGCCAATTGTACTTTTGTTAATTCATTCTGTGTATTTGTAATTGTTTTTCCATATTTGATGTACAATAAAGAGTTTTCTATTCTATTCTATTCTAACAGCACAAGGTGGTTTTCGAACGGATTTTGCTCTCTGATGTGGTCGTTTAATGTCGGAAATATTCTTTTACCTAAATTCTTTTTCAAAACAACTGCGACCATTTGAGCCAAAGCTTAGTCTTTGGACAAAAACGAGGTGCCTTTCAATTTTATAGTATGCCTCAAAACTTTGGTTGATTTCCAATTGCATCTTCCAGTGGCCGCATTCCATTTTTCTCGTAGATTCGGGTCTTTAGGAAAACTGTAATGAAAACGAAGAAATTAAATAAATATAACAAATTTATTACTTACTAATTCCGTAGATAACAATTGGAAATCATTCAGCGTCGCTATAGCGCGACGAAATTCATAATATACTCACTCATTAACATCAGTTTACTAATTTGAAAATTTTACCCTAACGACAGGGTAGGATGAAAACGTGAATTATGGCAACACTGAGATACTGCATATTTTTAGGTTATACTATTAAAAAATTGCTCAAAATAACTAAAGAAAATGCTAGTAATCTAGTTCAACGTAATTAACATTTGAATCACTTTTTTTCTGATCGCGCAATGTATTTATTATGAATTTATCTGTAGAAAAACATTAAAAAACTCACTCACTTGTGGAAAGTCAATCCTTCGATGTGTTTTTCGCTGTGGCTTCCGCAGCCAAGCACGCTTCACCCAACCATACCTTACTAAATAATAACTTAATTAATGGAGTCTCTTTTGTCACAATAACAATATACAAATGAATAAAATCTTTCTCAAAATCAAAAGAAAACCAAAATCACTCACAAGTCGACGCTTTGTTTGTCACAATTTAAAAGTGTGACATCAACAAAACGGGTTACGCGATAGAGATTTGGACAAAAACGAGGTGCCTTTTAATTTTATAGTATGCCTCAAAACTTTGGTTGATTTCCAATTGCATCTTCCAGTGGCCGCAATCCATTTTTCTCGTAGATTCGGGTCTTTAGGAAAACTGTAATGAATACGAAGAAATTAAATGAATATAACAAATGTATTACTTACTGATTCCGTAGATAACAATTGGAAATCATTCAGCGTCGCTATAGCGCGACGAAATTCATAATATACTCACTCATTAACATCAGTTTACTAATTTGAAAATTTTACCCTAACGACAGGGTAGGATGAAAACGTGAATTATGGCAACACTGAGATACTGCATATTTTTAGGTTATACTATTAAAAAATTGCTCAAAATAACTAAAGAAAATGCTAGTAATCTAGTTCAACGTAATTAACATTTGAATCACTTTTTTTCTGATCGCGCAATGTATTTATTATGAATTTATCTGTAGAAAAACATTAAAAAACTCACTCACTTGTGGAAAGTCAATCCTTCGATGTGTTTTTCGCTGTGGCTTCCGCAGCCAAGCACGCTTCACCCAACCATACCTTACTAAATAATAACTTAATTAATGGAGTCTCTTTTGTCACAATAACAATATACAAATGAATAAAATCTTTCTCAAAATCAAAAGAAAACCAAAATCGCTCACAAGTCGACGCTTTGTTTGTCACAATTTAAAAGTGTGACATCTCTATCGCGTAACCCGTTTTGTTGATGACCACTGGAAGATGCAATTGAAAATCAACCAAAGTTTTAAGGCATACTATAAAATTAAAAGGCACCTCGTTTTTGTCCAAAGACTAAGCTTTGGCTCAAATGGTCGCAGTTGTTTTGAAAAAGAATTTAGGTAAAAGAATATTTCCGACATTAAACGACCACATCAGAGAGCAAAATCCGTTCGAAAACCACCTTGTGCTGTTAATAAAGGCTATAGCTTTAAAATACTTAGATGTACGAATACATCATCTTTTGAAAAATGTGACTGAAATTGACGAATGAATTCGAAATTTTCACACGAAACTGATTTTGTTTAAAGGTCAATAGTAAATAATGCAATAAAACTCATGTACAAAATAGTGCTGTCTTTTATTTTTCAAAATACAAACATAGACCCCACTATACCCATGATGACCCGTATGATATTTACATAACTTGCACTTATGGAACAGCTGTTTTTTTTGTCCAGTAACAAAGTTAGTCCCGTACAAAAATTTATTCGTAATCATGGGAAGATTCATCCCTGATAGTTAGTACAATTCTTTAGATTTCACGGTGTATTAAACATCAGTATAAATGGTAAAATTAAACAAAAAAGATTGTATAATACAAGGAGCAAGTATGTATAATTATATGATTGCAGGAAATAATATAGTAAACAGTAAACCTTTAATTAAACAATAAATTGATGTAATCAATTTTAAATTAAAAAGTAGCTTTTAGAATGGTGATTATAGTATTTTGGGGTAATTGTTTTCTAGTGATCGCAACATTACAAGGAAAAATATTGCTATCTGAAAGAGGTACTCTCCCGTTGCATTATGACTTTGTCTATAGTGTTCATAGTCAAAGGCTCAGACTATGAAAATTCAACCAAAGATAACATATGCTAAACAGCCAGGCCATAGTAATATTAATTTAAACAACGAGCTTTGTGCCCGCGTCTTCCTCAGCATAGACAAATTTTAAGGAAGGAAAAGGAAGGAAGCTAGAAGGACAAAAAAGGCAACTAACTTAAAGCATACACAACTAGAGAGATAAAGAATACGTCACGACGAGCAAGAAAAGGATAGCTAATTATAAAACTCTTAAAGATAGAAAGAGTTAGTACTGTGATTTTTTGTCCCTTACGGTGTAACCTGTTTTTAGTTGGATCAAACTGTCACTCTTGACAGTTTGCAGAAAATTCAGTGTCAAAATAATAAGCTCTTTGTTTACCTTTGATGATTTAAGATTATTTTGTTCAAATACGTGCAACATATTTATTATTAAAGTATGTATTTTAAGTACTTTCTAGGCTAGTTGACTAAATTTCAATAACTGCTTAATAATTTAGCTTATTAGGCATTTTATTGAAAAAAAATGTTTATTTATTTTTAATCGAGCGTTTCCATAATAAATTTAACGTTTTAAAAAACTAATTTCAATTTGGTTCCAAAACGCACAAGACTGTCATGGCGTCTTGAATGACGTCACGCCGTGCGAAACAAACCAAAGAGCGATCGTGTCTTCGTACGTTATAGCTAGTTTTTATCGTTTAAAAATGAATTTCTCATATTATAAGTATTGTATAGTGCCCAATTGTGATAGCACGACTTTAAAAACGCCAATCAAGTTATTTATATATGTTACAAACAATGGAGAAATACGGAAAAAGTGGTTAAAACTTGCAAGAAGAGATGATGCTCATACTTTACCAACAGGTTCAAGAATGTATTTTTGTGAAGATCATTTTGATGTATGTATTTCACATAATACAATCTATTACTTTATTCGAGCAAACTAGATGTGTTTTGTAGAATCCATACATACATATACTCACGGCTATATTTCCCTAGAAGGGGTAACTAGAGCTAAGGAATTATAAATTCCTCAGCCACTTTTGGAAGTTGAGTGGGGAAAAGATGGTAAAAATAAAGGTTTTTGGTGATGGGTCTCCAACCGCATTGCCCAAAAATCCAATAAAAAGCCCCAATACCCTTAGTCGCCTCTTACGACACACGTGGGTAGAAAGGGGTAACGACACTGTAAGCCGGCACTACATGGCAAATTGTAGAATCCCTATTTTCTAAATAATAAATACATGAGTTCAGGTTAAGTTGTTTCACTTTTAGAAGTGAACGTTTTATTTTAGTTTTGTAATTAATGTTACAAACATACTCATTTTATTATTCTAGTTGCCAAATGATATGATAAAAATCATGGAGTACCATATGAAGGGAACAGTATCACAGGTGCGCATGAAACCAGGTTGTATGCCTAGTAAATTTGGATGTCAAGAAGACAGAAGAAAACGAACATGCAGCAGAACAGAACGGCTATATATTCTAAAAAAACAAAGAAAGATGATAATAGAAGAGTGTCTGAATGAATCGAAAGAAAGTTGTACTCCAAGTGTTATATCAATTTTCTTGCAAAATGTACGTCAAAACATTAAATCCTTGTGTACCGAACTGAAATATCACATAGCATTTATGCTTATAATAAATATTTTGTACTTACAAGGAAGTTTTAACATTGTGAAATTCAGATGAGCAAAAGTCACTGTTCGACGCGAAAAAATTTCCAAGCATAACGGCATCGATTCTGGCCAAATTATTACTGTCTGCTTTGCTGAATCCCGATTCCATGGTTAATTCTTTCAAATTATAATCAGCAAAAACTGTATCAACTTGATATTAGTTGTTAAAAACCAAAATTTGATCAAGAACCGGTAGTGATACTCGCAACGTCAAAGACACGATTGGAGTTTCGCACGGCGTGACGTAACGCTTTCTGATTGGTGTTCACTGTCACGTGACTAAAGGTTGCATTTTACGAAATTTATTTTTTAAAAATATTATTAATCTGTAACGTTTTTAATAATTAAAATTGTTTGTTATATTCTCCATAATATAATTAATCATTATAAACCCCTATCCATTATATTCATTCTTAATGGACACAAGCCTATTATCTTATATATTATTAATTTATGTATTTTTTACCTTGAAAAGTAAGTAGGTACCTTATTTAGGTATATTTTATTATCATAAAATATTGTTAAATATTTTGTAATCTTGTAGTGTTTGCTTACTCTGGTGGGAATGACAGTATAATTCATTTAACTTACTTAATTTCATCTGTATAAATTATCCATATTACAACTGATGTATAAAATTGTTTTGTTTTCATTAGTTATTTCAATTTGCGTTTTTCTGTATCGTCTGTATAATAAAGTATAATTGGTAGAAACTTTATAGGTCAAGAACTTTTCTGTATTTTTATCTTATTTGAAATATTGTGTACCGTTTGTTTCTCAAATAGATAAATAAATAAATAAACAAATCATATTTTGGACTCGTAGGTTGTAATTTTGTTTAGGACAGAGACCTTGTCCTAAATCACATAGATTGTGCTTTAAAAAAGGTAAATAAAAAGTTTTCGGCTGTAGTCATCGAAGCGAGTAAAAAGCCTCAGATGAATCACTTCGCAGTGGCGTATCAAAGAAAACTCGGAATATATTTACAGTTTATGAACCTTATTAGATTAACAATAGAAGATATGCTGTTATTCATACGTTTTACCTGTGTTTTTGATTTAATTCTAAACATAACCTTCAACAACAATTTATTTTTATTTTAGTTATTAGTTTATTTATTTACGGCCCGCAGACAAGTGGCCTTGCGAATTAGTAAAAAATTCGGAGGTAGGAAACGCAAACACTACTAAAACGTGTAAAAAAAATAAAGGATAGAAGAATTTCGCGCTGGTAGCCATTGACACGGTAGCTCAATTGGCAAGAGCGACGGGGGCGTATACCCGAGGTCGCGGGTTCGAATCCCGCCTGTGTCGAAATTTTCTTTCCTTTATTTATTCTTTCTTTTGTTTATTAGTCACTCGTTTTTGCCGAACGATCTTATGCGAACTATAGTATCTCCAATTGTAAAAAATAAGACAGGTGATATCTCGGATAGTCGTAATTATCGGCCAATCTCTCTAGCGACTGTGGTAGCTAAGGTACTTGACTGTTTGTTGGATAGAAATCTTGATAAGCACTTAAAATTACATGATGCGCAGTTTGGGTTTAAGGCCGGTCTGTCTACCGAAAGTGCTATCCTCTGCCTGAAGCGAACAGTCAAGTACTACACAGACAGAAGTACTCCCGTTTTTGCGTGTTTCTTAGATCTCTCAAAAGCTTTCGATCTTGTTTGTTATGACAAATTATGGGGTAAATTGTTTAAGACTGAAGTCCCATTCGCCATAACAAACCTTTTTAAGTTTTGGTATAAAAATCAAATAAACACAATAAAATGGAACGAATGTTACTCTTGTGATTATAAATTAACGTGTGGTGTGAGCTCTCCAAAGCTTTTTAATTTGTATGTTAACGCACTGATTGAGGAGCTCTGTAGTACAGGAGTCGGCTGCTCCATCGATGGTGTTATGTTCAATAATATTAGTTATGCAGACGATATGGTTCTTTTGAGCCCCTCAATCAATGCTTTAAGAAAGCTCTTACAAATATGTGAGCAGTATGCTAAAGATCATTATTTAATGTACAATGAGAAGAAAAGTGAAGTTATGGTTTTCAACTCTAGAAATAAAAAGATTAACCAGTTTCCTCCAGTAATGTTGTATGGCAAACCATTAAAAACCGTTACACAATTTAGATATCTGGGTCATTATGTAAATAGTGACCTCAATGATGACCTAGACATAGATAGGGAACGCAGGGCACTGTCTGTCAGATGCAATATGTTGGCTCGCAGGTTTTCTCGATGTTCAACAGAGGTGAAAATAACCCTGTTTAGAGCTTTTTGCCAATCATTTTATACATCTGCCTTGTGGGTCAAATATACGCAAAAAGCATACAGTGCCCTGCGGGTCCAACACAACAACGCGTACAGAGTAATGATGGGGTTGCCTCGGTACTGCAGTGCATCGGGGATGTTTGCGGAGGGTCGCGTGGATGATTTCTACGCGATCATCCGCAAGCGTGTCGCGTCCATCATGCAGAGAACCTGGGACAGCTCCAACACGCTCTTGAGAGTATTGGCCGATAAGTTCGACGATCCCATGTATCGGCACTGGGTATATGTGCAGCGGCACACTAGCTAGAGCCACTTCTCTGGCTAGATTTGGCACCTTATGTAAATAGCTTATTGTTAATATTTTAAATTTTACTTTTATTTATTAAATCTAAGTCTAACCAAACTAACATAATTTAAGTATCTCGATGTTACTAACTTACTAACTTTACTATGGATTTACTTTATGATCCGAAATAAAGTTTTTATTATTTATTATTATTTATTTATTAATCAAAGTTACTGTCTTTTAAACAATATATTTTTTAATTGGTTCCGAATACTTTCCTTGTTCATAGTAATTATCATATTCACATGATGAATTCTAACTTACATACATACATACATATACTCACGGCTATAAATCCCTAGAATGGGTAGCCAGAGCTAAAGAATCAGAAATTCCTCAGCCTCTTTTGGAAGTTGTGTGGGGAAAACACGGTGAAATAAAGGTTGTTGGTGATGGGTCTCCAACCGCATCGCCCAAAAATCCCTTAAAAGCCCCAAAACCGTTAGTCGCCTCTTACGTACACCCACAGGAAGAAATGGGGTAGTGCTATTCTAAGCCGACACTACACAGCTATACCGAGTTCTTACTTCTATAGGATTATTGAGATTTTGAAGTGGGCAACACTGTTGTTATTTGTTGTTGAAGGTTATGTTTAAAATTAAATCAAAAACACAGGTAAAACGTATGAATAACACCATATCTTCTATTGTGAATCCAGTAAGGTTCATAAACATACATACATATACTCACGGCTATAATTCCCTAGAAGGGGTAGCCAGAGCTAAGGAATTAGAAATCCCTCAGCCACTTTTGGAAAGTTGAGTGGGGAAAAGATGGTGTAATAAAGGTTGTTGGTGATGGGTCTCCAACCGGATCGCCCAAAAACCCCTTAAAAGCCCCAATATCGTTAGTCGCCTCTTACGCACACCCACCGGTAGAAACGGGGTAGCGCTATTCTAAGCCGGCGCTACACAGCTGCTATTCATACGTTCAAAACTAACTAATATTAATAAATTTCTTCGCTTAATACCGCTAAATAATACCTGCAGTCTTCATGCAACATGCACTGTGCACCGCCCGCCCTTCCACTTACAAGAAATCGAAAAGCAGACAATGCACCACACACACACCCGCAAGCGAAAACCACAGGCAACCACAAACATGCGACGCGTTTCGACTCAACACGAGTCATTGACGAGCAGTTAGTAGACAGTTCGGCAGCTGACCACCGAGTGCCGGTCATACGATTTTGCGGTTATATTTATAGGCCAGGCTCCCCACTCCCCCACCCAAAGATCATCAATGACGAGTGACTATATTATTGGAAAAATTGTCAAAAGTGGGGAAACGGTGTAGCCCAGCTGTTCATTCAGCAGTGCAACGGAATTATCATTATCATATCTGGAGATTTCAAGTTTCTCTAAAAGACATAATCTTAATCCCTTATTACAAGTATGTAAAATCTCCAGATTATGATTATCGGGGAGAACGTGTCCAGTATCCAGTGTCTTGCCAGTAATAATTCGGAGGTAGGAAACGCAAACACTACTTAAACGTGTAAAAGAAATAAAGGATAGAAGAATTTCGCACTGGCAGCCAATTGACACGGTAGCTCAGTTGGCAGAGCGTCGCACAGTGGTTCCACGTTCAAGGAGACGCGGTCAAAATTACTTATTTTGCTTGAATGACATATTTTTGTCCAGAAAACCATTTAAATGGATCTGAATAGTAAGTTTATTTAAAATAAAAGCCATATGAAGTGATAAAAAAGTTTATTTATAACAAAAATAATAAAATAAAAAAATTAAAAAAACATGAAAATATTTCTATGTTTTGATATCTCATATTAGGTGTAAAATTACGATCTAGGCTTTAAACTTAATCTATATCTTAATATATATTATAAAATATCTCGAAATAATGCATTTGTCGTACATCATATATGCGTTATAAAATTAAAACATTTTAAATAAAATTACAAATAAATACAAAATTCGAATCATCTAACTAACTAATCTTACATTAATCCAACAAATCTTAAACAGCTTGAGAGAGAGTTGTCTTTTTTTGCGAGGGAGTCTCCTAAGGCTAGTAATCAGAGGATCCGAGTTCAATAGAAGCCGGTTTATGAGGTCGGAGTTTGTGATTTCCCTGGAAAACTTTCTAGTATTATTTAGCCTAAATAATTTCAAACTCTTATTAGTCAGTCAGTTATTTTTTTTTCTCAAAGTACTGTTTTTCGTGAAGGGATACCTCTTTAGTTTCTTTTGCAAATTGAAACCTAATAGGTCTACAGTATCTCGTAGATGAAGGTCGTGGATTCTTCCAAATAAGAGTCTCTGGTCTGCACAACCGCTACCATACGTAGCGGGACGTAGGATGTCACAAATATACTTCCATCTTCCAGTCCTGGATTTTCCACGAAACTCTGTTTATATTCCCCGTGTCCAGTACTGCCATCAAAACCCCATTTGCCGATTAAAAATAAATCACCAAGAGATTCATAATCCAAGCTTGAAAGCACATCATTTTGTACATCTACAATACGTTTGGCTGTGTGGTCCAGCAAACATTGCAGCTCCACTTCCGCGCCTGTTTCTCTAACTGTGATGTTTTCCGGATAGCACCGCTTCAAGTAGCTTCTTATATGAGGGAAAAATCTGTGAGCTTCTTGAGTTTATAAAGTTCATAATGAGCAAGTACTGGTGCGTTGTCAATTTAGCTTCTGTGTACAACGATAACACTTCGTCAGTACTAAATTCTTTCTTTTCAGTAGTTTCAGAATGGCTTGATAGATCCATCAATGTATTTACTGCAGTTTCATTAACTTTAGAAAGGTCAGCTAGCCTTCTACGCTGGCAACGCTTACTGCATTCCGAGAAGACCTTTTTTTCCTACCTGCTGAACTGCTACCGGATGAACACTGAAGTTGTACATTTTTACATAGTGACGAACTTCTGCTAGTTGCACTCTTGATTAAATCCACAACTTCTTTACACTGTAACCACTACATATGATTGTTCTTGAGCCTATTAAAATTTCTAGATGCTTGTTTCCAATATTCTGAGAATCTTTTACTCAACTTGAGCACTCATTCACGGAGTACTTCTATGTCACAGTTTTCGTTGTCTGGCACCATGTGCATCAGTTTTTCCAAAATAAAATTAACTTTTTCTTCCTTTGAAGAGTTGCAGGCATGCCACATTTCTAAAATAAACATTCTGGAGAATGTTATTGTGTACATAGTACCTGCAATGAGAAAAAAACATTACATAGTGATTTTGCTACGACGTCGTAGCAAATTGCTACGAAATCATAGCACCCTCATAAATATCGGGGACGCAGACGGACGCAGCTAGATCGTATATGCTTATAAACTAGACAGTCTAAGCTACATTGTGATATATAAATCATTCATGGCTAGGTCTGGGAACATAACTAAAACTTTATTGGAAAACCACAATGATGGTAATGAAAACATAATATTACTTTATTCCGTAGAACCAGGTAATATATTTAAAATGAAACTAAAAGGACAAATTAAATGATAAATAATAAAAGAACATACCTTTATCTTTGATATCCATTGTTAATCTTCAAACTTTTAACTTAAAAATTCTGAGAAATCGTTAGCCGAATAACTGCACTTTTGATGACTCACAAGGTAGCGTAATTAGGTGACGTTAGATGTGTTAACTTTCGTTGCCGATAAAGTAATGATAAAATGTAATTAGGGTGCCCTTATTTATAGTTCACAATACTATGGGAACCTATAAATGTGAAAACGAGAAAAAAATACAGATTGCTGACATCGCATATCATGGTATTTTGACCTACTAGGGAACCACAGTGCGTCGGGGCGTTTACCCGAGGTCGCGGGTTCGATCCCCGCCTGTGTCGAAATTTTCCTTTCCTTTATTTATACCTCATTTCTACTGCATTCACTCTGCTTTCATGCTTCTTCTGCCACACCCAACATTCACTGCCATACATAAGCGTAGGAACAAGAACGGCATCATGCACAGCCATTCGGGCCCTTTCGGACACCGATTGACTAGACATTAGACTATCCAATGCTCCATTAATCGCATTACCCTTTTTCACTCTTCTCTCAATATCTTCATCACATTTTCCATTCCTTGTAAACAAACTTCCCAGATATACAAACTCCTTCACCTGTTCCACATCCTTACCATCAATCGCAATCACGCATTCTGTCACATCTTCCTGTCTCACAAAAACCATCGTTTTGGTCTTATCCACATTCACCCTCATTCCCTTTCATACAAAAGACTCACATACAATATTCATCATCTCTTGCAACTCTTCTGCCGATGATGCAAGTAGCACTTGATCATCGTGTTTTTAACATCATCAAAAATTCTGCACATTTGAGGGGTATTATAGTAAATAATATCTGTTGGAGTAAGTGGGGCTGAATGGCCCAATGATCTTATTATTGAATCAGGTATTTGTAGTTTATCTAACAGAATTGACTCTTTACAAGAAACTGCTTTAAGGGCAAACCTTTGAGCTTTAAGTAACCTACGAATTGGAAATGGTTCAATACCTGTTTCAACTTCTAAAGCATTAATTGGGGTAGACTTCATGGCACCGACTATGATCCTAAGTGCATTATTTTGAACAACATCCAATTTTTTAAGTAATGTGGGACTTGCATTTAAGTAAGCTAAACAACTGTAATCAAAATTACTCCGTACTATACTTTTGTAAAGTAAACATAAATTTTTTGGATCTGCACCCCTTTATCCCTTTTAATGCTTTTTTGATAATATAATTGATATGTTTATCAAATTTTAATTTGTCATCAATAATTACCCCTAAGAACCTTTTTTCTCTATTTACAACAATATCACTACTATTATATTTAATATTTACAATTCTTTCTTTGCCAAAAATTAACGCACAACTTTTATCCCCATTAATTTGAAGATTCAAGATTTTTTCATAATAGACATTTAATTATTTTAATGCAGTATTCATCTTAAGCTCAGCTGTTTTGAGGTTTTTATCAGAACAATATAAAAGAATGTCATCAGCAAATTGTAAAATTTTTACATCTGCTGTTACATATTTATTTATTTGAGAAGTAAACAAATTGTATAATATAGGAGACAGAGTAGCTCCTTGCATTAAACCTTTATTTGTAACATTAGGGCCATGCAAAATATTATTATACTTAACATACAGAGTTCTGTCATTCAAGCAATTAAAAATCCATTTTAATAAAATTCCAGGAAGGCCTATAGATGATAAAACTTGAATAAGCTGCATTAATCCTGTATTGTCATATGCACCCTGAACATCAAGAAATGTACATATAGTTGAAGACTTGGAAAGTTGACTATTTTTAACATCTGAAATTAAAGTAACAAAACTCTCTGCACAACTTTTGCCCTTACGAAAACCAAACTGGTTCGGAGGTAATATATAATTTTGATGTATCTATACCGATTTCTATGATTCTTTTTTTATTGAATTGGTAATATTGTTATTTTTTTTAAATAAGGGTTGAGTGAGAGTTATATAAACGTAAGAGTAAACAAATATAAGCGGAATGCTCCGAACAGGAGCAACACGTGTTATTGTGGGTCGACCATAAAATGTAGACATATGCTGTTGCGGAATATTTTTCAAACCATTTTATGTATGATATTTCCATCATACGTGATTTCTATGTAACTTTAACCATGCGAACGCGGCAGAAGCATAAACAATAGTAACTTTTCCCGTTTTCCCAAAATTTCCCAAAATTCCCCTTCACTACTTTGCCGAAAAGTATACTATAACCTGCCCAGGACTATGAAGAATAATTGTACCAAGTTTCGCTAAAATCCGTCTTGTAGTTTTTGATTCCATAAGGAACATACAAACCGACAAACAAACAGACAGACAAAAATTTTACTGATTGCATTTTTGGCATCTGTATCGATCCCTAATCACCCCCAGATAGTTATTTTGAAAATATATTTAATGTACAGAATTGACTTCTCCACAGATTTATTATAAGTACTAGTTGGTCGGCCCAGCTTCGCACGGGTAGCGTTGGTTTTTAAATATCCGAGGTTTCTTCAATTACTGCTCAAGGTTTGTGATATTTAGAGCAGGATTTAGCACACCCGAGCAACAACGAACCGGTTCAGTATCTATGTTTTTAGGCAAATTTTCTGGTTGAGTTGAAGTGGAGTTAAACGCTATAAAGAATTTTAACAATCTAAAACAGAAACTATCCCGCGATGTAGGATGCAACTACTGGCGCCATCTAGTAAGTAATATGTAAGTAAATTAGTAAGGATTTGGTTTTGGTCACGGGCGCGATGGCTTATTTCATGTATTATTTCGGTGTTTCTGTACCGATTTCTATGATTCTTTTTTTATTGAATAGGTTATAATGTTAACTTTTTTAAATTATGGCTGAGTGAGAGTATTATAAACGTAAGAGTAAAGAAATAAATTCAGAATACCCGTGTTATTGTGAACAACCATGAAAGATAGACATGGTGTTGAGGGATATTTTTTAGACAATTTTATGAAGAATGTTTCCGTGATACATAATTTCTATGTAGACATAATATTAACGTTAACATAAACGTTCACGCCGTTTATCCCCGAAAGGGTGGGCAGAGGTACCAATACTTCTGAACTCACATGGCAGCGCCATCTAGTGTCCAGAGAAGGTACCCACGTTTTGCTTAGACAGTGTACTCACGTGATAGGGGGCAAGCCTATCGCCGCCGTGTTGTACGAATACACTGTCACATGACTAAGTACAATTCAGCCATGTGGGTTTCCTCACGATGTTTTCCCTCACCGTTAACAACCATGATAAATTAACCACACATATGACTTTAGAAAAGACAAATTGGTGTAGGCCCGACCCAGGATTGGAACTCACGCCCCTCTGTTTACTGGTGGGTGTTCTACCCACTGGACTACCATGTCGCACTAATTCTATGTAACTTTAACCATTAAGGATGCACACGCGACAGAAGCTTAAAAAATGGAGTAACATCTCCCGTTTTTCCAAAATTCCCTTCACTACTCTGCTGAAAAGTATACTATTACCTGCTCAGGAGTTTTTTCTGCCTTTTTTCATAAGGAACATACAAACTGACAGACAGACAAAAATTTTACTGATTGCATTTTTGACATAGGTATCGATCAATTGGTGTCTATTTATTGATTTGTCATTGTTATTAGGTATGTGTTGTATTTTAGTTTATTGTTTGCTCATAATTTATATTATAAACTTATTATTTTAGGATATTTGCCATATATGCCAGATATGGGAAAAGCATTACCAAATTACCACAAGCGAGGCAAAATTGTTATTGTGTCAACACTGATTGTGCGAAAGAGAGACATATAGGGTGCCACGCCTTTGACTATGAACACTATAGACAAAGCGATGTTACGTCATCCATTTTAAAAAGAGAAGCCCTTATTTAAGTTCTTATATGTTAAAAAGAGACACAAAACTTTATTGTCATCTCTATCGCGAAACCCGTTTTATTGATGTCACACTTTTAAATTGTGACAAACAAAGCGTCGACTTGTGAGCGATTTTGGTTTCCTTTTGATTTTGAGAAAGATTTTATTCATTTGTATATTGTTATTGTGACAAAAGAGACTCCATTAATTAAGTTATTGTTTAGTGAGGTATGGTTGGGTGTAGCGTGCTTGGCTGCGGAAGCCACAGCGAAAAACACATCGAAGGATTGACTTTCCACAAGTGAGTGAGTTTTTTAATGTTTTTCTACAGATAAATACATAATAAATACATTGCGCGATCAGAAAAAAAGTGATTCAAATGTTAATTACGTTGAACTAGATTACTAGCATTTTCTTTAGTTATTTTGAGCATTTTTTTAATAGCATAACCTAAAAATATGCAGTATCTCAGTGTTCCCATAATTCACGTTTTCATCCTACCCTGTCGTTAGGGTAAAATTTTCAAATTAGTAAACTGATGTTAATGAGTGAGTATATTATGAATTTCGTCGCGCTATAGCGACGCTGAATGATTTCCAATTGTTATCTACGGAATTAGTAAGTAATAAATTTGTTATATTTATTTAATTTCTTCGTATTCATTACAGTTTTCCTAAAGACCCGAATCTACGAGAAAAATGGATTGCGGCCACTGGAAGATTTGGCAATTGGAAATCAACCAAATATAAAATACTTAGATGTACGAATACATCATCTTTTGAAAAATGTGACTGAAATAGACGAATGAATTCGAAATTTTCACACAAAACTGATTTTGTTTAAAGGTTAATAGTAAATAATGCAATAAAACTCATGTACAAAATAGTGCTGTCTTTTATTTTTCAAAATACAAACATAGACCCCACTATACCCATGATGACCCGTATGATATTTACATAACTTGCACTTATGGAACAGCTGTTTTTTTTTGTCCAGTAACAAAGTTAGTCCCGTACAAAAATTTATTCGTAATCATGGGAAGATTCATCCCTGATAGTTAGTACAATACTTAAGATTTCACGGTGTATTAAACATCAGTATAAATGGTAAAATTAAACAAAAAAGATTGTATAATACTAGGAGCAAGTATGTATAATTATATGATTGCAGGAAATAATATAGTAAACAGTAAACCTTTACAATAAATAAAACGACGTAACAATAAATTGACGTAATCAATTTTTAATTAAAAAGTAGCTTTTAGAATGGTGATTATAGTATTTTGGGGTAATTGTTTTCTAGTGATCGCAACATTACAGGGAAAAATATTGCTATCTAAAAGAGGTACTCTCCCGTTGCATTATGTATGACTCTGTCTATGGTGTTCGTAGTCAAAGGTGCCACGCGCATTATCTGTTTATAGGTAGTTGGTCTGAGTTCCCAATCTAGTCCATTTATAAAAACTACTTCAACCGCCATTTTTAAATTATTTTACCGTGTCCGTGGAAGTGAAAAGTGCTCTCGGAAAAAAAGCTATTGGTGCAGTTTATTGTTGTAAAAATAAATCAACCACATCAAGCTTTAAAAGAGATATGTTAATAGTGTTTTACAAAGATGAAAATTTTGTAGTACCCGGCATCTTAAATGACATTCACTCAAAGTGCACTCTCCACGAAGCTAACTATAAGGGTCGTCAAAAATAGAAAATGTGATTATGACAGAAAATTAATACTTAAAAACGTTATTATAAATACGTTTTTAAGTATTAATTTGCCGTGTTGTGCCGGCTTAGAATTTCCCTTTGCTTGCCGTGGGTGTTCGTAAGAGGCTATCGCTATGACTAAGGCTATGAGGCTTTTTGACTGGTTGTTAGGCGATACGGTTTCACCATCCTTCCTCCTTTATTTCACCATCTATTCCTCACGTAACTTCCAAAAGTGACTGAGGAATTTCTGATTCCCTAGCTCTGGCTACCCCTTCAAGGGATTCATAGCCGTGAATGTATGTATGTATGTGTTTCTACCGTCTTTTCCCAATTTAGTTCCAAAAGTAGCTGAGAAATTTCTTATTCCGAAGCTCTGGCTACCCTTTTTATGGAATTTAAAGCTGTCAGTATAATGTATATAGATATCTTAATGAATTGCTGTATTTACTGCTCCAGAGTTACTTTAGTATAGCTACAAATTTATGATCAAAACCGGAATTTTTGTTATTAAATAAATATTTTATTGACATTTTATTTCAGTAGAAATATTTCAACTAGTGATGATTAATTAAAAACAAATAGTTTATATACTTTATTTATGTTTCTTCAATGGTTGATTGTTATTGTATTGACTGGCCTACATTATCCATGGGAAGGCCCAAACCGTGACATTTAATTTCGTTCCAATGGGCCAACTTTGATCTAGTGTTTTGGGTGTACGAGTACTACTCGGATCAATGTAAATGCGGCATAATTTAAGTCTATGGACGTAGATTCTATGGACCAAGCAAACCAAGCAAGGTACTTCCCCTTGGAAACGTATCGGGGTAGGGGAGTACCGACCGCCATCCGCCATCACTTCCAGCCCAGATTCAGGGTTTCCCAAGTATATTAGTTAGTTTCGTCTGTGTTTCTATACTAGTACCACAATAGATCGTATCATTCATTTGAAAACACAGCTAAGATACTTTGAAAAGGAATGTAACTTAACTATATCGTCTGAGAATATAACGCATTGTTCCGTTTAAAGTTTGAACATTTACAAGTTACTTTTAATTCTAAATAATTGTAATAATAAGAAGTTATATAAATTTGAAGTTAAATGCTGTATTGCATTTTAAATTTCTATTCTA
>CAUYWD010000069.1:0-22712 GCA_963576735.1 Bedellia somnulentella
TCCACTTCCTCGCGCACCGCGAACATAAGGTGGCTCTTCACGAGATCCTGAAATATCAAAAACATCATTTTAGCTCGATGAAAACAACATCGCTCCGAGGAGGCTATGATAAAAATGTCTAAAACGTAAACAAATGATAGCGGTTATCGGTTCGACACGAAATATTGACTGATTTGAAAACACCGAACGAAGCCGGTGAAACGTACTTTTGGATCGGGCACGACCACGTAACATGGATCCTTGTGTCCTTTCTGTCTAATTTCGTAAAGGCAGGCATCTCTGGGTTTCACGACGTCTATCATGATTTGAAATATTTGAATTAAAATATCGTACAGAGTTGTGTATCAACTCCAACTTGTTAATGTAGAGTACGAATGGGAGCGTATGAGTGCGTGCGTGTTGCGCGATCGCGGAGTGGCGGGCGACTGGTGGTCTGCGCGCGCGAACTCGGTTTTATGAAGCCGGCCGCACGTCATCGCCACGCGCCGCTGCCGTGTACCCTGAACTACACAAACAATACACCAACCACCATATCTATCATCGTCTTACTCCTCAATAACATCAAAATAACCATATTTACAAACATTTCAAAATTACCGACTGAGAGCGGCATCGGCGGCGGTTGCTCTTCCGACCTCAACCAACCAAATAGCTGTTTACGTCGTAGTACGTGTAATATCGAATCCTGTACTGATTGTTGGCTTAAAGCGATTTTTAATTTTCAATTAATCAATATATTTTTTTAATACAATTATTTTATGGTTCAGTTATAGTACAGCTTAGGTCGAGATATGCAAAATATATAATAAATACATACGGACATATTATACACAGATCAAGTTAGCCCCAAACTAAGTAAGACTTGTAATATGGGATACTAACTCAACGATATATTTAATATTCTACAATACACATATAAATAACACCCAAGACTAAGAAACAACATTTACGCTCATCACATAAATGATGCCCTCAGCGGGGATCGAACCCGCAACCTCCGGACCGAGAAGCTAGTCACCTATCCACTCGGCCACGGCTGTCGTCAAATCAAGTGCGAATTGGCTTGCTGGTAGATAGTTACGCATATTACTTATATTTTCACTCAGCATTTCAAAGAAAGAAATTAAATATAAAAATAATTGTCACGGTTACCTATCTGCCATGAATTTACTGTTTATCAGTTTTATTTTCACTTCAAACAAGTCAAGTGTTTAATCTATTAAACTTATTTTTAATTATTACTCTGTTTTCATAGTTAAACCATTCTACAACCAAGAATATTTTCCTTTTTTATATATTAATTAATGCATTTTCCTCTGTAAGTAACATTAAAGCATCCATTTGGAACTATATTAAGTTTTTCGTATACGTGATTCTTAAAAAATACCTCTATCATGAGACCATAATATCTGCCGATTTTCTGACTGTGCAAGTAAATATCCTCTTAATAAAAATAATCAAGTAAATTTTCAATTTGTTACCCTAGACATACCTAGGACAATCGGCACGTTACTCAGAAGTACATACACAGATACAAACAAGGCAGCGCCTACTAGAAGTTCTAATAATAGCAAGTCCAAGTACAAAAATAAATTCGCTGATGAATCTTGTTAAGAAGTGCCGCTTTGGCAACACGCGTTTGATGGAACGAGTGAAGATGTGGTCAATTGAACCAGCTGTGGCCGGATCGTATTAAATGTTCTTGCGTCACAATACATTAAGACAATTTCTCTGACGACACCATCAATTGATCACATACATACATTGTCGACAACTTTTAAGATGTCAGTTCTTAGAAAAACTGCGTAAGAAAACAAATTTAGAGGATATAATTATCAATTAAGTGTATTTTTATTAGATAATTTGAATAGCAGGCTTATTAATGAAGCGATTGTAAACTGAAGCAATCAGATACCGTATAATATTAGATAATACTGAAAAACATGTCACTGGGTTGAGTGAGATAATGAACAAAACAGAATAAGAATCAACACTGAAACGCAATTCAATTGTAGGTATCCGAATGAATAGATTTACAATTTCGCATAAAAACACAAGCAGAGACCGAACAATTTTACCATTAAATAGAATACTATCTAGATACATGAATCATTCAAGGTAAAACTTTAGTTAAAAAATTGATTTATTCATTTTATCATTGGTCGATCATCTAACTAAACCATGTAAAACCGAAAAAAACAACTTTATTTACAATAATATTACAGTCAAACAAATAAATGAAAACACAAAAACGAGCAATAGATTACGAATGTTATTGACTGGTATCTCGTATCCAACTTACAATAAAAAGTATCACAAATTAATTTGTTTGCGTACAACCCGAACAAAATAAAGATGACATCATCCATGTATAGGCATGAGTATTCAAAACAACTGAAATAATTTCGAATTCTAATAGCAACGTCGTAATAAATTTGACATGCAAATGCTTGACGAAACAGGAACTAAGCCGGGACGATTTAGTATATAAATGGTATTTACAGCCTCAAAATCGTCTTGAATATATATTATACGTGGTTTTAAATAACTCACTTGGTATGGTTCTTTCTGAACGTCATAAAAATAGTTGTAATTATTCAGGTAGATAAATAATAAAAATATGTCTCTAAATTCGCTGCGATAAATATGTACAGAAAAACACTTGATCAAATAAAATGGAAGCTACCAGTTGAGTAAATTTTGTATTATTCTGATACAAACAAGACATCTATATATTCTAGTCGAATCATTTTAACTTTAGAGTTTAAGATAAATTTGAAACATAATGGCGAAACAAAGCTTTTTAATATTAATTTTATTAAATTGCAAGTGCAGCAATTTAACTGGTAGTAGTGTATACTTACAGTAAAATTGTATTTATCAATTTCCGCCTGAACGATGAATGTAAACAATATTTATTTGAAAACATTGGCGTGTGCAACTGATAACGTTATTTGTTGTGAATCTTTAACTTTGGTAACCTCCCCTAGATAACGGACATATGCGGAAATATTCGTAAAGACATTAAAAAGTATTGTTCAAATACAATCAATTATATTTTTGTCATCGGTATATCAACTAACAAAAATGCAAAATGATTAGTTCCAGTTTCCTGCATATTAATAAAATAATCTAATGTTTATATAAAACTTTATCTGTCGAACATACACAATTTGCGCCGAGTGATAACGATAAATACAACAAATATTACCAAGGACGGTGATATAGACCCATGTACAGGAGAAAATCAAAATTTTACAGCTGAATGCTATGGGTTTTATTTGAAGAAAGTTTAATTAGAGTCACAAAAATATTTATAACAACAAGTTAATATTCCTTCGTTCACAATTTTACTGATAACTGCATCCGCAAGACTGACAAAGAAAGTAATTACAGTCAGGAAATCAGGAAGCAAAGTATTTAACACCTTTGGTAAATTACAGATGCCCTATTTTATTCAATGGTAATAATTTAATCGACAACTTCTTCGCATTCACCTATGTTTTTATGTACTTAAATAAGAGATTATTTATGAAATCTTACAATATTGTACTTATTAATATTGACAAAATAATGGTCTAGTGGTGCACCTAATTTTCATTAGTAAAGTGATTAAGTTATCTTTCCGAACTCTAATTCGACATATTGGATTTACCATCAAATACCCTTGAACAGATGACAAATAATAAATAATGAACTAGGCCAGATTTCCATCAATCGCACAACAAAACTCATGCTTCAAATGTTATGGATCTATTTTAGTAAAGTTTGAGCAATGAACTGCAGAATAACAACAATAGAGTTTTATTTACGTTTGAACAGATGGAAAAATTCGGGTCAGCCAGTACTATTGCTGAACTACAAACATTGATCTGGCGAGCAGATACATATAATGATGTAAGTGCGCGCATTTGTTTGTTAGAAAACGAAGGCGAAACCTTGTAAAATAAACACTCCCGATCAAAACAACATAAATCAATATTACTTTTTTAGAAAGATATGCTCGAAAAAGTTGATATATTTCTTTCCTTATTATGGAATCTTTGTAGATGGATAAGAAATCAATCTTTAATCAGTGGAAAAACACATACAGTGAAGGACAATACAACGTTTTGTTATTGTACTTTTTTGCCGATACAAATTGAAAATAACACGATAGTTGTAATAAATAAGTGCCTTAATTACAGGGTGACAATTAACAGTCTGTTTCAATGTTTTTTTATTTCAAGTAATAAAATTTACTTGAGAACAAGTTTCAAGTCTGGTTATTTTATTCTGCAACTAATTAACTACTTTTGACTTTATAGTTTTCTTCCTTCGTTTAAATCTATTATGATGGATAAAACAAATGGCGAAATATCATTACAAGTGATATGGATGCATTAAAAAGATCGGGGTCAATCGTTTGAGGCCGTGGATGTCGACTAATTATAGAACGCTCTTGTTCCCGATACTGAACTCAACGAACTAAATCACTACAAATCTTTTACAGTGCACACATTAAATCAATTTATTTCTTCGTTCCTTTTAATCTGAACATTAAGTAAGAACTAATTTGGTGAAGATTCTCAATATTGCATGTCAGTAATTATGTGTGCTTACAGAACTATAATCAAAATAATCCTGCGGTTAAAGTAAACCCCGAAGGCAGGACGTGTTTCCTGTATATAAAATCAGGGAAGTGATTATATATTCAAACAGTGTGTGAACCATCGTTCTAATAAGCGCACCGAGCGGTATTATCAGTCGAGTCCGGGGAGCAATCGCGTCTTTCGCAACCTGTTGGTGAAACCGAGTGATTATAATCATCGATGTACTAATGCAGCGAACGTTAATACTATATCTTGACGATTTACCATAATTCTGTTGCAATGTCCGCGCGCGACGTGTTATGTTGAAGAAACTACGTCAAAACAAATGCTTTAATCCGTTATAACATTTTCCTTCAGATAAAATTATTGTGTATAAATTTTCTTGTATTGTAAGGGAAATAAATCAGAAAAGGGAAAACATAGGTTCATGTTTCAATATAGATAAAATATCCATAGATGAGATGTTGTGCGAGAAAATGGCACAATGTCGACGTTTATTGAGCGCAAACGGAACTTACTCGGCCGACTGACACGAAACACTGTGTCATTGAAGAGTCAAACTTGATCAGCATGTATTGGATCGTACGGTACGAGATTTTCAATTCTGACTATAACAAGGTTCGAGTATTAGGTTATAAAATCAAATATAAAAAATAAAGCTATAAATGACAGCATGCTAAATTGAGCAAGACGCATCCAGCTGGGCTGGGCTGCTTTTGGAAAACTTCGGCATATCTTCTCCTCGGCCATCCCACAATGTCTGAAGACTAAGGTTTTCATCAGTGCGTCCTGCCAGTGTTAACGTATGGTGCGGAAACGTGGACACTCACGGCTGGACTAGTCCACCAATTCAAAGTCACTCAAAGAGCGATGGAGCGAGCTATGCTCGGCATCACTCTGTTGGATCGCATCAGAAATGACGTGATCCGACAGAGAACTAAAGTGGCCGACGTAGCTCATCGGATCAGCAAGGTGAAGTGGCAGTGGGCTGGTCACATCTGCCGAAGAACCGATAACCGCTGGGGAAGACGAGTTCTCGAGTGGAGACCACGCACTGGCAGACGCAGTGTGGGGCGCCCTCCAGCCCGCTGGACCGACGACCTAAAGCAGGTGGCCGGGAGTGGTTGGATGAGGCTGGCCGAGGATAGGAAGAGGTGGCGCGCCATGGGAGATGCCTATGTCCAGCAGTGGACGAGTGTGGGCTGATGATGATGATCATGATGATGATGAAATTGAGATTACGAGTACAAAATGTAGGATTCTCCAAAGTCCAAAGTCAAAACGTCATAATTGTTGGGTGACGTGTCAGAGCAATTCTTTTGTATGAAAACACAATTATGAGTGCCTTTAGATCACGCTAACGCTAGCAACTCACTTAACAGAGGTAATATCAACGATTATTCAGCAACGTTGTCTTTGTCGTCTTACTCGTAGTATTTATATAATAATCAAATTTACACATTAACGTTATAACTTATTTTGGAGGCGATGGATTATTATGGTCATGTGTAAAGTTGAAGTTCTTTTATTTGTATATTTAGAATGTAGTTGTTCGTGTGTTGTTGACGCTGTATCTTCTCTAAAGGTTAGGTTTATGTTTCTAGATACGAGGGCGGGTCAATAGTTCCGTGATGTTTTGAATTTCTGATCTCTTTACTGAAACAGCAACACTGCTCCTGTGAACGCCTCTGTCAGTTGACTCCTGTCTAAATTTTAACTTGCTGCGTCAGTTCGTTTGTGTTTGACAGCTATTTTTATCAGACTACTCACAAATTTGAGGAGAAAATGGAAAAAGTGAATTTCGTGTGCTGATTAAGCATTATTTCTTGCGAAAAAAAAACCATTACCGAGACCAAGGCTAAGCTTGATAAATACTATGGGGACTCTGCACCATCGATTTCAATGGTAAAAAAGTGGTTTACTGAATTTCGTTGTGGCCGTACAAGCACTGAAGATGCCGAACGTCCTGGACGCCTAGTTGAGGTCTCTACACCCGAAACAATCGAAAAAATTCACGATATGGTGTTGGCCAACCGAAGATTGAAAGTGCGAGAGATTGTGGAAGCCGTAGGGATCTCGCATGGCTCAGTGGTTTCAATTTTGAATGATCACTTGGGCATGAGAAAGCTTTCCGCAAGATGGGTGCCGCGTTTGCTCACAGTCGACCACAAACGCAATCGTGTAACAACTTCACAGGAAGGTTTGGCGTTGTTTAATCGCAATGTGGAGGATTTTTTGCGCCGTTTTGTAACCGTGGACGAAACATGGATCCATCACAAAACACCAGAGACCAAAAAACAGTCAAAACAATGGGTTTCTAAGAGTGAATCGGCGCCAAAGAAGGCCAAGGTGGGTTTGTCAGCCAATAAAGTTATGGCGACTGTTTTTTGGGATGCACGCGGGATAATCCACATTGACTACCTACAAAAGGGAAGAACAATCAATGGGGAATATTATGCCAACTTATTGGACCGATTCAATGACGATTTGAAAAAAAACCGACCTTATTTGGCCAAGAAAAAAGTTCTTTTCCACCAAGACAATGCAAGGGTGCACACATGTGCAGTTGCCATGGCAAAAATCCATGAATTAGGCTATGAATTGCTCCCTCATCCGCCCTATTCTCCAGATTTGGCTCCGAGCGACTACTACTTGTTCCCAAACCTGAAGAAATGGCTAGGTGGAAAAAGATTTGACTCCAATGATGAAGTCATCTCGCAAACAAAGGCTTATTTTGAGGACCTTAACAAATCATTTTTTTTGGAAGGGATAAAAAAATTTGAGAAGCGTTGGACAAAGTGTATAGAGCTCAAGGAAGACTACGTTGAAAAATAAAATTATTTTTTTATCAAAAAATCTGTGTTTTATTCCAAAAGTCACGGACTTATTGACCCGCCGCGCCCTCGTATCACGTTGCATTAATTTTACGTGTTCTTCAGCGCATCTACTTTTTGACTGGTCAGTGCGTTCGTGCTACGGGGCAGACAGGCTTATATCCGACCTTTCAGAATACACTATCTGTCGCATGAATAAGTACATCTTAACCATGTGGGTTTCTACACAATGTTTTTCCTCACCGTCAACAAATAAATTTACAATAATAAAAAAGTCCTTAAATCAAGAAAATAATAATGCTCACCATAGCTTGCTCGATCTTGTTGTCAATGGCCACCGCACTTGTGCCTGAAGCGCTGTAACAATAAAAGAAACATGGTTTAATATACTAAATAAATTATGGGATATCACTATATATTACTGAAAATTTAATCAGCATACACATTTATTAATTAGAGACAATAAGAATAACATCCGGAAAATAGAATGTCCCATTAGTTTTTATTTGAAATCTCACATCCTGTCAAAACTGGATTAACTATTTTTTCGTCATCTCTAAGACATAATTTGTACAAGAAGTATAATCCATTAAGTATACATTTGTGGAAGATTTCGAAAATTTCTCTAGTCTATTTCCGGGTATATTGCTGAAAGTATTTTAGCTATGATGATTTTGCTGTTCAGTCGAGAATCGCATGGTTTAGTAGTTATTATAATTACAGACACATAGCTATAAAGTACACCGATAGGTTACAATGTGAGGTTGGGTTTATGAAACGACATTAAATTCACACACCACTGCGATACATACATACATATAATCACGCCGTTAATTCCCACTGCGATCGGAATGCGTATTAAACCATTATAATTGTAACACACTTTATGCATATTTCTATTATAAAGTAATACCTTCCAAGTTCTAGGATATTGCTTTCGAGCTTCAGACTTTTAAAAATAGTAAGAAGATGAACAAAAGCTACTGCCAAATGAAAAAAATACAACCGATAATATGCATACACATATTGAATTTTCTATTTTCGGACTTTTGTTCAGGTGAAGCGAAATCTAAATAAAACATCAAGCATCTAAACAGAGTCTAATAGTAAACACTTAAACAATGCATTTCTATAACATATATTGTCTAAGGCGCTCACTGTATTTGTTTACGTCTAACAAATATAGCGATGGAAAATTTTCTTTATCAAACTTGGATACAAGGCTAACAGTCGATCGTAAAACGTGTACATAATTTATTCTACCACAAATGATCATCGATGTAGAAAAACAACCAAGTAATGTTTTTATACTTGTAAAATATAAGATTTCGCAAACTTAGGGGTCGTTGACTGAATATGCAACAAAAATCACTAGTAATCGATTGACCTAAATTGCGCTATATCAAAACTCCAGCAGACATGTAGACGACGGCAAAGCAGGTCTAAAATGCGAAAAAACTGTAATGTAGGTCACTAGTAGTGATCCTTTCAGCGAAAAGAGGACAACGACTTTGCATAGCAATAGATATCGAACAGAAAGTGTGCTAAATATGTTGCTCGCTGTTGAAAATCTTTTACGCGGAGTTGACAAAACAAGACAATTTTACGAGCAGCACACGCTATCTTTGCCACGTGCTCGGTCGACACAGTTTTGTGGCGAGGAGACATCTCGGACACCGGAACTCGTGCATTATTATCCTACCTAGCTGCATTACTTGCATTACCCGGCATACAGCAAAGGATAATGCATTTACTTGACTTTCTCTTTTGCATGCTGGAGGGTAACTGCTGAAATTGAGCACTGTAATTATTGGAATAAATTCGATGGAGATATATGGTCATGACAATTTATAAAGAAATTCTAATTATGTGGGCTATCACCAAAACTGATTGGATGGGGTAACGTAAACAAACTATCGATAGTTTGCTACCAGTCTGTATCTCAGCAAAGTGTAGTGATAATTGTCTATAACATGTTATACAGATTTTGAGAATTTTAACATAGCTTCAAATATAAATGCAGAATCACATATAAAACTAAATGCTATAAAGGGTCGACCAAAAACAAACAAGGATAAAATTGCAATGTTTTAGAAAGTCGTCCAACTCCGGAGCACGTACATACAAACGACAACGTAGACAGTAAACGATAAGATTCACAATTGTAGGTAAAGGAAGTTTGCGAAGTTATTATGCAATGTTACGATCGTGAGTGTAAATGCTAATTATTATATATTAATTTGATAAATTTCTTAAAGGCAGGTGTGAGATTTAAATGTATTTATGAATATGACAATAGACTTAAAATGTTTTTCAAATCAAGATTTATTTCCTTCGAGAAAATAAGATGAGACATACAGTCTGCAAAGAGTCTGGGCGAGATGTTGCCAAATTATGAGAAAGCCTCACTTCACATATCTGTCAATAACTGAAGCTGTTGAAGACAAAGAGCTTTGAATATTGCCTAGTGACGTTATTCGTGCAAATACACGTCGAACATGATTAAACCGACAATTACTGTCATTGCCTAACATGTTCAAAAGCTTGTAGACAAATTGAAATAAATTCAATTATTCAGAACTTTCAGCTTATAAGTCAAAGCCAAAGATAAGTTAGTTGAAACAAAGCCTTTGTTTTGGTTTAAAGCTTATCTCACGTGTATGATTTTACGCACTGTCTTTAGTTCTCGTTTTTATTATGAATAAATGGACTGTTTTGATATTTTCTAACTTAAAATATTTATTTATATTCTCTTTCAACCAAAACTAAATGTCATAAATATTACTAGTCCAATGTTTAATGTTTCCACCTTGCTTTGTTGTTAAGTTTTTTTTAGATGTTGAGATCATGATGGTCCCGAAATAGAACTAAGCAGATGAAAAAATACAACATTTTGGCAGAATGTCGACGAACCGGTTCTACAGAGTTTTTGCATAGTGGCCACATCGCGATGTTTGACTGTAAAATTAGCTACAAGTATTTGTGTAAACTGCGCAATAAAAATACGGCGACTTTATTACAAAATGAAAGTGATGATTCATTTCGATCAATTAAAATTACCTCTTTTGTATTTATAAATCAATGACTCAGAATCAGCACCCTATTTGATTGCGTTGAGGTCAAACAGTATACAATATAAGTCATATGAAAATTAGATGTTTGTAATAATTAGTCACAAACGCAGTGTAATGAAAATGGATTTGTTTACACACTAACAACCACTTCAGTACTTCAGTGAGCGTTCAAAGTCGGATTGTTGTGTGGGTAATAGCATTAACTATTTTAAACAATGTCGCGAATAAAGCCTCGCCGTATGTAGTGAATAATAACAAGCATCAACAGAGTTAAGGAACAGAAATTTAGAACATAGAGCATTAGTGTTATCGCAGAGAACAATGGGCAAGGTCAATGAAGGGAAATGGACAAATATTGTTAACATGCAAAGAGAAATAGGTTTAGAGTAGTTTTAATAAGAGCGAATTGTCGATGAAATATTACGATGGTAGTTTGGCAGTGTTGGTGTCGGCGCTGCAGCGGGCGCCAGCTATTAGCTACGGCAGTTATGTTTCGCTATTTCGTAACGCGCCTACTATTTGTGAACTGCCACAGGCGATGTTATGTTGCTCGCTTTATCCATATCCAACTGGATATTGGAAATACATGCAGTGAAATTGTTAGCGCCAGTTCGTAAGATATCAAAGCAGGAACATTTAAAAGTTACATATGTTTGAATGCCCGCATAGTAACCGTGGTCTAAATAGTATGCTACCTTCACATGCAATGACGTAGATGAGTAAATAACAGCATAGTGAAATTACTGCTGTTGGTTGTGTTGTGTTCATGCACTATGGGAGTATGTTTTATAATATGTGGCTGTCAGGAAATCGCATGTCACGCAATTATGTCACGTTACACATGATTTCCCTGCAGTTTAGTGTTGCTGTGAGTGTATATATTTGTACATATAAATATTTAGTTGGAAATCAGAAAAAATATTGATTCGACTTAGGAAAATTTACACAAAAGTCCTTTGTTCCCGCACGTAACATGCGTAAATAATGAATATTGAAAACTGCAAATATTCTTATTTATAAATTATATAATAATACAAACGTAGTGCCCCTGAACTTCTTATTACTAAAACCAATCTTCATCACAGAATTTATAAAAAATAGTAGAAAGTCCTCAGAGTCAAAATTGCATATCCTAGAATTTATCAAGAAAACTTAAAGCTCAGTGCAAAAGGACAAATACGGTCTCCGCAGAAAATGCATTCAGATCGATAAACTTGTTCAGCGAATGAGGCAGCTTTGAATGGAGGTGGCGTGGTGACGTCAGCCAATCCCAGTCGTTCATTGGTGGTGCGATTCCGTCTCGCTGCAAAAACCACTATGAGACCTTCACCGACTTATTGGTCAGTTAGCCTAGCCTCACACCGTGCGAACCTTCGCAATCGCCGTCTACGAGTACGCCATTATATCTGTTACTATGAAACAAAATTCTAACTGCAATGCGGCATCCATCAGCTAAGGTCGACGACTGCAAGCCGGATCTCGGATCTCGTACCAACGCCACTCTACTATAGCCGAAGAGCAACTGTGAAATCATCTGTAATACTTACACCGGATAGAAATAGTCAATATACTTGACGACCACTTCTCTCAGCAGCTCTTGTTTGTTCATGATGGAGGAATAACTGGAGTCTAGTAGCTTCGTCTGCATGATATGATGCACTTTTTGGGACTCGTTAGTCCCCGAGTAGAGATACATGAGAGTTTTTTTCTTTATCTTGGATCTTTGAATGATGTTGAAGTATTAAGTATAAAATTGTAAAACTATATGAGTCGGAGACGCGAGCAAGCGAGGCGGCGCGTTGCAGCGGACTGACCGGCCGCGGCGGCGGGGGGCGGGGGGGCACCGCTGAGAGCAGAGTTGCGCGCGCACGCTCCGCTCGCCTAGTGTCACGATGCGGTCTCCGAAAACCTAGACCGACCACCTAAGATTCACTGGCACTGACATTCCTCAAACTACAATGATAACAATTGCTATTCACGTTTAAAGAGCTCTTCGTTAATAGTGAACAGTGGCGATATATAATAGCTAATAATTCGTTCGATTGTAAAACAGAACCGTATACACTTCTATATACTCATACAAATGAGTTGGGAATTAACACAAGTGACGGAACGTTTGGGGTAGACATCATTACTATTACTATGAATGAAAAAGACGAAAATAATCATGAATTAGTAAAATTCTTGCTTTGTTATCGTAAGTACTCTAAACAGTTTTAATTTTTTTCTGTTGAAGAAGAAGATGCAGCGAGCCTTAAATTATTGTGAACTAGCTTATAGTATAATAGTGTTTTTTTTTATAAAGTATTGTCAAATTTGATGTAGATGAAAATGGCGGAGGTCGTGGTTTTATTCTATGTATACAAAAAAGATTCAGAAAGATCTTCGAACTCGAAACGGTTTAATTAATAAATTTGCAAGTGATGGAGAGTAACAGGCCTAATATCATTCAGCAGGCGTCATGCAACCTTATTCGCCTTTAAAAATACCTGCGGCCAAAATGGTTTGATAGTGTTTTTAATCCATAAATCACACGATCATAGACACGATACATTTTTGGCACTTCTTCCAATACAATTAAAATATTTAAGATAGATTAGCAACTAAAACGAACGACATTGAAATACCTAAAAGGACAACAGAAGCACCAGATTCTAATCCATAACCGTGATATCGATAAAGAAAATCGAACAAAAAGCAATCAATCTTAGCTAGCATATTCTATTACCTATGACTATGACCCGATCCGACCTTGTCCGCTTGTGCCCTCCCAATGACACACTTCATACTATACACAAAAATTATATCGTCTGTCGTCCCTTTGCGAAGACTGTATCAAAATTTACGCCTGGTTTAATAATATGCTACGGTAAACAAACAAATATATAGACTCATTCCGCTGACACTGGAAGTACTCGGAAAAAATAAAATATTCCCTGTGTGCATACAATCAACCGTAATGGCTGATAATAATAATTTAAATGGTAACTACGACGTATTCAATTGAGATGTTCTATTCTGATAACGAGTAAACAAGATGATCAATATCAAGTTAGATAGAATAATAAAACATAGTGGAGACAACTATAACTATTATAGGTAAAAAAGCCAAGAACAATGACGGTCCAGTATGGAAATCATTAATATACATTGAAGACAAACCCAACCTTAAGTTGTTACTGGCACAGTATGCATTCACGCAGCAAACTGTATCATCTCACAATGCCAATGAATGAAACGAGGGTTAAAGAGGAAGTTCGGGTAGATAGGAAAAAGTGGGTAAATTGATCAATTCCCGTGCAAGTATATCCTTCAAGATCTGAGCAAGTGAGCTCATATAGATCGGAATGTTTCATTTTTCCTTTACGTGCTTCATAAGTAGGTAGCTGTAAACATCATATACTAATATGCATTACAAATGACATGGAATATTTTAACCAAACAGATAGAATGCAATTATTGCGCTGTTAGTAGGAAGGCAATAATTTCAAGGTAATAGCATACGAAAGAATACTTCGCTTTGATATCGTTTCTGTCCCTGATAATTATAAGTGATCGGTCGATAAAGAACGATACAAAGCAGCGATAAGAGTTTATAATCAGTTAAAACAATTGTTAAAATACTGAGATTACTTCAATACATGTGACAGATAAAATATAATTTTCGAATGATTCAGTTATTTATAAGTTTCTGTCTTGAAGGGTGTGACTTAATCATATACATAGTAACGAAAATTTTAAGAACTTACGAACACCAAGTGTTTCGTCGTCCAAGTGCGTTTCTTAGCGGTACAGCCGGTATGGGTTTGAGGTGAGCATCGGCGCTCAAATTCAGTTTCAAACCCGCTATCGATTTCCGTCGTTTCGCTTCGAGTGCTCGCGTTGCCAGTTCCATGTCATGTAAATGTTCCGGCGGCGATAAAGTCTGCGAACAGGACTTCATGTGCGCCTGCGCGGTGGCCACTTGCAGCAGTTTACTTTTAGGGCTTCGCCGCTCCAACGCTTCGCAAGTGGTGCACCGCGTGGGATCCATGGCCGTCCTCGTGTGCTCGACCCGGCCCCGCCGCAGACACTGAGCGCGTACTCCAGCGGACGTGGTGATTACTGATGTCATGCGACCAACGCGCTGCTCTATTCAATGACTGGTGACTACACTGGCGTTTGGCACATCAACGCTCAAAAGTTTTTTTGCCAAGTGTTCGAGTGATTGTATCAAACATAATCCGATAATGGGATCTCGATAAGAAGTAGTTGACGATACACGATATAATGAAGAGCTGAACGTCGTTAGCACGGCTTCAGTTGGCCTCGCAGTGGGCGGCGCGGGCGGTACGACGGGGCACATGCGACTGCGGTCAACAATATCATACGCACTCGGCTATTGTAATGCGAACGTTACTTAAGATATCGATGTTTGCGGTAAATGATATGGACATTGTCGCGCGATTATGTGGTTTTAGCGAAGTCGAGATGAGGCGTGACTAACTCGCTCGTCCCAAACGTGACGTTGCTTATTCGCACTCACATTCCGCTGGAATCGGTCCAGAAGTAAGTGCGAGAAGTACGCTTGTTATTGTTATTTATCATACAATATATATTTAAATTGTCTTACTCCCAAAGGGCTAAATTTATTGTAAAAATGTTGTAAGTTTTATAAACGGATTAGTAAATAATTTGGTACAAGGTCATTAACAAAGCGGACCGTTTAGCACTAGTTTTATTTGAGACACAGACTGACGCGGTCTGGTTGCTAAAATGTATTTAAAATATCGCAATGCAAATGGTCGGTTCTCTTACATAATAAATTATTAATTAATGTACGTTCTAATAGGTGAATGAAACGGTATACGTTGAGCAAATGCTATAGAGCAGGAAGTGCGAACAAGATTTATGGTATGAAATGGCTGACATCTGTCACTTTACTGACGAGATGTACATCACATGGACTATAATACCAATTCTTTTGCCAAGTATTTGATACGTTCGACAGAGCAGAAGTTCATCACCAAAATAACGCAAAAATTGGCGCGTCGTATAACATTCAGCACACTGGCCGCCAATATCAGACAAATTGCTACGCCTTCATAGGTAAACAAGTAAATTTAACTTTATGCAACGTTTAATACCAATGCAGGAATTAAGAACGCCCACATTATGGGTGTGGAAACCGGAGCAAATAATAAATCGGTGTTAAGGTGATTTTTACAGTAATATTGGAAGTCAGACGCGTGGTCATGCGTTAAGCAAATATGATGGTAATATATTTGGAAGGTCACAACGATGTAAATTTCATTTTCATTTAATTAGCAACTTTGCAGTAGTTACTACATTTGTGGTATATCGTATTGATAGACAAAAACATTTCTTAGTGGGGCAGTAAAGAATTTTTGTTTTACTATTTGACGTTCAGTCATTACTAAATAATTTCATGAATAATAAATATTAAAACGTCATTCATTTTTTTAGGTAGTCTGAACAGCCACTGACAATAAATAGACATTATGTTCATAGGAGCCACTGAATTGCCTTTGCAACCGTGAATGCTGTTCCTATTATATACTAGTCATCTTCGGTTCCAATTTTAAAAGGATTTGTGTAAAGTGATAATGATACTAAATTTCTAGAGCAACTGTTAAATTAAGCTCTATAACCACGAAACATTCATGATCACATTAGATTGAGTCTTTGTTTTAAGCAGTGTCGTTGAATTTGGCTTAAACCTTAAGTAATTCTTTCTATTCTACATCTATCCAATATGGGGTAACAATCTGTCAGTTGTCAACACGTCAAGGCACGACATGAGTGCTATAGAATCAAGGTATAAAACATCGCAGATAACTAAAAGAGCCTCAGGAAAATTGTGAAATAATAGTAATTTCCTTCTATATCATACAGACTTACTGTTATGTACGTGGTAATCAATGAATTAAAAAAGTATTTTTTAAATATTGTTTCAGTTCTCGTAACCTCTATGTACCTTAGATGACATTGGTTACATGTTATTATTATGTATAATAAAGGTATAAAACCTAGTATAGATTACTAGTGATTAAATACAAAGTAATGTGACGATTATGTAAAGATACTATGTAAAAGAAGCCTTTCGAATATGTTTACTGAAGTGAGGGTTCTATGAAGTGAAGCGAGATAAGGAAAATAGGCGTAGGAAAAAAAAACATTTAATCACTTATCTTCCTAAAAGATAAGGTAGTGATTTGCAGTTTATAAAACTAGGTAATTCAAATATTTTCTATATTCTAAATGAAACTATATCTTCATAGTTGTATGGTTTAAATCAAGTTGAATTCGCAATATGATTTTGAAAATCTGAATATGTCTCAGACGTAATCTTAAGTGAATTACGTCTTCACCAATATCAAACATGAATTAAAACCATAATAGTATCCTTATCAATCTGAAAATTAAATAATTGTATTTGAGTTCACACTTATTATGTACACGATAAAAAAGGTGCTACATCTTAAATGTCGACATTGAAGAAACGAAACACATATTGGTGATTAGAGAAGACACGAAAACATGCATTTTGAATAACATCGAATCTAGGTGAACACATCGAAGTAACAATGAATACATGAGCTGCATGAGTAGGGGCAAAGCAAGTTGTACCTGTCTAGTACAATGCTCATGTGCCTATGAAGATTCGCCTTGAGATCTCGCCGGGTGTAATGCTGCTGCGGCGATGGCGGCGAAGGTGTGACCGGCGGCGGCGGCGGCGGCCGCTTCCCGATCAGCACCTTCAGCTCGGCCATCAAAGCCTGCACCATACGGACACGACTGTACACCACTGTTGCACGCACACTAATGAGTCCCGGGTAGCCCGACTGCCAAGAGTCGGCATCGATACTCGTCACAGATGCATGTGTTAATAAATAATCGAGAACCGACGTATCGCTGAGGGCGTCGTCGCGTGGCGCGTGCGGGCTCTTCACTGTCGGCCGCGGTCGCCGGTGACCTCGGCGCTTTTTATAAGTACTCGATGTGTTACGAGTTACCACTTACGACACGCAACGCTGATATTTTGCACTTTCATGAGTTTCAGCATTTCGAATTAAGGTAGCCATCGGATATTACCGCTGACCGATTTAGATTGTTCGAGTCAAGTCCAATTATGAAGATGGAATTGAACATTTTCATACAGCGAATAAGGTTACTAGAGGAGTCATTAACTTGTAGAGAATTTTATTAAAATACAAAAACGTAGATAATAATATAGGTCGATTGCATTGGCGCGTGTCAGCTGAAGGGAGTAAGTGAACTAGGTCACGCAGCTTCGGTCGCATTCATCTGCTAGTGCAGCACTAACCAGACCAAGGACACTAGGAATGACCTACAAACCTAAGTACCCTAGAAACTACCATGGTATTAGTTTTATAAATGCCTTTTATAGATGTTCTTTTATCATAACTTTCTTCAGTAGCTGATTGTGGCTTTTATATTCGAAGCTGGCAAGCTAAACAATGGCAATCTGGTTCTCGCCTATAAAATTCATCCTTCCCTCCAAGAACTGGAAAGCGGTCGCTTTTATTGCAGCTCTTTTTGTGCGTCTGTGTGTATTTGAGTATAAAATTTTATTTTTGGACACGCCAGCCGCAGCTGCGACCTCGTTTGGGCGCAAATATTAAGATCAATTTGAACGTCAAAAAAAAACATGTTGTTTTATGACAAAAAAGGGCATAGATATAAATTAAAACAAAGCAAATATAAGAAACGTTTAGCGCCAATGCAATGAACCCATACGGACAATGTTAACTATTAATCGGGTAAATGTTTGGTTTATGAGAAAGCGTTCTCTTTGTAATACGTATCGAAAACAAAGAACTGATAATGACATATGGTCTATTATCCTTAGAGAAATATATACGCGAAACGTCATCGATTTTTTATGAATAATTTAGTAGTATCGCGTACAACTCACCCAATCAGCACTCTTTAACCAGGGTTCATTGACAGAACTCGCTCCCTCCCTTACATTTAGGAATTTATTGTCCATAAAATGACGCAGCTACGACGCCCCAAATTTATAGGGTTTGATTCGAGCCAAAGCCTACGTCACTATATCGAGTCACATCTAGTTCGGTGTCTATAAAACACGAGTAAATCAAATAAGTTGATAGAGGCGTTTCTGTGCAAGACCTGGAAGCGTGACCTACTTCAACTTTCTAAGGGTATTTATTGAAGCTTGTAACTTACTGGCCTCCTTATTACGTCACCGATGCTATAAGCTGATTAGCGGTGCACCTACTGGCAGTAGGCTACTGTTGGTCACATAGAAGAAACAATATCACTTTCGCGGTATTAGTGTGGTATAGAGCAGGTAAGCGTTGCTCCCGAATCGAGGGTTGTAGCGAACTGAGCGGGTTTGCGCGCGTCCCTATTCTTGCGTCCTTGCTCGAAGGGGAGGGTGTAGTGGCGCCATGGCAGCCTATCAACACTACGCGTCAATCAATACGGAAGATAACAACACATTATCAATGTTTGTTTATCAACTGCGAATGCGTAAAAATAGCGCAGCGGGTTAACCTTCTGTTTTATTTCGATGGAATATTTTCATGCCGAATAAGTATGAACATATTGTATACGATGAATCAGTTATTTGTATGGGTTGGTTGGGGGAGAAACAGACGTACAATTAAAACAGGTTTGCTCTAATTATCTCATGTGAGTATACAAAATAGCGAGGCACGTGTTTGAGTTTCTTTATTCTGAGAAAAGATCTTTTTGGTTTTGTTAAAATGTATATTACTAAAGAATGAATACTTATTTATGAGTAGGTCAAAGATTTATCAAATAAATATTTTACTGACTCTCAAAAGCCGTAATTCAGCTTTTAATTTATCTTAAAGTGCTAACAGACGATCGAACATGTACGGCGCGCACCAGTGTTCGTGGTACGGGCCGTACCAAAAACGAACGTGTGTAGCGTGCGTGGTTCGCCGCACAATATTGGTGCGGGCTGGTTCGAAGCGCTTGCGGTGCACGGTTCGATGGTGCGCGCCGTACATGTTCGATCGTCTGTAGGCTAGAGCGCACCGCACAGTGCGATGGTGCGCGGCGTACATGTTCGATCGTCTGTTAGCACTTTTACGTCCACCAAAATGGTACCTGACTTGAAAGCGCTATCAGCACACAAACAAAAACATAAGCCGATTTGGTAATACATATGCAACTCGCTCGAACCACAAAAAGCAGAGATCCCATTCATTCGCCGCCTCCGCTATTTGCAAATCAAAATCGTTTAAGCATTTAGTAATAGTGGTATTATTTTGAGGTCAAGGAGAATAATATTTTCATCAACAAAGACGAAAACGAGTGCGGGTACAATGACATCACACGTTGCGTAACGCGCGCGACCGTAATTCAGATACGGTTGTAAACACCGCACTATCTCTCGATGCCGTATCTAAAATGCATTGCCGATGTCGTCTATGTGTAATACGAGTGTTAGTTACTGTTTATATTTCCAAACAATATGAATTTAGATACACGTGGTTTAAAGAAATACTCAGATATTATCAGGCAAACTCTTGTATAGCTTTGCGCCAGATTTATACTTATGTTTTACAATTCTTTGAGTGTTTTAGTGGATACATTCGCTTAACCTTATTAATGATACAATAATGAAGTTATAGTGCTATTTTTCCTCTTATCTGCCTTATAAAAATATGTGGTAGAATCATGGCTCTCTAAAAAGTTGCGTTTCCCATACATTGTAAAGTTAGATTCATGAGTCTAGCTCTTCATTTTAGTGGATTGTATCAATCTTTGATTAAAACAAAATAGCGAAGATACGGCACGTACTTATAATCTTCAACTGAAAAGAGGCATATTCACAACTAAACAGCACGCACACTCACACAACTGTGTTTGTTATTTAACGTTGTACGCTACCGAACGACAGAGTCAAACATATTTGATTCGAAAGTAGCGCGAGCGAGACAAGCGCATGCTGCTGTCGTGCGTCTTCGGGATACTTCGGGTCAAATTGTATCAACGAAGATACCAGAATGCAAAATGGCGAACAAAGCAAAAGTGAATTTAAAAATATCATATTCTTTTTAAGTTTTTATGTACCTCCGAGTGAAAAGTGATTCCATGAGATTTGTTTTTTCTTATGGAATAGTTTGTACAACGCATAAAAGCACACGAAGGCATGCTGGGTAACCGCTATCTCGCCTGAAATAATAAAACTGTTTCTTCGAGTCACACACCTGTTCCTGTCACTTGTCGATTGCGACTGAGCGCAATTAGGCGACGTTAGCCTGATTTAAAGGATCCACGCGCTAGAGGCGAGTCACCTATCTTCGCTTTTTTGTTTTAATCAAAGGTATCAATCCAATTTTTGTAATCTTTAATCATATGAGTTTAAACTACTTTTGAAAATCTCAACACTACATTATAAACAAATTTTGACGTTTTTGATCGAAAATATAACACAACGTGTAACTTATTCAACGTTTTCTGACTGATCGAATATACACTGTACTGTCCATAAACAGACGATAATTTAAAAGTGAAATGTATATTATGCCGGCGTGAAACGAATAGTTGATGCGTTGCACCGAGCCAATAACTGGAGTAATCTAACCGCAGCCACCGGAGTTCAATCTCGCTGTACTTTCATTTTTGTTCCGTGAAAGTTTTTAAGGGCAGCGACTGGACTATTAACTTAATTATCGATATCGACACGTTATTGGTAATATACATAAGTATCTTTGTATCTGTTGACTGGCTAATTGTCTTGCGATTGCCAGTGCAGTCACGAGCTTTCCACGTTGGCTAGATAAACATTCTTATTTTACTCGTATTTATATTAACCCTTACCTTGCTCTATCTTATCTTATTGTTTTTGTATAACAATATATGAAAATATTATTATTGTAAGATGTAAAGAAAATTCTAAAATTGTGTAAAGATAAGAAGATTTTATTGTAGTGCAACATGTGTTAAATGTGATGAATAGTCACATTTTAATGATTAAAACCTAGCTCGATGCAATTAAACAGTAACCGCTAAACAATTACCCCAATTATTGTCCGCCAGCGGGTCGGCATCGTCACTAATAACTTGGGGCAGTCACATTTCTGTTGCATTCTAGCTTAAATGCAGGAAGACTTGACGAACGGTACTGCTCGATACGGCTCATGTCTTTGTACGGTACTTGAACCTGAGTCCCTCACCCCGGCCAGCCGTGCTCAGATCTCTTTTGCATGTTTTGAAATTATGTTTGGTGTATATTCGTAGGTTTGGCCTAACTTAGTATACAAAGGCAAGGTGGAGATTGCACGCAGCGTAGAAGGAAACGAAAATAAATTACAAAATTTATATGTCTAAGTTATTCGCATAGTAAACCAAAATTGCTAGGTACTCTTGGAAATTATACCCACTAATTATAATTAGAGTATCTTAGTAGACCATCATTGTTTATCATGATTTCATCGTGCGTTAAAATTACGACTTTTTATGCTCGACAGCCGAAAACTGAGCGACCTATAGATACGTTAAGGTGGATAGTTTTGCTAAAAACATACATACATATACTCACGGCTATAAATCTTACGTACACCCACCGGAGGAAATGGGGTAGTGCTATTCTAAGCCGACACTACACGGCACTAAACTTATTTACATATTATTAAATATATAAAGAAGGTAAAAGTAAAACATGTTTTATGCATAACATAAAGCGGAACATGAGAACAAAATCAAATCTTGAATATGTTAACATTAAGGGCCAACGAGCACACGACACCTTACTTAAGATCGATACCAAACAAAACAATGTACACTTTCTAAACGAAGACTTTCTCCTAAGTTCGGCACGCCTTAGTTCACCCTTTGTAGTTGCAATGCAACCAATTAGTTACATAAAACAACATGGGATAGGATCTCAGCGTGGAATTAAAAGCAACGTCGACTTGTAGCAGTATGCCTTCCTGCTGGAAAGTTGGCCATATGCTCTGTATTAGGACGGTCACTCTCCATAACACTTGATTACACAATTTCATTCGGATTGAATTCTTTGTAATAGTCTGTCTCACACTGGCTTTGTAATGATATTGAAAATGCACTGTAGCCTTCTAAAGATCTGCCATATTAGCTGTTGATAGTTGCGATTCGAGTTCATAAAGTGACTTTATGTTTAGGCATCCATGACATCACATCACACTTACCCAATGAAATTTTTGATA
>CAUYWD010000070.1:0-27216 GCA_963576735.1 Bedellia somnulentella
CTTGAAGGGGTGGCATAAGTATTAGTATGATTTGCCTTTGATTTCCTGATGTTCAGCGGTTAAATTTTTAGAGATGTATGACATGTATGCATGACATACATTCATACATACATATACTCACGGCTATAAATCCCTAAAAAGGGTAGCCAGAGCTGAGAAATTGGAAATTCCTCAGCCACTTTCGGTAGTTGAGTGGGGAAAAGATAGTAGAATAAAGGTTGATGGTGATGGGTCTCCAACCGCATCGCCCAAAAATCCCTTAAAAAGCCCCAGGACCGTTAGTCGCCTCTTACGTACACCCACCGGTAGAAATGGGGTAGTGCTATTCTAAGCCGACACTACACAGCTATGTATGCATGAATGTTAGATAATATATAGCATTTATTCGAATGCCGGTAGTATTTTTTAATTAGCTTATTTACTCATGTTAATTTGAAATGTGAATTAATTGCCTGAAATGAGGCAGAAGTACTAATACTTCTGAACATCTTGTGCCATTTTTGATTTAGCAGAATACTTGAAGGGGTGGCATAAGTACTAGTATGACGTGCTTTTGGTTTCCTGGTGCTCAATTATAGGCGTTGTATGACATGGATACATCAATCTTAGATAATTTATAATATTTATTTGAATGCTAAGAGCATAAAGATTAACTGTTATTTTATATGAGAATTAATTGCCTGAGATGAGGTAGAATATTTATACTTCTGAACATCTTGTACCATTTTTGATTTGGCAGAAAAGCCATGTTTTGCTTGCGCAGTATATGCACGTAATAGGAGGTAGGCCTTTCGCTGCTTTAAGCGAATATACTGTAACATGACTCAATATAACTCAGCCATGTGAAATTCTTCAATATCAAGTCATTTCTTAAAATTAAAAGCTTCTAGAATATCTATATGAAGGCTCATAAAACTTGTATATTTTAAGGTAATTACAGATATTTGCAGTCATTTTGTATAAGTTTTATGCTTATTGTGAACCACGTTAATTATCTAAATGTAAATTAAACCTGCTGTTTTATGAAATAAAAGTATTGAAAAGTTTGAAAACAGGTCTTTCAATAATGTTTTTTGTATAGTATTAATTATACCACTAGAATAATTCAATTATACAAATAAGTTTTAAAATTTAATCTTGATTTGAATACAAAAGTAATTTTTATTTTTGTCTGTTGGCACTCAATGTAAAATTAATTACAATATCATTAGTAAAGCTTCAAGTTGCTTAAAGTGATTTGCATATTTCGCGAAAATATTTGAAAAAGATTTTCTCTCTTAAGTACTAAAATGGTAATTATAAGATTTGTAATCACGTCAAATTCGAAATTAAGATTTTACTGTTAATTTAATTTATGTTTGTATCACGAATGATGTTATGGATAAAAAAGAATGGTAACAATTAAGTTAAATTAATTGAGATTTAAGACTCAAGCATTCACGTCGTATATCCTTGAAGGAGTGGCAGAGGTACTAACACTTCTGATCACATTATTATCACCAGCAGGCAAGCACGAGCCGTGTTTAAACTTGTTATCGCGTGGGATAAAGCAGCCATCTCTTACGCACTTACATAGTATCGTATACTGCCATCTCATTCTAACCGTTATCGTGTCGATAAAATAGCGCTCGTGCTTGCCCTTCTGGTGTTCAGAGTCCCCACGTTTTGCTTAGACAGTGTACTCAGTCCTACATTTATGAAGAAAACTGCGGGCGCTTGTTATCTACTTAATGTATTGATGGGCTTAATTTCAAAATTTAAAGGCGTTTCATTGATAGTTGCTTGGCTAAGGCATATATACTTTTTAACACTCGCGGTTTGTAGATATTATAATAATAATTAGCTTTTATCAACGAATGTATTTAGAAATCACTTACGTGATTAGCCCGAAGTTTTAGCACACGCACTAGTGCCGTGGTCACGGACTGACTCATATGTCTTGTTTAAATTTCCATTATCAGAATACTAATTTCTAGCTCCGGCTGACAGCTTTGAATAGCACTAATTCTTGTTTTCCCACGGGTGGTGTGATGCGGTTAGAGACCTATGACCAACAACTTTTCAACAGACTTCAAAAAAAGGAGGTACTTAATTAGATTGCATGTTTTTTTTTAAATGTTTATAACGCGGTTACTCCACCAATGGACAAATAATTAAAAAAAAAGAGTTTTTGTTCTGTTATGTATGCTTTCCATTTATTTGAATGGGGTTTGATAGCGTGATATTAAAAATATTTCAATTTATAAAAATATTTCCGCAGATTACCCTATTTATCATCGAATTTTAAATGAAAAATAGGTTTCCGTCAAAATTATTTGAAATCGGCCTTCGGAAGTTGGTTCTATTTTGTTAAAAAATATATACTGCATTTAACAAACTTTTCCCAGCTCAACTGCAACTCCAGAATTACTAATCTTAAGGTCCGGATATCCTTATTTGAGATTTGTATCCGTAAGTATATGTGTGTTTATACTTGTGAACTGCAATCTTACTGAGACAACTTATATAAGTAGTATGCATACGAGGGGCATGCCAAAAGAAACTAGATACTCAACAATTATAAAATTTATTCTTTATTACAAGTATCGATCTTTTCAAAGTATTCACCCTGAGCACGTATGAAGTGTCAACTATAAGCTTCTGTTTATATTTTAATACATAGGCGTTCGCCAAAACTTGAGTAAGATTACATTATACAGGATCCGCAATTTAAATTTAGAACTAATTTACATGTCAATATTCCGTGCCGAAGTAAAACAATAACGTAACATGCTAACATTGTAGTTTCCAACAATAGGCAAACTTGTATTAGAAAGTTGAAGGGTTAAATAAATTCATCATAATAAATAAACATACAGTTTTATTCAATTATAGCGTACCTTATTGTGTTTCGTGATATTTTTACGAGACGAAAAAGTGTACTAGGTTCTTGACTTACAAATAATATGGTACCTAAATATTTACGCCATTAGTTCCCATGAGATAGTTGGCAGAGATTACCAATTGTCACTGTACAATCTTGGCAAACCGCTTAAACTTAATTTATACTTCAAAAAACGTATCATACATTCTTCCCTATTTTTCATACTTTGAGCCCCAAAGTATGAAAAATAGGGACATACTTATTTTAATTAAACTTGAATTTCCATACTCATACTCATCCTTAAATTTGCCTTCATATATATCAACACCAAAATATATAAATCAATCAATATTGATCATATTCAAAAGATATTCTAACTAATACCTAAGTTTTCGCTAGAATATTTTTTTTTATTTCTCAGGCCCAAACATAATTATTCTATATTTTTAAGTCAATAATAAAAATAAACAATAGTAAAAATTATAACCAATCTATAAAACAATATAACTTAATATTCATAAACAGTTTTAACTAAAGTAAAGTAAAGTAAAAGACATTTATTTGGCAAATTAACACACACACACACAAACGTAAACAGAATGACACATAATAGAAAACACATTGAAATCACAAAGATTAAAAAATATATAGGAAAAACATTAATTAACATTGCCAAAAGGGTGTCGTCTCAGCATGTGTGCCTGGAACGGGACACAGACCGTTCCGAGACACGCTGGTTTTCAGCCGACACCACCTAATCGCCTCGTGTTATACAAGTACCCATGGATTTAACAGTTAAATTAAAATTAAACGATTAAATAAAAAACACAAATAAGTTTAATCATTCGTAGAAAATATTTATCCATTTATTTCCCGAAAAAGTTTCAAATACATGTAAATGAGTAGGTGATAGTAAAGCACATGAAAACACAAAGTTGCCGGCCAAACCAAATAGAGACCGTCGCGATGTAAGTTCGCCGCTCGGAGTGGAATAACAGCTGCATCAACCACAAAACGCGACCGAGCCAACTACTATGAAATATCTGATTCCGTATAATCTATCGCCAAACTTTGTCCCGCTACTTGGTTGTGGAGAGCTCAGTTATACGTATTTTTCTCAACGTTTTTGTGTTTTTTTTTCACTATTAAATTTTTTAAGTTAAAACAAAACGCAACTCTTGATTATACAAATAGAGACTGAAAAAAGATAGTAAAATTAATTTTAAGACCGTTAAAACACAGATATAATTAATTTGGATGGTTGAGTAAGAGCAAAGATACACAATAAAATCAAATAGAAAAAGTGTCTTCATACTGAGAAAATTAAATATTCAGGAAGATAAAAATGATTTTATTATATTATTTCTACTTCTGTTAAAATCAATTTCTACTGCGGTAAGTAAAAAAGATTTAGATTATAACAATTGCATGCATGGTGATTTTGAACAAATCCGACAATACTTTCTTAGTTGTCGTAGGTGCGATCGGTTAGTCAGTGCAATAAGTATATTAAACGTCATATCGTAAATAAACATTGCTGTGTAGTGTCGGCTTAGAATAGCACTACCCCTTTCTTCCCGTGGGTGTTCGTAAGAGGCTGCTAAGGGTATTGGGGCTTTTGAAGTGATTTTAGGGCGATGCAGCTGGAGACCCATCACCAAAAACATTTACTTTAAAATCTTTTCCCCACTCAACTTCGAAAAGTCGCTGAGGATTTTTTTATTGTAAAGCTCAGGCTAGCCATTCTAGGGATTCTCGTGTATCTAACATTACATTATTTTATTGTTGGTATATATGAAGGCAAATTTGAGGATAAATATGAGTGTGGATATACATTTGTGTGTAATGCCAAGTACTGTATTGTATTTTTTTACTAGCTGACCCGACAGACTTCGTCCTGTCAAAAAGATTTGTAATGTGGCAGTTTTGTGCCTAAATATTTTAAAAAATTCTCCTGAACAGACCCGTCACCCTGGTAATAGAATAAAAAATAAATAAATAAAACATATATAAGGATTTAAAAGTAAGTAATCGCTTTATTGTTAATCATGTGAATCATAATTATTATTATTATCATTGTAGTGCTTTGTGGTATACGATGTTTTTTGTTTGATTACCTGGCGCATAGATAAACAAATCTTATGGTTTTCCAACACGGGAACACGCAACATACAATTGACCAGGTGAGAAACATGGGTTTTCTAGATTAATACCACAAACACTTAATGATTGCCCCTGGGACTTGTTTATAGTCATAGCAAAAGCAAGCCGCACTGGAAACTGTAGTCGTTTAAACTCAAATGGCACATCAGTCGGAATCATTGGGATGCGCGGTATGAGAACATCTTCTCCTTTATATTTCCCTTTGAGTATAGTAGCTTCTTTCACATGGTTTAGTATTTTTTTATCGCTAACCGTGTACCGTTGCAAAGACGCGGTTGGTTGATATTTCGCAACATTATAACCACCGATCCAACCTTTAATTGAAGATTGTGAGGTGGCAATCCTGGCAAATCCAGCGAGTTTAAAAATTCCGGTGGATAGTTGACTACATCATCTTGATTAGTAGCTGAATCAACTGATTTATATATCCTCAATTCGCCTGTAATTTGTTGTTGAATTTTGAAATTTAATTCATTTACATCTATGTTTTTTGCAGCCAGTATAGCTCGTTCGCTCAACCAATTATGGTTTCTGTAATTTTGAGAAACATCTGGAAACACCTTCTGAATAAGTTCATATTTTGATCGAGTTAACTGACAAAAACTTTGAGGAAAGTTAATGTAGCCAGTCAACATGTCTATAGGAAATTTGCCATTACCAATGTCAATGAGTTGTTTAGAGAATATGTTTCCAGATTGGTCATTTTGCGACTCGACACGCATATTCTTGCTTAAATGAAGTATTTTGACATGTTTCCACAAATTGGAGGACTTTAGGCATGCATTGAGTTCATCAGCTGGCGTTGATCGTGGAATCACTGGCAATGTTTGACGAAAATCTCCTGCTAATAAAATCATTGCACCACCAAATCGGTTATTATTGCTCAGTAGATCTTTTAAGGTTCTGTCTACATTGCTTAGACAACAGTGAGTGCTTGTAATTTAATATGAACTTTATACCATAGCAGTAAAGCTCAAATTGACTACGTTTTAGTTACAAATCATTTGTATGGGAAAAAGAAAAGGGCATTTTTAGGGTTTTTCCAGCAATAATTCTAATTTTTCTCGCCAAAAAACCATCCTTGAACTTCAACGAACATTTTAAAAAAAGATTTGTTTAAATTGGTCCAGGCGTTGTTGAGTTATGCGCTTACCAACACATTTTGCGATTCATTTTTATATTATATGTAGATTAATTATGATTCTTCTGAGAAATCCAAATGCTTTTTCTTAATTCTAATGCTGTGTAGTCTACGAGTCTATGTCTACGAGAAAAAATTGATTATTACATACAAATATCTCACGGCTATAAAGTCAAAAACGGGGTAGCAAAAGCCTAAGAGCGGAAAAGAAGTTGATAGGGGAGAAAATGGTAGAAAGCAAGTATTATCCTTGATGATTTTTCAACCGCATCATCCAAAAGAAACTTAAAAAAGCCCCATACCCTTAGTGTGAAAATAGTAAACGAGATGTTGATATTTTAATAATTTTATTGTGTCGATAATTTTTAAAATGTGACAACTCATGACATTGTACAGCTAATAGCCTAGCAGGCCAGTACTATATTTCAACACACCCCTTTTAATCGAAAGCTCAAAATTGAAGATTACTAAACAAAAATAAATAACAAAACTAGACTATCGAAAAAAATATAAAAATTAAGTTACGTGAAGTACGTTAGAAACACATCTTTTAAACTTAATGTGACTTAATGGCTTTGTTAACATATCAGCCCAATTTTCTTCAGCAGGGGTATATATAAACTGTACAAAGTTATCCATAATTTTCTCACGAATAAAATGGTAGCGTGTATCTATATGCTTGGTTCTAGAGTAGTACACTGGATTAGAAGCCAACTTAATCGCAGATTGACTACCACTATTCAATATAACACATTGTGATGGTGACTCACCGGTAACCTCGCACAGAAAACGCCTCAAATAACATGCATCCTTAGCTGCCGGTGTCATCGACATATACTCAGCCTCCGCCGAAGACAAAGCCACTGTAGGTTACTTTTTACATTCCCAAGATACGGGACCGTCAGCCAACTCTATAAAAAATCCTGTATAGGATCTACGAGTGACAGTACAATTAGCCCAATCCGCGTCCGTATATCCATAAAGATACTTGCCGGTTTTCCTGTAAGTTATACAATAATCAATTGTACCTTTCAAGTACTGTAGGACCCGTTTAGCTGCTTGCCAATGACATTATCATATTAAGAGTTGAATTGACTCAGATAGCCGCAGGCATATGAGATGTCAGGGCGAGTATTCACTGCCAGGAACATTAGGGAACCAACTAATTGCCGAAAGGGATACGAGCACTACACATTACTAGAAGAATCTGCCGTCGTAAGACTAACATTACATGATGTGGTCCGACCGATTTCGGTCACGGCGACCGCTTTAAAAGTTAAGGACTCGATAGTGAGCTCGCATATGGCTTGTGTAGCCAATCTTATTTACAAAGATCCTCGCACACTGCGGGCATGTCAGCACACCATTAATATAGTTATATTGAATCAGCACAGGTGGTCGGGCTTTTAACTCATCACTCTTGGTGTCCAGATCAGCGCGCCGCTGGATTTCATAGTCGTGGACCTTGGTTTCAACCAAAGCCCTCCATTCCGGTCTTTGGGCGGCATATTTCTACCACTGGGATGAATCTATGCCGCACCTCTTCATGTGCCGTTTAAGCACATCTTTGTACCTGAGGAGTTGACCGCCACACTTGCGCTTGCCCTCCTCAAGTTCTGAGTAGAAGATGTGCTTGGCGACTCTTTGCTCTGCCATCCTTGACACGTGTCCGCACCACCGAAGCTGTCGCCGCATAAGGTAAGCCTCAATACCACCTACATTGGCTTGTCGCAGCACCTCGGTGTTCCGCACGCGATCTGACCATCTGATATTCATAATTTTCCGCAGACACCTAAGGTGGAATCGGTCTAGCAAGCGAATATGACGACGGTACACGTTCCATGTTTCCGCAGCATACAGGATGTTTGGCAGAACGACCGCCATATATAGTGAAATCTTGGTACCTAGCTTTATGTCGTGTGAGCAGAAGATCTTGGTATCCAGCTTGCCGAAAGCTGCAGCTGCAGCTCCGATCCTGCTGTTGATCTCTGCATCAAGGTCGCACTTGGATGTTAGAGTACTCCCCAGGTAGCGGAACTTGTCGACCTGTTTCAGCTCATCCTCGCCAAGTTTGATTTTCAGCGCCTCGTGACCATCAATGTCTAAAGACATCACTTCCGTCTTTTTGACGCTGATTTTTAGGCCAAATGAATGGCAACACTTGTCTAAATCAGACATAAGCTGTTGCAGGCCATCTGGGGATTCTGCAACAAAGCATAGATCATCCGCGTAGATGATTTCAGTAACCATAGCATGAGAGACTTTTGTACGGGCCCTTAGTCTCGCCAGATTAAACACGCTGCCATCGGTACGAAAACGGATGCGAACACCTTCTGTAGAAGCTTCCAATACCTCGCGGACAACTACTGCAAAATACAATGCGAACAATGTAGGCGCAAGAACGCAGCCTTGTTTGACTCCACGGGTAACGGGGAAAAACTCCGATTGTTCGTTGTTGACAGCAATGCAGCACTGCATGTCATCATGAAGTAGTCTTAGGAGCCTCACAAACTTCTCGGTACACCCTATCTTTTTCAGCACCATCCAGAGGGCTTCTCGAGGCACACTGTCAAAAGCCTTTTCAAGGTCAACAAAACAGAGGTACATATGACGGCCTTGCTGTCTACTTTTCTCTTGCAGCTGACGCACTGAGAAGATAGCCTCAGCTGTGCCTCGGTCAGGTCGGAAGCCGAACTGGGTTTCAGGCAACAATGTTTCTGACAGTTTCGTGAGGCGGTTTAGGAGTACTCTGGCGAAGACTTTTCCAGGGACTGTTAACAGCGAAATACCGCGATAAAAACCACAATCGGAGCGGTCACCCTTGCTCTTATAAAGAGCCCTTATGCGTGAGACTTTAAAAGTTGATGGGACTTTTTCTTCATTCCACATAAGATCAAAAAGCTTCCATACTTCCGCATGCAGCGCCCCACCGCCATATTTAAGCAGCTCTCCTGGTATAAAATCAACGCCAACCGCACGCTTATTCTGTTGTTGATTAATTGCAAGGACAACCTCGCCTTCGGTCAACGGTTCATCCAGCTCACTAGATATGGGGAGTTGAGGGATCGAACTGATGTGTTCCATATCCGCAGATCGGTCCACATTTAACAGAGAGTTAAAATATTCTGCCCAACGCTTGAGAACTTCTTCCTTACTTTTGAGAAGGCCTTCACCACTAGCAAGCTTAAGTGGCACTTTAGCAAGTGAAGTCGCACCAATTAACTTCCGAAGCTCCGAATAAAATTCTCCTAGCTGGTTATTGTCCGCGAGCCATTGCATTTGGCGAGCTTTGTCCTGCCACCATTTATTCTTTATTTCCTGAGTTAGTCTGCGCAGCTCTAGGTCACTTTCCCTGATCTCTGCAATACCACGCTGACTCGTTCTATGCTGCCTCAGGAGGCGTCGGTGCTTGTCAATTGCGTCCCTAAGAACTTCATCATTCTCATCAAACCAGTCCTCGCTCTTATGGATTTTTAGACCCAAAGTATTCGCGGCGGTGTCCAATATATGAGATGATAGAGTCCCCCACTTAGCATCAACATCACCATCACCGACCTCCGTATCAGCGTGTGACAGTGCGGTTGCCAAGGCTTCACCGTATCTTACCCTCGTCCCGAGATTTTTAAGCCCGCCCAAGTTTAAACTTGGCGGCTTTGAATTGGCAGATCTACAAGGATGACGAAGGCAAAGACGCAGTTTAGTGACTACAAGCCGGTGATCTGTCCAAAAGTGTGCTCCGCGCATGACGCGGGTGATTTGGACTTGGGAAACATCTTTTTGCCTCACTATAGCGTAGTCTATGAGGTGCCTTCCTATTCCTTGCCTTCCTATAGTTCTTTCTTCGGATAATGATATTAATCATGAAGCAGTAGAAACAGCAGAGGATGAATTAGTTGTAGAGGCCTTCCTCTACAACAACAGGGTTAATATTATTAGTATTACCACTATCACTAATTCTAGAAAAACGATTCTCGAAGAAAGAAACATCACGAGATTTAATTAATCTCCTTGTATAGGAAGGATTGCGAAAATAATACGTATTTGGATCATCTGTGTATCCGACAAATATTTGTTCTTCGGCCTTAAGATCTAATTTCCTTCTAGTACAAGATGGAATATGAACCATTGCTCTACATCCAATAACTCGTAAATGGTTCAAATTAGGTTTTTCACCAGACCATTTTTCATATGGAGTTTGGAAGTTCAGGGCGCTATGAGGACATCTGTTTTTCAGATATACAGCACAATCAAAAGCATCCTGCCAGTAAGCCTTTGAAAGCGAACTATCAGCTAACATGCTGCGAGCCTTCTTCACTATCGACCTATTTGTACGCTCCGCTAAACCATTTGACTGAGGGCTATAGGGCGCGGTCGTTTGGTGCTGAATACCTTGAGAATTCAAATAATCTGTGAATTCTTTATTGACGTATTCCGTCCCGTTATCGGTTCTTAAGATCTTAATGGAAGTATTCAGATGCTTTTCAACTAAGGCCTTAAAATCTATAAACTAGACTTGACTTCAATTACCCTTCAGTCTTTGAAGATATGAAGTAAATAAAAATCCTACGAGTAAATTCATCTATAAATAAAAGCGCATATCTATTTCCTTGAAAAGAAACTTCTGACATTGGACCACATATATCGGAAGAAATAATTTCCAGTTGTTCTACCGCTCTTCTTATATGAACAGGGTACACATGGTTGCTTGTCAACGTGTTTAAAATCAATTATCTTCTGATCTTTAAGAGATTGCATAGCGAAACGACAGAGATGACCTAACCTTCTGTGCCAGAGCTGGTATTGTGATGAGTCACCGTCACCTACCATTATGTTACAAACACCGTTTAGTCTTTCGGGAATATTTACAGTACAATCCAATGTGTACAGTCCACCACTCGAATATATATATATATATATATATTATATTAGCCGAATATCCCCGAAGGGGTTGGCAGAGCTTCTGAACATCACGTAACATTGTCACCTGGTGTTCAGAGTTCCCACGTTTTGTTTGGACAGTGTACTGAGTACCATGCAGTATAGATTCACCTGTAAAGAAAACATCATCAGAATCATAAAAATTACAACCACTCTTAACAAAAATCACTGTGAAACCTTTGTTGACCACTTTGATAATAGATATAAGATTGGCCTTTAAATCTGGTACAAAAGCAATATCTACTAACTTAATATCTTTCTCCTTCGTATTAATAGAGACGTCAACATTACCGGTGCACTTGAATTCGTCGCCGTTTGCCACAATGACTTTACCAGAGTCGTGTCTCAGCGTTTTGATCCAATCAGACCTTGAAGTCATATGTCTTGTTGCTCCGGAATCAATAATCCATTTGTCACGATATCCTTTTTCACTTAAGGACAGCATTGTAGTTTCCTTAGAGTTAGGCTTCTTATTTTTGGATTTTTGCTTCCTCAAAGGACAATCAGGACGTTTGTGTCCTGGTACTTTGCAATCATAGCATACAATAGGTTTATTGGGCTTTCTTGGGCGAACTTGAATCCTCATGGCGGTTTCAGATTCAGTATTTCTTGAAATCTCATTCAAGAGCTTAGTTTTAACCAATTCAGTGGTAATATTAATGTTACTATTCTCGAGTCCCATAATCATAGGTTCATACCTTTCCGTCAGACCTCCAAGAAGTATTGCTGCAACTGAAGCATCTTCTATATTCCTGCCTATGTCAGCTAAATCCTGAACTGTGCTTAATACACCATTGATGTAGGATTCGACATTTTCGAAATCTGCGAGACTTAATCTATAGAGTCTCCGTTCGAGAGCAAGTCTGCGACCCATTCCATTGTCCTCGTACGCAATCCTCAAAGATTCCCACGCCTCCTTAGCTTAGGTTTAGCGTCAAATGGTGTCAAAATAATGAAGATCAAATTAAAATGGATATTCTCGCATCTCACCATACTCGGCAAGACTTTCGTAGTTTTTGGAAATCAACAAATAAACTTAAACCTAAACAAAGCTTACCCATCAGTGTAAACGGACTTAGTAATGCTAAATGTATTGCTGAACTGTTCAAGGAACAATTCATTGTTAAGTCGCCAATAGGCAAAGCTCAGTCGACTATGGCCGAGGGCCTGGATGGACAGGAGATGAAGACCAGATTTACGGCTAAAGATGTTAAAATCTGCATTCAATCGATATCAAGAGGTAAGTCTCCTGGCCATGACAGCCTCAGTGTGGAACATCTCAAGTATGCTGGTGTTCACCTGCCCCGTGTACTTGCGATGTTTTACTCTTTATGCCTGAGTCACTCCTACATACCCGAGGATATGATGAGGACAGTAGTAGTCCCTATTGTTAAAAATAAAAATGGAGATGTGAGCGACAGGAATAACTACAGACCGATCTCTTTAGCGACGATAATGGCTAAAGTACTCGACAGTTTGCTTAATAAAGAACTTGATAGATATTTAAAAATACATGACAATCAATTTGGATTCAAGGCTGGACTTTCAACTGAAACAGCAATCTTATGTCTTAAGCAAACTGTCAAGTACTATACTGGGCGTAATACACCTATTTATGCTTGTTTTCTCGATTTGTCGAAAGCATTTGACCTGGTTCATTACGATGTTTTATGGGATAAACTGTCAAACATATGTATGTCAGACGAAATTCTGGAAATATTTAAATATTGGTATTTGAACCAGGTAAATGTTGTTCGATGGGCGGATGGGGTGTCTGAACCATATACGTTGGAGTGCGGATTGAGACAGGGGGGGCTAACTTCTCCAAGGCTCTTCAACCTATATGTGAATGCGCTAATAGAGGAACTGAGCAGCACTCACGTCGGATGCCACATTGATGATATTTGTATGAACAATTTTAGTTACGCTGATGACATGGTGCTGCTGAGTGCGTCGGTCTGTGGTTTGACTAAATTGATAAAAATATGTGAGAGCTATGCACTAAAACATGGTCTTGTATATAACGAGAAGAAGAGCGAATGCATGGTGTTTCAGGTCAAGGGCAGGGATTTAATAGAAATTCCGCAGATAAAACTAAATGGTAAAGTACTACAAAGAGTGTCTACATTTAAATATCTCGGTCATTTGGTCACCAGTGATCTGAAAGACGATGCAGACATCGAAAGAGGGCGGAGAGCGTTGTCTGTGAGGGCTAATATGCTTTCCCGCAGATTTGCCAGGTGTTCTAGAAACGTAAAGCTGACTCTGTTCAAATCTTACTGTACATCATTCTACACCAGCAGTCTGTGGGTGACATACACGCAGAAGCAGTACAGCGCTCTTCGTGTTCAATACAATAATGCTTTCCGGGTGTTGATGGGACTGCCTCGATACTGTAGCGCATCAGGGATGTTCGCCGAGGCGGGGGTTGACTGTTTTTATGCAACCATGCGAAAGAGGTGCACATCCCTGGTGAGTAGGGTTCGGGCCAGTCCCAACACCATTCTGAGGGCATTTTCAGGTAGATTTGACTGTCAGTACATGAATCATTGCAGTATGATTCATTTACTGACTAAAATATAATATTTACGAGCTGATGTTTAATTTTTTATTGTAATTTTTAATTAGTATTATTTTTGTTTAATTTAATTTATTTATTTTAATTAATTTTTAATTTAATTGTTTTGATTTTTATGTAATATGGATGTGACTTATCTGAAATAAACGTTTTATTATTATTATTATTATTATTAGCTGAGGTTGAACTTCGCACGTGCGTAATTGCTGGACCGTCCAATGTGAGACATATTTTGGAAAGAGCCTTACGATCATTACGAACCTTTATCGCTTGGAAAGTTTTATCACCTTCTGGATAACCAGCAATTGTTTCCCATAGATCCTCATGTAATAAATAATTTCGCATTTTGAATTTCCATGTGGAATAACCGTCCTTGCCATTTAGGCATATTGATGGAGTATTATTCCTATTGGAACTCATACCATACTTCGACATCCGAAGATTTTCGTTATGATGACACCTTTTAACAATCTCGGTATTAGGCATCTTTTGTAAATAATGAAAAATGTTACAAACCATTTATTACTTTGCCCGTAAAAATATAACACTGCTATTAATAATGCAATTTACTGTAAAATTAGAGCAATTTCGTGCTGATAACGTGTGAAAATAGTAAACGAGATGTTGATATTTTACTTAGATAAAAATAAAAGAAGAAGATGCGGCGTGAGCGTACAAATTGTCAACTAAATATGGGCCTTATCGGTTTATCACAACACCGCACTACATCCATACGAACTGATACGAACACACACGACATGACGCAAAGATAAAGATAGAGCGATGGGCTCGTATAGTCTGTCTCTGTCACTTAAACATGTCAGATTTCAAGGATAAAATGGCTGAAATTAATAATATTTTGCTTGTAAATATATTTTTGGTGTATTTACGCATGAAACGTGATTCCCTGTGATTTGTTTTTACGCCTTGAATGATTTGTGCACTGAATAAAGGCACAGCCAGGCATTTTAAGCGCGAATTGTATGAAAATTTTAATTTCGATGTCAAAGATTATGTCAGCTCGTCGAGTCGAAGTATCGTAGCGGACTAAACTCGACTGAAGCAAACCAAGTACATTGTACTCAGTTTAGTAGGACCACGCGCGGGCAGAGGTTGCCGCATCTTCTTATTGTTTTTTATCTAAGATACTTTAATAATTTTATTGTGTCAATAATTTTTAAAATGTGACAACTCATGACATTGTACAGCTAATAGCCTAGCAGGCCAGTACTATATTTCAACACTTAGTCACCTCTTACGACACCCGTGGGTAGAAAAGGGTGGTGACATTCTAAGGTGGCACGGCACTATCACGCTATTGATAAATGGATAATGTTCAACTAAAAAGGGAAAAAGTTAAATTATAACAAAAATATTACTCAATTCATTAAAAAGATGGAAGTAAATTATATTCAAATCCTTCCAAACGGAAAGACGTCAAAAGGAGACAATTTCGGCCAAATTAAATCGTTAGCAAAAATTCTGAGAACTTTATTTCATTACGTACAAAAAACTTTATCCGGAACTGTCGGCCATTTGCTAATCTCGACTGTGAGCTGACAAAACTTCGAAGTTAATCCGCTCATTTTGTGCAATGTGAGTGGTATAAAATACTTTTAATTAGTTTAATGAGAAATGTTACTAATAAAAAACGTAAAAATATGGACTTTCGAAGTATTTTCGTAAACAGAAAATATTAAATAACGTTTGACGATGTCTGCTACCTGGTTTTGGTATCGAGGTCACTGGTTTAAAACGCTGATGATATATTTATATAATAAATGTTAGTGTATGTTTCTTGGTCGTACATATTATTTAAATGTGGCTATTGGGGTTTTTTAAGTTATTTTTGAGGGATGCGGTTAGAGACCCATCACCCAAAAAAATATATTTTCCATTCTTTTCCCATTTAACTTTTAAAAGTGGCTGAAGAATTTTCTGATTTTGAAGCTCTCGCTACCCTTTGTAGGGATTTATAATTGTGAGTATAAGTATGTATGTATTTATTATATTTCTCAACATTTTGCCTGCTCATTTGAGAAAAAAATAGTTTTTTTTTTATTAAACAGATATTATTTGACGCACATTTACGTTGTCTTACGCATAATACAACAGTATGCTGTGTAGTGTCACAACAAGACTGCATTAATTCCCCGTAAGTGTCCGTAAGAGGCGACTAAGGGTATTGTGGCTTTTAAAGTGATCTTTGGGCGATGAAGTTGGAGCCCCATTACCAAATAGCTTTTACTTTACAAATCTTTACACCACTCCTTCAAGTTTACTACCAAGTATTTTTCAAGTTTTGTCATACGTTCTATCTACATGTATAGTCTGTAATACGCATTTACAATATACAGATAGAAAAAATAAAAACACATACGGACAAAATGTAAATATCCATTATGCTAATAAAATATGATGTATTGAAGCTCGAGAGGATTGCAAGGATTGTGCAAAGCGGCGATCTATAGTCTCTGCCTACCCCAATAAGAGTAATGTCTTGTGCGTATGTATTATTTAGTATATTCATATGCATTAGTTAAACGCGTTAATTTTTCAAACGGAAAATTCATTTTTAATATGTGTATCTTATTAATATTATAAATGTGAAGGTTTAGATGTTTGTGTGTTTGAGGAAAGGTTTCTCAATTACAGAATGTATATGAATGAAATTTAGCAAAGTGCTTGATAACCCAAATTATAACATAGGATATTTTTTCTTCCGGAAAAATTGGACCCCTAAAACATTCACGCCTGATTGAACTCAGAGTACCGGAAAAAACGCCTAAAGTTTGACATCAGCAAATTTACAGTACGAAGTCTGTCGGGTCAGCTAGTAGATGAGCAAACATCAATATTCATCTAACAAATATGTTTATTCGTATTGAACTTTTACCCATGCCAGGACGGAAAACAACTGTCAGTCGAAAACGGCAATCAAAAACCATTTTTACATTCTCTTTTAAAGGAAATTAAATGAATATCAAAGTGTCTAATAAAACTGTCCTCTCAAATATATATTTGTCGGGTCTGATGAGTTTTTCCTGGATTGCTATCCTCAAAACGCAGCTCTTTTGGTCACAGCTGTGGCGGCTTCTTCACAACTAATTACTTACAGCGCGACGGAGCCAGCGCAGCACTAAAAACAACTTTCACGACAAACTTACAATTTCTTGTTATAATCTAGCGGAATTTCATTGTTGCTATTTTTATGCCACTTTATTCTATCGTTAGACCAATTTGAATTAGAGAACTAAGGTGTTTAAAAGTAGTATGAAAATATATTTTCATTATTAAGGCTAAGTAAATTTGTGGCCATCCAATGAGAGACTGAATCAATAGTTTATTCCCATATATCAAATATATATTAGTCGGGTCTGATGAGTTTTTTTCTGGATTGCAATCCATAAAACGCAGCTCTATTGGTCACAGCTGTGGCGGCTTCTTCACATCTAATTACTTACAGCGCGACGGAGCCAGCGCAGCACTAAAAACAACTTTCACGACAAACTTACAATTTCTTGTTATAATCTAGCTGAATTTCATTTTTGCTACTTTTTATGTCACTTTATTCAAGCATTAAAACACTTTGAATTATGAAATGACTATTTTGCATCTTTTAAATAAAATTCATGTGCAACAGTACAGTGTTTGTTATCGAACTCCTCCGAAGCATCTGAACCGATTTCAATGAATTTTTGCATACACATTTGGTTAGTCTGAGAATAGGTTAGGATTTTTTTTCTGCTGTTAAGTAATAAAAGTTGCCCATCCCTGACATTTCATTTTTATTTTGTAGACTCATAAATTGCCTACATATGATTTTTATGGTAAAACAGCGTTTGCCGGATCATGTAATTTGTATACAGAGTTAGTTAGCGGTCCAACAAATACAAATTTTTATTATTTATATCATGTTAATGCCCTGTTTTAATGTTTCAAATTAAGAAACTATAGCTTAAATCATTTGTTAATTAAATTATTGCAAGCACAATTGGACAATCCAATAGCAACAGAAATGAGATTTGGAGAAAGATATAATATGCAATATTTCTTTGTTTTAGAAATATGTAGATGGCATGAATAGCAATGAAACAAAAAACGATTTCTTGTTTCAAATAACTTTTTAAGGAACGAATTTTTTATGGTCATATTATTTATACTAGAATTACAATAAAAAGTATCATTAAATTAGTACCGGGTATCATGTCTATGACTATTGAAAAATCGGTCTTAAATCAATGCGAATTCATTGGCTTCCTAGTTTTGAGGCAACTTTCAAAAGAACAATAGTCGGAATATAGTGTAACTGGAAACTAGATCCTTTTAGTTAGAACACCAATTCTGCTCAATCATTTAGTTTCAGGCTAAAGATTTAAATGAACTAGTTATTTAAAATAAAAACCAACTAAAATGATCTACAACCTTCATTTTTCCAACTTTTCCCTACTCAACTTTCAAAAAGTGGTTGAGGTAATTTGAATTCCTTAGCTCTGGCTACCCCTTCTAGGGATTTATAGCCGTATATGTATGTATGTGTATATATGTAGTAATTTAAATTAAATCTTTTAAGCTACATATTAGAAGTCATATATTCTAATATGCTATTTTTCCTATCATTAAATTATTATTAACCACTACTAATAACAATAACTAAGATATATACATACATGCACTAACTAGTACATAGTTTAAACGAGTGACGAGCGAATATATTTTTGTTATGACTTTTACATAAACGAATGTAGTGGAATTGGAATAGTTTGTTAGTAACACGCTAGGATCCGAATTTACAAATGGCTGTATTTTCCCTTTGTGTTCGTTTTTTTAGCATGCAAGCCTTGGCTTGTAGTTTTAGCGGAGATAATGGGCCTGTTTGGTTATAAATCTAATATAATGGCGTAAAAATAAACAGTTGTGATACAAATGTTCTAGGTTTCCGTTTGGGTTGTGGCTTTGACTCTATTATTTCACAAGTTAATAATGATTGGACTTGCGATGTATGTTCTTTCTAATGTAATCTAAAATAGGGGAATGTCAAATCGTATTGCCCATTTTCATGCCAGTATGACTTTAGATACATACATACATACATATTCTCACGCCGTTAGTTCCCATTGGGGTAGGCAGAGACTATCGATCGCCACTTTGTACGATCCTGACAAACCTCTCTGGCTTCGTTTACATCCATCAATCTTTTCATACATGCTCTTTCTTCATACTGTGGACACCTGCCTTTTTGAGCACATTTTCTATTTGATCCAAATGTGTCCTCCGAGGTCGTCCTCTACTAACATTACCTTCCACATTGGCTCTATATATCTCTTTCACCAATTTACTGATAGATACTTTAGATAGTTTACTTATATTTACCTTTGTTTTGCTTTGACTGATTTTCTAATAGAATATGGTAGTTTTAGTTAAATTAGCATTGTTGCTATGATTTTGGGTAGGTACTACTTTTTTTTCTATAGTTTCCAACTACCTACTTCAGTAAAAATAGTGTAGCTCTTCGAGTGTTATTTATAGGGTGGTTAATATTTGTTGAACACATATTTAATATGTATGTCTTAAGTAACGGCACTTATTTTAAAATATATATGCATATCCATATGCAACATATTTAATTACTAAGTTATGCCCTTTCAAACGCAGTCGGAATAATTTACACCAACAGCCCAACAACAACATTTCCGTACTCCCAAAATCCACCTCCACGCGCGCCAATACAATGGTTTTATACTTTTTCCCTACCCATTTATTGTTCTGAAACAATGTATTCCACCAATTTAAATTTCAATTCAAAATGAACAGTGAGCGTCCAATAAAACACGTGCACACCTTAGCTCATACGTTTCTTCTGAGAAAACTTGGAACTAATTTCACGGTCCAGCGGTGCTATTCTCGCACCGCTAACTTCGTTGCAAAGTGATTTTCTCAACCAGCGACAGCAGTTTTGTGTACGTGACAAACCAGAGCTTGAGGGGAGATCGGGAAATTATCGTTTTGTAAGCCAGATGTTTTTGTTGCTGTTTTACCGCCTTATATACAAACAAATATATTATCACGGCTATAAATCCCTAGGTTACCAGAGGATCAGAATTAGAAATTCCTTAGCCACATTTGAAATATCACTGGGAGGAAAAAGCTGTTATGTTTAGCCGCCTCTTATAAACACGCACGGGAAGAAATGGGGTAGAACTATTATGATCCGACACACATATAACACACACATAAACAAAGAAAGGTCGTGAATATAACCTACACGGCGTAAATATCCCCAAAGGTAACATTTATTCCAGTTTCTACCTTCATATCTCAATAGGAAGCATTGCAATTACGACCAATGGTGACTTAAATCTTTCCTAAAAAAATAAGTAAGGAAACCCTGATGGCTCAGTTTCAGCATAATATTCTCGAAAATAGGAAATATGCCTATACCTTGCATCTTAGGGAAAAAAATTGATGACAAAATATAACGACATGTTGTAAAAGTAAATTTTATACTTTATCATCTATCTATACTATAAAAAGAATGTACCGGGGTCAAAACTGTACATTGAAGAAAAAATAATAAAAACCAGTAAAATATGTTTTATTTTCAACACTGAAGCCAAATTTGCTATTTTTGAAGAAAATGACTGTCTGTTTTTCTGTCTGTCCGTCTGTCTGTATGTCCGGTCATCACGTTAATTCTACCGGATCGATCTTGATCAAATTTGGCATGAATGTAGGTTATACACCTGGCCAAAATAAAGGATATCATTTATACCGGAATTTGAAATGGTTCCCACAGGAGCATCAAAAGACCATATCCTTTTAGCGCGATGGGGTGAATAGACACGCTAAGTTTAGCGATGTGGGGTGAATAGAAACATTCCAAACCAAATACTTACTAATGTATGTATTGTATTACTAGATGGCGCGAGTAGTTGCTTCCTACATCGCGGTATGGTTTCTTTTTGTCTTAGTCATAAATATTTTAGTTTAGACTATGTTTTTGTGACAGATCGAAAACTGTAGTGTCAGCTAGTATTAAATAATTTTAAAGATATTATTACTTTAATAGTTTAAATTATTTAAGATGTTAATGATATATCAATATAACACATCTAAACTAAATAATAAAACTTTATCAAACGCACAACTCAGTACAGATTTGTTAGTAAAGCTTACATCTAATGACTAACATTGGTACAACAACAATGGTACATCTAGAACTTAATCTAATGACACGATTGGTCACGTGTACGTCCGATTAATATTAAGGGCGTCCCCGGAAAAATAGGTTGATATTGATTGTTTGGAAATTCTATAAAGTCTGATTTGATGATATTGATATGACATGAATAAAATATATGTTGGTGATTAGTTCATGGTGTTAAAATTTGATGTTTAACATTTTAATAATTTGTTGAAAAATATGATGAAAAAAATTGAATTGGAACATGCTTTGTTTTCATAAATACCGTATAGGCTCCACTGGCATAACATACATGTGAACTCATTATGTGTCTATATACGCGTAGCTTTAAGATCTGTAACCTTGATGTTTAACCTTTCATTTAAACATTATAGTTATTCAATAAAACTAAATAAACTACATTTATCCTGCGCGCGCGTTTTTTTCGTCCCTGTCACTCTCAGTAAATTTGACGAAAGAGTGAGCGCAATAGCTGCAAAATGCGGGGAGGCCCTTAATATAAAGACAGAGAATGTGTTTGTGTGCTCATAATAATAAGAGTCCAATTCTGCCCATGCGGATGGGCAACTTTTATCGGATGCATCCTATTGAAATAATTATTTCACCAATGTATAAGTTTCGTCTTCAGAAGAAACATAGAAAATTTTAAAACACGATAAATATTAAATGGATTGTGTACTTACTTTTTAACGTATAGTAATGACTCAGAATGTCACTACCCTTTTCTATCTACGGATGTCGTAAGAGGCGACTAAGGATATCGGACTTTTTTAGTGGTTTTTGGGCAATGCGGCTGGAGATCCATCACCAACAATACTTTATTTTTACCATCTTGTCCTCTATAAACTTTCGAATGTGGCTGAAGAGTTTCTAGCTCAGAAGTTTTGGATACCCCTTTTTGGGATTTATGCATACATTATTATTAGTATTTCCCATTGGGGTAGGCAGAGACTATCGATCGCCACTTCGCACGATCCTGACAAACCTCTCTAGCTTTGTTTCTTAGCTTTCTTTTCATACATGCTCTTTTGTTCTTCATACTTCGGACGCCAGCCTTTTTGAGCACACTCTCAATTTGGTCCAAGTGTGTTCTCCGTGGTCGGCCTCTACTAACATTACCATCCACACTAGCTCTTTAGATCCCTTTTACCAATTTTCTATCATCCATCCTCTCTATGTGCCCAAACCATCTCATTATTCCTTTTTCTATCTTTCTTACAATATCATCTTTCACACCACACTTTTCACGAATAACACTATTTCTCACTCGGTCACACAATCTAACATTACAAATTTTTCTGAGGGACCTCATCTCTACTGCATTCACTCTGCTCTCATGCTTCTTCTGCCACACCCAACATTCGCTTCCATACATAAGCATGGGATTTATGGTCGTGAGTATATATATGTATGTATGAACTAAGCATTTGTAACACTACCCGGACAAATCCCCGACGGACCTCTTGTATTTCATCAACTGGACACCGTAAAATTATCTTATCACCAAGTGGCATTGATATCTAGCAGCCATAGTTTTGTTTTGAGCTGTTTTTAATTGAATTGGGATTTGTAGTTAAAAGGCAAGCGCGCTGTCACTGCATTTAGTAAAAAAGAGACGATTATTTACTATACTCTGAGCCATCACCATTTATTTTTATATACATACATACATATTCGCGGCTATAAATCCCTAGATGGGGTAGCCAGAGCTAAGGAGTCAGAAATTCATCAGCCACTTTTGGAAAGTTCTGGCTAAATAATACGCAATAACGATTTGTCTTGACTAAATTTAAAGTTATATCTAATACATTCCCTCGTTTGAAACAATTACCAAAATTTTTAAAATATCTTTAAGCGACTAACAACTTAGCCATGTGAGTTTCCTCATGATGTTTTCCCTCACTGTTAACAACCATGATAAATTAACCACACATATGACAATAGACAAATTGGTGTAGGCACGACCCGGGATTTCATCATCTGCACGATAAGCAGTGTTCTACCCACTGAGCTATCACAGCTGCATACAACATAATATAAACGTGTCCATCTAAAATAATACTTCAATATTCTATTTACAAATGTTAACAATTTAAACAAAATTTATTAGGACTAGTTATAGCATAAACCTCAAAGGGTATATCCCTCGTTACAATATAGCAGTCCTGAAACCGAATCCCCATAAATAATTTCTTGTAATCAAATGTAACGCATTACTATTGTAAATCAAACACCCTTTTAGCGGGTATAGGATTAAATTCACATGAATATTTCGGACTGGTAGAGCGTTCAATTTTGCCGATCCAATTTACGTAATGTAAAACTAAGAGACTTCTGAAAAAATGTATTATTTAACATATGCTAATCTTTTTAAGCCGTATCCACACACATCTTTAGAGATTTAGAGATAGCTGGAGAAAATCGGCCATGTGCAAGGCGAGTGTTGTTAAGCCAGTGTTGTTAATTGTTAGTAAATTCTTTACTGAATTTTATTTTACTATTCACGTATCACTACGTACTCATACTACTACTACATACTACTACGTACTTCATAGTACGTAGTCAAGTAGCATTAATGTAAAGGGGAAAATAGATAAATGCAGAGATCAGCCAGGATCGTTAAAGTGTAAATTTGCCGGGAAAACGGGAAGTATTAGAATATGTCTGTCTGTACATAAGAAGTTTATTCTGACTATTCTAAGTCTGATTTCTTATTTATATTGTTCATTGTGTAGGAATCAAACAGGATGTATTGATCGACAACTATCATTTTATTTTCGATCTCGAACTCAAACGTTCACGCCGTATATCCCCGAAAGGGGTAGGCAGAGGTACTAATACTTATGAACATCACGTGACATTGTCACCTGGTGTTTAGAGTACCTGCTTTGCAATCTCTTAATCTCTATACTTACTAAAGTTGGTCTAAGCAGTAGTAAGTACCTTTTGTATAAAGGTAAAAGTTCTGTAGTGGGTTTAGTGTACATCAAGGAACCAAAAAAGTGATTCAATACACAAAATCATTATCCTTCTAACTCAATATAACTTTCATGATATACAGCAGCTTTTTCAATACGCATAAAGTAAATATTTAATAAGCTTGGGAAAAGTCCTGTTGTATTCTACTTTTGAAATCGGACCAGCAAGTGATTCATTATTCAATTCAATTTAATTATTGTTTTAAAAACTGTGTTACATTTCTTGAAATTGTAACAATTAAAAAAAAGTCATAGCTGGCGCAAAACAACTATTTTATTCATAAAGCAACACAGTTCATGTTTTTGTTTTACAAAGTGAAGAAAAGAAATGCGAGAAAATAAAATGTAGTTGTTTCCATGCAAACTATGAACAAAAGACATTCTACAGGCTTGCTTCTTGACAATAAACCTTTGTGAGTTGGGTTTGTATGTAGAAAATAATAGAGACACACAATTTAACATAGCAAAGGACAATTTCTAAGAAGTTTTCATCTATTATAAAGTCGCCTATCTTCTTTTAACGTTACATATACATTTCAGCTTTCCCTGTATTTTAAAGTTCTTTCTTATTCTAGATAACAAGCAGTGGCTTATTAGTATATTTTAATAAAAAACTTAAAATTATTACTTATTATACCCTAGCAGTATATACATACATGTTATATTTTATTATTATAATTTATTATAATTATTTATAATAATTTATAATATCAAAACATATTTTATAAGTAGAATATTAGGAAAGCAGGGGAGAAGTTTCAGAATCACTCAAAGTGGTGATCGGTGGATTTACTTACCCCAATAGAAACAAAGGTGTAAGAATAATCAAGTTATTGTTCCGAGATATTGAGCATTTAATGTTTAAAAATCCAAATTTTTTGTGCCAAATTTCATCAAAATTTGTATGCGTGATTAAGGCGCGAACATCCAAAGATGTGAGTGTTTGCATTTATGGTATAAACAATATCATATAAATTATAACTAAAATGTGTTATTGGAGCGAAGGTCCATTTGTCCCCGACTTTTGTATTAGGCTCTCACAGAACTCCTACTAAATGGTTGATCCAATCGCAGCCAAATTTTGCATGTTTTTGACTATTATGCTATTTGTATTATGAAATTCATAATTGAATCAGAAACTTGTAAAAATATTTAATTACTGAGAAACAAACTCGAAAATAAAGAAAATTGGTTATAATTAACCATTCCTACACCAACATTAATTGTAGGGAACTTTTAATAACATAATGAAATAATAAAGAAAAAAAAGTGTAATTGAATTCCACGTCGTCGTCGTGTGTTTTGTATCAACAAGTAAATTATTGAATTTTATTTTATTTGCTCATTTAAAATTACCACAAAGACCAAACTTCTGAGGGCGCAATAAGCCATCGCCAAAATATCTGACAACATACATATATGCATATACTCACGGCCATTAATCCCAAAAAGGGGTAGCGACAGCTTCAGACCTAGGAATTCTTCAGCCACATTTGGAATCGATAGGGGACAAGATGGTAGAAATAAAATATCGTTGGTGATGGGTCTCCAACAGCACCACTCAAAAAAACCCCATTTCCTTAGTCGTCTCTTACGACACCCTTGGATAGAAAGGGTTAGTGACATTCTAAGCCAGCGCTTCATGGCAAACACAACATATCTAACAACAAAGCTTCAGTTATGTTATAATCAAATTTAGGGATATTGTCATAAAATAGTTAAATATATGCAGGATATTTCATCGTGATATCTTTAACCCTTTATCAGCCATAGTAAGTTTTATCGACCCCCTTAACACTTTGAGTTTACGAGTGATCTTGATTTATCTTTCTCAATTACGAAATTCATTTTTATTACTTATATATGTGTAGTTTTGCATCGTGCGAAGTGGCGATCAATAGTCTCTGCCTACCCAAATGGAAACTAATGGCGTGAGTATATGTATGTATGTATGTTTTGCATAAATTGTTTAAAAATAACTAATAAAATAAATACCAACGGCAGAATTGATTCGAAATAATATGGCTATTATGTGCCCTATGCCTGTCTTGTCTAGCGATAAAAGGATGTGGACACTGTTTCCATTAGGTACGAAAAGGTACCAACAAGGAAAGGCATTAATGAATAAATATTATTGAGCTTTTTAATTGAAAAAAATCAATCCTCTAGAACATATTACGAGTAGTACACGTTAAAGTAATTATACATACTTAATTACAATCCTTCAATTTTTGGTTATAGTTCACTACCACACACTTCGCAATATAAATCGGATAAGTAAACTTCATCTACACAAAGCCTTAGTAGCTTACTAGAAAATTGTGGGTGTCTATTCATAACATACTCCGGTAGGACTCATCCCTTCGTCATTTAAAATTAAAAATGTTTCACATTTTGCAGTGTCCTCATATTAAATAAAAGAAAACCGACTTCATAGTTGGAAAAACAACCGACAATAAACAATCTAGTACAAAAAAGTACGAAATAAGTTTTTTAATTGAATATGAGTACTTCGATTAATACCTTAGTAATTTCTTTATTCCACACGCGTCAGTTCAACCTACCTAAATCTTAAAATTCTCTTAAATTCATTTGTGAGCCGGTGCCAGCCTCGATGGTAATTGATAATAAGAAGTGTGTATTGCGCACTTGATATGCATGTAAAATGTAGGGTAGTTGTATGGTAAATTAGTATTGTAAAGTAATATTGTTTAGGTTGTAATAACCAGAGATAGATAGTAGGGTGAATTTACTTTTGTTTTGACTGGCACCGACTCATTTAAGGGATTTATAGCCGTGAGTATATGTATGTATGTATTTCGGTAAAATAATGAGCCACACCATTTCTTAAAATATTTAATAATACCTGATAAAGAGTTAAATATTTTAAACTCACATAATGAATTTCATCGCACTCATACATAGTCTAGATTGTATTGTAACAACGGAACATTGTATAAATTTTGAAGTCGAAGTTAATTTGATTTGCTTTTCAACCGTGTTCAGTTACACAAAGTATTTTGATATTGTATTAAATTGCAAATAACTCTAAATCTAATAATTTGCAGGAACAGTTTTGAATAATTTGATCAACTAGTGAAATAGTTTCCTTTTCCTTAGAGTTTAAAATTGTTTTTGAATGTTCTAATACCTGCTTCTAAGCCAGTTAGAGTTTAACCCACTTGTTACGGAAACAAAAAAAGTTAAGTTTATAAGTTGCTTTTTGGTTTGGGGGCAGTTTAATGGCCTACGATTAAGAAAAAAATACTAAAAAAAAACAGAATTTTCTGGGAAAGCGGGAAAATGGTGTTGTTTTAAAACTACGGTAGTAATATGTACTACTGTTGCAAG
>CAUYWD010000071.1:0-46509 GCA_963576735.1 Bedellia somnulentella
ATCACATTCTCAGAAACATTATACGACTGTACCGCGATAAAGTTTTTTGACTTATTTACACATCACTTTAACCCTAGACACCTAACGTTCGCTCGCCCCCTATAAACCCTAACCATACGTCGATGCGACGAGCATTTTTTTAAAGTACTTTATTTTAGTAATTTAATGTCATATACTGTAAAATTTATTATTGATTATATGAACCAACTACTATTCTTTAAAATAAAACAATCAACTTGTATTTTGCTGTAATTATATTGATTTTATTAGTGAGGCACTGTTTTCAATGAAATTAGTTCAGACATTAGGTACTATAAAAATTAAAATAAAAAAAAACATTAAAAAATGTTTTTGTCTTTGGGCAATCCCAAAAATAACTATTAAACTATTTAGAAAAAACAATAAAAACATAAATTTTTTGAATTACATATCCTGCAGAAATCAACCTTATGTTTACCAAAAATTACAGTGTTACATTTTGTGCACAATGATTTCGCCATGCGTCGTTTTTGTAGGAATATATCTCCACAGACTTTTTCTTTTTCTATTATTTGGTGCTTCTGCCAATCCCAAATCACTCCCAGGTGATTACTGACCATGATCGTGAGATTTATTCTTCAAATGATATCTATTATGTGCGACGGAATAGTAAGAATTTCAGTCTGATTTTCAGCCACAGTTGAACAAGCTGCAAATGCAGTTTCCTTATCAAATCACGCTAAGTAAAATTTTTGCCCAGTACAGGCTCCTATTTCACCAACATGGCAATTGTCAGTGACATATGTCGGCTGAGATATGTCAGTAACAAGTGACAACTGATAAGTTTGAAAAATATTTCGTGTAGAAATAGTTCTTAACATGACAGGCACAATGTTACAATTGTCGATAACTTAATCTTTTGATAATAGGGAATATTCATCTTTTTCTTTTTTGTCTTAAATTAATAGTTTACTATTTTATAACGTAGAAAAAAATATTACTGGGCTTCCAAATCCTCTATATATTTTTTAAAATTGAAATTTAAAACTTTTAAAAAATTTAAGCAGTTCAAACGCCGCCATTTTACGCGCTCTATACGTGACGTCACATGACACGTCCAGTGGTAGTGTTTTCGACGCTTTTTGAAAACAATTTCATGTCAGATGACGTCACATTTCGTTCAACCGATGGTGGCGCGTTTTGGAAGTTTGAATTTCGCTCCCTTATTTTGCACTTTTTGAATATTATTTTAGGGGTTTAAATAATAAGAAAAATTAAAAAAAAACCTTTTCATTATAATATTGCGATAATAAGTATTCGTGAAAAAAAGTTTTAGGGCATTTAAAATTTTATGCATATTCCCTATTATGGAGAATTTATCCAGCTCGACATATTTGTAGATTTGTCGGAAATTATTGACATGGAACGAGGGTGTGTCAGTCTAGTGTGAGGGCTAGCGTTACAATTCGGTATGCAAAGTTTTTATTTGGTATTTATTAAATATTTTTATTCGATAGCAAACACGAAAATAAAAAACTAATTTGAATATTTTTCATTTAAAATGAGAAATTGTAAAGTTATGATTTTTTAAAGATTGTTCAACTTTTGTACTTAATGACGTCATCAATCGAAAATATCACGTAGCGACATAAAAATATAACGAAATGGAAATGGTTTCGTAATCAGCACCACTTTTGTAAAACTTTGCATACCGAATTGTCGTATTTTGAAGTTACAAAATGGCGCTCCGCGAGTGCAATAGTAGTGGCATTGATTGTAAGTTATATTTAGGATAATGTATAGAGAACAAATAAATTTCTCCTTTGACATAACTTAATTTGCGTTTAAGGAAAAATTTCGGATAAGCAAAACAAGTGTCGAATATTTAATAAATGAAATCGGCGCAGTCATAGTTTTTCTTGACAATTGTCTGACTTGTCAGAGTGGTGAAATAGGTCCCTGAGGTGTTATGACATACTTATGTACTTTTTGATATTGGTATATTCATCATCTCATAATAAATTCACATAAACATTGATTTGTTTCTCTGTTGCATGACATAACTGAACACGTTTGCTCAAATGGATCTCCACCACCTTTAGTACCATTCTAAAATTCAATGATTCATGGCTTCTTTTGTGGGGTCAACCCTTCAGCAGCAGCAGCTTCTACATCACAAAATGATAGCATGTAAACTATATAAAATGGCTTATGTACGATAGAAATGTAAAGGACTTTTCTGACTGATTGTCACTTTGAACATCATCTTCTTAAAAAAAATCCTCATTTTCGCTGTTAAACAAGTCTTCCTATGGAGTGTTGTCTTCCTCTTCTAATAACAAACACGTTATCACACATCGAAAAAAAAAAGTAAAAAAAATATAAAAAAGTTTATTTTTCAAAATTAAGTTAACAACAATCATTTTTTTAACGTCAATTTTTTTTAAATTTATTATTAGTCCGTTGCTTCGGAAGGTGTTAGTAAAGAGAAGAAGCAACAAAGTAACTCTTTACATTCACATTTTGTCATTTTTTCAAAATATAGTTTGTACAATTTTGGGTCATATTTTTACTTTATAAGAGATTTTCTATGCGACCAAACCAAGCGCTAGTTTGACATAATTAAACTAAATTGTCCATCACAAAAACCAATCACATAAACGTGAGAAGAAAAATCCTCACCAGACAATTATTCGTGGGAATAACGAGGGAAGACTTGTAGCTTTACGAACACGGTCATGTGCGCGTTGGGTTCTTGTCGTTTAAAAAATCTTGAACACTGTAGTTACATTTCTTTAAAAGCATGGCTTTAATTGCCTTTTTAAAAGATGCCACAGGCAATTCCAATATGTCAGAAGAAAGTTTGTTGAACATTTTGAGAAATAGTCCCATAAAGGAGTTACTTACTTTATTAAGTCTTCACTTCGGTACGTTAAGTTTGTCCCGATTTCGAGTGTTAACAATTTGCCTATCACTAAATTTACTAAATTGTCCCATATGCTTTTTGACATACATTAAATTCTCATATATGTATTGACAAGGAACAGTTAAAATGCCAATATCTTTAAATTTTTCGCGCAACGAATACCTCGACCTTAACATGTAGATAGATCGGATAGCTCGCTTTTGTAAGACGAAAACTTTATGAACATCAGCCGCTTTACCCCACAATAAAATACCGTACGACATAATGCTATGAAAATAACTGAAATAAACAATGCGAGCTGTTTCTATGTCTGCTATTGCTCTAATCTTACGCATGACATACGCTGCTGAGCTCAGCCTTTTAGAAAGTGTTAGTATATGGGGCAGTACTCGTCTTGCATCTAGGATAAAAACTGCAAAAATGTATAAACTAACATACATACATACATATATTCACGCCATTAGTTCCCACTCGTATCTCCCACACGAGCTGATGCGTACGGTGGTAGTGCCTATGATAAAGAATAGGACAGGTGATGTAGCCGACAAAAATAACTATAGGCCCATTTCACTGGCTATTGTTCTGGCTAAGGTGTTAGACTCCCTTTTAGACTCTCGACTTAATGACTATCTTCATCTCCATGACGCTCAGTTCGGGTTTAGACCCGGACTGTCTACTGAGAGCGCTGTCCTTGGTTTAAAGCACACAGTACAGTATTATGCGCGGCGCCGAACGCACGTATACGCATGTTTTCTTGACCTGTCGCGTGCTTTCGACACCGTGTCGTACGATGTGCTTTGGACCAAGTTACGCGAGAGAAAAGTACCGTCGGAGCTTCTACGCATACTGCAGTATTGGTACTGTTATAACCCTTATTTCTATGTACTTAGAGCTCAATCAGCATCTCAGTCACACTAGTAATTTTCCTTAGTATATTATTGAAAGTCAGCATTTCTTTGAATAATAGTTATTGTTTTATATTAATTCATTATTTTCAGTCAGTTAGATTCTGGACCTCGCGAGACGCGCATCTTGGCTTTAGCGCCTATCAACTTAGGAAATCAGTACTTTGTTTCGTGTTGTGAGAATATTGGTGTTTTTCCTTTAATAAATTTTAGGGTGTATTTTGTAGTTTTTTTAAAAAGACTAACAGGGTCGGCCGCCTAACAAATTGGTGTCAGAAGTGGGATTCTAGCGTGTTTCTTTTGTCGAAGAGATACCGAAGAAGCTAGAACAAAAACCAGGTCCCCTGCAAAAGTCTCTGATCGACAGTAAGACTTTGCCCATAGGCAAAGCCTGCATCAGCTACACATCACCCCAGGTCCGACGGTAAGCCTCGCCAGCCCGAGCCCGCGATCTCCGAACTCATCACCAGCGCCTTAGTCCCGCCGAGCGCCAGGCTAACTCAAGATAACATCGTGCTTCTTCTGCCAGCTCCTTCAAATTCAAGCATCGAAAATTCAAATTGTGTTAGTGTCAAATTGTGTTAGTGCTAAAATTCAGTTTTGTGAAGTGAATATGAACCGACGCTTCGTTATTTACATCGTGGTACTGTAAGTTTGCACAAATTATATATTCCAGCCTTTTCGTCGAGCTGCTGCCAGGAGAAGTCTTCAAAACTAATTTTAATTTACTATTTTTACAAACTTTTTACAAATTTTTACATTTTCTATTTTTTCTCATTATTTACCATGTCTAAAGATACGCAAGTAAAAACTAAACAACTTAAAGACGAAACAGTTACAGATAAAGTTCCATTGTCAGTCTTAACAAAGTTTATAAAAGTCTATAATGGTGACCGTGAGTCACTCCCTGCATTCCTCACTAATTGTGAGAATGCTATATCGCTGTCCACCCCGGACCAACAGAATGTCTTATGTAAATTCATCATATCCCAATTAGAAGGCAAAGCACAAGTTGCGTGTAGCTTAAAAAGCTTTGACACTTGGAACGAAATAAAAACATTCTTAAAAAATACATTTGGAGAAAAGAAACATTCTACCCATCTATTAGTAGACCTTCAAAATTGTAGGCAGTTATCTTCTGAAGATGTCACTAAATATTCGCTAAGGCTAGAGTCGATACTAACGAGAATCTTATCCGACATCCACTATAACTGTTCAAATGAATTAGAACTCCCAGGCCGAGTAGCGGCCATGGAAGATTTGGCATTAAATACATTTTTATTAGGTTTAAACCCATCAATTAGTAACATAGTAAGGTGTAGAAACCCGTCATCGCTAAATGAAGCAATACAGCAAGCGATTGATGAGGAAAAATTATATAATTTATCCAGGTATTCAAATCGCTCACCCAGAACCTGTTCGACATGCAATAAACCAGGTCATAGCTCTTCGGAATGTTTCCGAAATAAAAGAAACTCCCCAGTTACCCGAAATAATTTCCGACCGACATTCCATGTTAGCCCAAATTCAAATAACTCTAGCTTAACTCCTAATTCACCTAATAATAATAATACCAATAATTTTAACTCTAAATTTAATCCAAATAAAATCTGTAACTATTGTAAGAATAAAGGTCACATTATTCAAGAATGCCGTAAATTAAAATACAATAATAGTCAACGTAATAACCAATCACTTAATAATAATTCTAGTAATTCTACAGCTAACATTAACGAGTTGACTACCGAAATTAACTCAATTAATTTAAACAGCGAATGATTCCGATTAAGTGCCGATTGGAATCGCCAGTTTTAAATGGCACTACTACCTCTACTAAATCTTTACTAAATCCTCCTCGTGATTCCCTCACGAGTTTTACATCTCCTCACGATAGGAGTCCTTTACTAAATCCACCTCGTGATTCCCTCACGAGTTCTACATCTCCTCACGATAGGAGTCCTTTACTAATTCCACCTCGTGATTCCCTCACGAGTTCTACATCTCCTCACGATAGGAGTCTTTTACTAAATCCACCTCGTGATTCCCTCACGAGTTCTACATCTCCTCACGATAGGAGTCCTTTACTAAATCCACCTCGTGATTCCCTCACGAGTTCTACATCTCCTCACGATAGGAGTCCTTTACTAAATCCACCTCGTGATTCCCTCACGAGTTCTACATCTCCTCACGATAGGAGTCCTTTTCTAAATCCACCTCGTGATTCCCTCACGAGTTCTATATCTCCTCATGATAGGAGTCTTATACTACATTCACCTTGTGATTCTCCAACGAGTTCTATAATTCCCATAGAAAGAAATCCACTGCATTCTATAACTTATGACAAAAATACTATTTCTCTGCCCACTCTTAAGCAAAATATTCATTTACAAAACCATTTACATGACGAAAATTTACCTATATACGAAACAAATATTAATTATAATAAAAAGGTCTCTTTACCACATACTTATTTGAATTCTAGTTTCAGTACGAAACCTTTATGTTTTCTAATAGACACTGGCTCTACCATCACCCTCGTAAAAAGGTCAAGTTTAGAAATTAATCCCCAATTTTCTAGAGAAATTATAAGAATAAAAGGTATTACTACCTCTGATAACCTCATTACCACTTTAGGGACATTCCAAATGGATATAATATTAAATAATGATAGCTTAAATTATAAATTTCATGTGACAAATGATGACATAAATCTTGACCACTACGATGGTATAATAGGTAGTGATCTTCTCAGCCACTTTAAAGCAAACATCGATTATTCTAACATGTCTCTTTCTATAAACAAACATTCCATTCCCATAGTGTATACGAAACCTACATATATTATTCCAGCCCGATCGGAAGCTGTTATCGAGTGCACTATCTCAAATTACTCGCCCGATCTTAGTCAAAACAATGAAGCATTAGTCTTAGATCATACCTTATGCGATGGTGTTTATGTCGCAAATTGCATTGTCTCAATCAAACCTAATAAGAAAGCTAACATTACTGTTTTGAATACTACTAACTCGAACATTGAAATCAAAGACTATGCAGTGCAGATAACACCTTTTGAACTTATTGACTCTTGTAAGATTTATAATACTAGTTGCACCTATTCCCCTAAAATTAATCGCACTGACTCTGTTCTAAAACTTATTCGTTGTTCTCATTTAAACTCTGAAGAAAAACAATCTTTATTGGAATGCTGCTCTCAATACTCAGACATATTTCACCTAGAGGGTGAACCTTTATCATTTACCAGTGCGATAGAACATAATATTAATACTGGAGACACACCTCCAATCCATGTCAAGTCATATAGATTTCCTGACTGTCATAAAGGTGAAGTCGATAGTCAAATAAGGAAAATGCTTGACCAAAATATTATAAAACCCTCTAATTCACCCTGGAGCGCACCGATATGGGTAGTTCCTAAAAAAATAGATGCCTCCGGTAAAAAGAAATGGAGGATAGTCATCGACTACCGCCGTCTCAATGATATCACCGTTTCCGAGAGTTATCCCTTACCATTAATCACCGATATTTTAGACCAATTGGGACACTCCAAGTATTTTACAACGCTAGATTTAGTGAGCGGATTTTGGCAATTAAAGATGTGCCCTGGAGATGCACAAAAAACCGGATTCACCGTTAGCACCAATTCCGAAGTCTCCGGTCATTACGAATTTACCAGGATGCCGTTTGGATTGAAAAACGCTCCTGTAACTTTCCAAAGGCTCATGAATACCGTCCTTTCCGGCCTTCAAGGCCTACATTGCTATATTTATTTGGATGACTGTATTATCTACTCCCACGACCTTCATTCGCACATATCTAAACTTCAACTCGTCTTTGAAAGACTCCGAAAATTCAACCTTAAATTGCAGCCCGACAAGTGCGAATTTCTCCGACGCGAAGTCGCGTATTTAGGCCATATTATCACCGATAAAGGTGTTTCCCCTAATCCCGAAAAAGTCAAGGCCGTTTCCGAATTCCCTATACCACAAAACACAAAAAATATAAAATCATTCCTTGGTCTCGTCGGATACTACCGACGCTTCATTCAAGACTTTTCAAAGATTACTAAACCTCTAACTTCTCTTTTAAAGAAAGATGCTCCATTCATATGGGCTCAAGATCAAGAATATGCCTTCCAAAATTTAAAAGATAAACTCACTTCAGCTCCTTTGCTTCAATATCCCGATTTCTCTCAACCTTTTATCGTCACTACCGATGCCTCTAATTATGCTTTAGGTGCAGTGCTATCCCAAGGTGAAATAGGCAAAGATAAACCGATAGCATATGCTTCACGAACCATGAACAAACCCGAAGGTAATTACTGCACCACAGAAAAAGAACTTCTTGCGATTATATTCGCCGTAAAAACTTTCCGACCCTATCTTTTTGGCCGAAAATTTAAAATCGTAACCGACCATCGCCCTTTAGTTTGGCTCTTCAATGTTAAGGATCCTGGAAGCCGACTTATTCGTTGGCGTCTCAAATTAGAAGAATACGACTACGAAATAGTATACAAACAAGGCCGTCTTAACTCTAATGCCGATGCACTATCCCGTTGCCCCGTTAATGCTATTCATCATAATAATTTACTTAATTCTAGTTACGAAAAATACTTTAAGGATCAATTTACTAAATCTCTGCCAACCCCAAACACTATTATAGAAGAACATTTAGAAAGTCTACATTTAAGTAAGTTAAAATTAATTGCTTGTCCTATCTCTTTAGACTTCGATTATTCTATGCCCAACTCTGAAGAAATATTATCTCAACTAAGTAACTCAGCAGAATTGCTCCACTCCGAACGAGAACCTTATACAATACAATTGATTAGCGATAAGAAAAAATTATACTATTTTTTATTCACGAAGGTACACCATTATGAAGAGACTAAATTTAAGGATATTTACAATTTACTAATTTTATTAAGAGATACTATATTAAGAGACCATACAGATTTAACCGATATAGCTCTTTCAGATTTTTCTGACCCTTTTTCTAAGTTACCTTATATTAAAATTTATAACATGATATCTCATGTTTTCCATGATTCAAACCTTAAAGTCCATATATACAAAAATCAAATGATTTATCCAACTCCCGTAGAAATACCTAAAATTTTAAAAGAGAACCACGACTCTGTTATTGCGGGTCACCCGGGTTCTAAAAGAATGTATAATAGAATAAAAGCTGCATACTATTGGAAAGGTATGCGTTCCGACATTGAAGATTACGTAAAGAAGTGTAAATTATGTCAAATAAATAAACCATTAAGACTGTCCAATAAAGCTCCGATGGAGATAACCTCAACTTCCACTAGACCATTTGAACGTCTAGCTCTCGACATAGTAGGCCCCTTACCCGAAGCAGGTTTTCAACAATTTAAGTTTATATTAACCCTACAGGATGATCTTACAAAGTTCACCTCTGCCTACCCCATGGTAACTTCAACTAGTAACGAGATAGCTCGTAACTTAGTTCATTTCATGTCTCTTTTCGGATTCCCCAAAACTATACTCACTGATTTAGGAACATGCTTCACCTCTGAATTATTCAAACAACTAATGGAAATATTAAAAATTAAATCTCTTTTCACTACTCCCTATCACCCCCAAACCAATGGAGCGCTTGAACGCTCGCATGCTACCTTGAAAGAATATTTAAAAGCTTTTGTAAACGAAAACCAAAACGACTGGCATTGCTATTTATTTACAGCTATATTATCTTATAATACTACACCACATTGTACAACTGAGTTTACCCCTTACGAACTTTTGTATGGTTATAAACCCCAGATCCCTAATTCCTTATATGAAACTAATAATAACACTACATACGATGAATACATACGCGCTCTTCAGTATAGAATGCGGTTCAGCCGCGAGAAAGCTATCCAAAATATTTTAAATAAGAAAGAAATATCTAAACGATATTACGATATTAGTTCGCATGAAACCAATTATAAAACAGGTGATATGGTCTACCTAAAACATCACCACAAACAGCGTAAAGCCCTAGCTCCTATTTGGAAAGGCCCTTACAAAATAATTAAAATCCACAATAAACATAATGTCACGTTACAGATAGGTCGTAAATCCGTTAAATACCATACGAACCAAATTAAACCTGCCACATTATAACTCAAGAATTATTATATTTATTTACAGAGCATTGTGCTACAAATGCCACGCAGATTCCAAGATAACGCCAATTATCCACAGTCCCGGAATATACTTTGAACCTATTACTAACATACGTTTTTATAACAATTATTGGAAGATAATTACTCACATAGATATAATTTCTCTTGAACCGTATCTCAACAATATCGAAAAGCTATTACTAAATACTGAAAACTTATGTAATAAAATAGAATCACATGATTTAATTAATTGTAAAGACGTTTTAAACCCAAACGAAATATTATTACAAACCAGTTATCTTAAATTGCAATCTTTATCCCATATTATATTAAACGACAACTCAACACATAGATTTAAAAGATCTCTCGAATTCGGTGGCGAGATCTTAAAATTCTTTTTTGGCACTTTAGACGCCGATGATGCGAGAAAGTACGATGCAGCGATCGAATCCTGCAAAAAGAGCGAATCCGAATTGTTCCATCTAATGAAAGATAACATACATATAATTCAGTCTACAATTAATAATTTTAACTCCTCTATTTATAAGCTTAACCAAAATGAAATAAAATTAAACGCGCAGATTGACCACCTAAACGAGGTGATATCCCAAGTGACAAAATTAGATGATATGTTTTATTATATAACTAGGATTAATAGTTTACTAAATATTATAGAAGGTTCTTTATTATCTATATCTAATTTGTTAGACACTACTCTTAATGCTATTTTATTTTCTAAGCTTAATATTTTACATCCTAGCGTAATAAGTCCTTTAAATTTATACAAAGAATTAGTTAGGAATAGTAATCAATTAAGTAAGAATTCGGAATTCCCAGTTCAGTTAAATATCAACTCTATCCACTCCTTAATAGATGTGTCTACATTAAGTTCATATTATTTTAATAATAAGATTGTTTTTATTTTGCGAGTTCCGTTAATAACGAACGACAAGTTCATTGTTTACAAAAACATTCCTCTGCCTACACCTCATCAAGATAAGACATCGTCAACTTTTGCTTTGATTCAACCTTCTAATAACTATATCGCACTGAGCGATAACAGATTGTATTATGCTATGTTAGACAGTCTAGACAAGTGTAAAATTATAAACAACAACTACTCTATATGTGAATTAATATCTATATTTTCAACCATAACTAATCCTACTTGCGAATCAAAACTTTTAACAGAAATTATTATGTCTCTGCCTACTCTCTGTAAGTCTAATTTAATTTATGGTGATGTCGATATTTGGCAGCGACTACTTAATAATAAATGGATATATGTTCAATCCATCCCAAATAAGCTAACTGTAAAATGTAATGACAATATTGTTGATTATTCCATTGTTGGAACCGGCACAGTTAAATTAACTGAAGAATGTATTGGTTTTTCTAAAACGATTCAATTGTTACCAAGTAATAGTTACTCATACTTAATAAACTCTCCTTTAAATGTTAATTTCGACATTACAAATGATGAATGTTGTAAGAAAGAAAAATTTAATCATTCTTTATCATTTTTAACACCGATCAGTTTGACGAAAATAGACTTAGATTCCTTGAAATACGCTTCACATGATTTGGATAATTTAGAGAATGAAATTAATAATATGGAAAAGGAATCACATTTTATAAAATATAGCTCTTATTATTCCTTTGCAACTTATATCGGTGTATTCACTATTATGTTGTATTTAAGCTACAGAATATATAAATGTTTTAAAACCAATCGTAATTCAAAATCTCAATGTTGTATACAAATATTCAATCAATGTCATAACAAGAAATCTGTAAAGAACAAATCCTCTGTTTCAAACAATATAGAAATGTTCGAAGTATCCTCATCCGATGATGATAATAAATCTTTAAAGTCTCTACCAGCCCCTTCTAAACATTACATGTCTTCAAATAGAAATCTCAACTTTTAATACTTAATGTGTATCGTCAAATACTTCATGTGTTACGACTAATTCAATAAAATTTATTTTATGTTAAGATTTTATTAATTTTTATTACTTAGAAACTAATTTTAAATGTCATGTGTTTATTATTTCTGTCATGTACTATTTCGATTTATGTTAAACTGATTTCTAAAGTTGATTCGATATTTTAGTAACTCCGCTTCACCTTTCAAGGATAAAGCTTCGTCAAAAAGGGGGAGCTGTTATAACCCTTATTTCTATGTACTTAGAGCTCAATCAGCATCTCAGTCACACTAGTAATTTTCCTTAGTATATTATTGAAAGTCAGCATTTCTTTGAATAATAGTTATTGTTTTATATTAATTCATTATTTTCAGTCAGTTAGATTCTGGACCTCGCGAGACGCGCATCTTGGCTTTAGCGCCTATCAACTTAGGAAATCAGTACTTTGTTTCGTGTTGTGAGAATATTGGTGTTTTTCCTTTAATAAACTTTAGGGTGTATTTTGTAGTTTTTTTAAAAAGACTAACAGGGTCGGCCGCCTAACAGTACGGTAACCAGGAAAACTGTGTGAGATGGGCCAATAAATTGTCACATGCCTATAAACTAGAATGTGGAGTGAGGCAGGGGGGGCTTAGTTCTCCAAATCTATTTAACTTGTACGTTAATGACTTGATCGTGGAGCTTAGCAGCAAGCGCATCGGTTGTCGCGTAGATGATGTTGCTGTAAATAATATCAGCTATGCTGATGATATGGTGCTGCTGAGCCCCACGGTCAAAGCTCTGAATGAATTGTTGCGTACTTGTGCCGATTATGCTTCCAAACATGGTTTGATGTACAATGTTAAAAAGAGCGAATGTTTGGTCTTTGGAGCCGACGGGAAGAAAACCCCAGAAACTATACCAGCTATTAAATTAAATGAAGTGGTACTACGTCGCGTCACTAAATTTAAATATCTGGGGCATATTGTGACCGACGACCTCAAAGACCAAGAGGATATAGAGAGGGAACGCAGAGCGATGGCGGTCCGCTGTAATATGCTGATTCGTAGATTTGCTCGGTGTAGCAAAGAAGTCAAAATTAGTCTATTTAAAGCCTACTGTCAGGTATTTTATACGTGCACCCTATGGACCAGATATACGCAGCGGGCCATCACTGCTCTGCGAGTCCAATACAATAATGGTTTCAGAATGTTGTTGGGGCTGCCCCGCTTCTGCAGTGCTTCGGGCATGTTTGCGCAGAACCATACAGAAGACTTTTATGCCATTATGCGCAAAAAAGCCGCTTCGTTGCTCTGCAGGGTGCGGTGCAGCCCTAACTCTATCCCGAGGACCATAGCAGGGCGCTACGACTCCCTAATAATGCAGCACCTTGCGCGGGTGCTAATTGACTGATTGTGATACTGATTAATAATAATAAATAGATTATATTGTACACTAACATAGGCTAAGATAATAATGTTACTAATACTTTGGACCCTTGTTGTCTGATTTAATAAATAAATAATAATAATTGGGGTAGGCAGAGACTATTGATCGCCACTTCGCACGATCCTGACAAACTTCTCTATGTTTGGGCTTTTTTATGATATAATGATAGTTCAATGATACACTGCTTAAACCCAAATATTCTGTTTATTTATTTAACTATGATAAGTTGATGAAAATGATAATGATAGGTGAATGTGACCAGTAAGTACGATTACGGTAAACACACTGATTTATTCTACATAATTACTAAATAATTAATACATTGTAATCCGAGCGGAGCCGAACATGACCGACAATCCACGAGTTCAGTGTTAGGTGATATTGCACCGAACATGCTCCCGGATACGAGATAAGAAACCATAAGGATAATGAAATGAAATTCAGCTGATGACTAAATGATACAAAGTGATAAACAATTTTTCCTTAAAATTAAGATGAAGTTAAAACTTTAAAATGGAGTCTAAAAATATAACCACTTTTTTTAAAATTATTATTTGTATATCACACTATTATACTCCGTTTTTTAACTACAGGGGAGGTCGCTACACTTTTCACTTTAGACACTGACACTTGATCACTGTTGCACACATTAAGTTCTATCGAGTCCGGGTTGGTGACGTTGATGTTTGGTAATTCTAGCCGTCTAAGGCGTCTACACCTTCTCCACACGAACACCGCTGCTGCAACCACGGCTGCTACCACTAACCCGTAGCTGATACCGTATTGGTGGATGTCATGGCTAGATAACTGGTTCAAATTGCTATCAGCATCTTTCATGTCCTTGATCTGCTTGCTCAAATGTGATAACGAAATATTGATGTTGCTTTCTGATTCCATATTATAAATAAATTTTGGAATAGAAATATTGAAAATGTTGTTTATATCTGTTATAATTGGAATATTGATATTTGGTTTCATATTCAATATATTTAGTTTGTAAGGATACTCGTGTGTCGTCAGAGTGAAATCCTTTCCTTTAATTTCGCAATTTTGTTCTAGTGATATTATGCCCGTCAATTTAATATTTTCAGTTAATATCGGTTTATGTTCACATAAAACAATAACGTTGGTTGGTGAGCAGACAAAACAGAGGTATTTAACCATGTTTGACAGTGGTATCCACTTGTTTTCACATACAGTCTTCTTAATTTTACATTGCTCATTACTATTCAGTTCACAAAACTTTTCATCGGATGGTAAATGAAATATGGGCTTTTGCAAAGCGCATAAAACATACTCAGCATTATCTGTGCATGATTGCAATTCGTCTATTGATAGGGTCAAGTTTGTCTTTTCTTAAATTACATACATACATACATACATATACTCACGGCTATATTTCCCTAGAAGGGGTAGCCAGAGCTAAGGAATTAGAAATTCCTCAGCCACTTTTGGAAGTTGAGTGGGGAAAAAATGGTAAAAATAAAGGTTTTTAGTGATGGGTCTCCAACCGCATCGCCCAAAAATCCAATATAAAGCCCCGATACCCTTAGTCGCTTCTTACGACACCCGTGGGAAGAAAGGGGTAGCGACATTCTAAGCCGGCACTACACGGCAATTCTTATTATTCTTAAATTAATTGCTAAATAATCAGTTTTGGTATAAACCTCAATCACATAATTCTCGTGTTTTTGCGGGATCGCTATTAATTTATATATTTCATAATCATCTCTGCTTATTAATGGAAAATTCAATTCAAACAGTAAGTAATCTCTCGTCATTCTTGATTTTATTTTAATAATTTGTAAATTTTGGATAGATCAGTATGCAGGTTATTGATAGGAAGGGAAAGTTCTTTTGATATTTGACCTGATATGATATTTAATTCATTCTTCAACTGCTCGGGTGATAATAAATGTAGGTTAAGTTGACCTTGACTCACATCGGTTATGGTGTATAATATAGTATCTTGTATCTGTTTTAAGTTGTTCAGCAAATTTTGTGCAGCAATGGTCGCTATAAGGAAGTCTTCTCTTTGAGAAGTACTCTTCATTTGTTGATTTAACGTAATCATTACGTGATCTAAGGAACTAAAATGTTCTTCTATCGCTTTATGTTGTTGAGATATATTTTCTTCTATTCGCTTTAACAAACTGTATTGGGATTCTATAATCGATGTCTGATTGCGCCATAAGTTTACAAGGTGTAATTCATTGTTACGAACTAAGTTTATATCATTCGAATATTGCTCAGCAAATCTCTCGTCCAATACTCCGAACAAGGAATTGGTGATGTAACCGACACCGTTGATAAGGCCTCGACGCCCGCGCCGTGTTGTCTCGCCACCGCTTCTCAATTGTTTACTACATAGTATCTCATCGTAATATTTTAATTCTTCGTAGTTATGAGTCATTTGTAATATAATCATATCACAATTAGTTGTAGTTTCTATCCGTGAGCATATAGTAGTTAAATGACCGAATATTTTTTTAAATGCAGTTTGCCCTTCCCAATATGGTGCCATATCGTAATAAACTACCAATGTCCATTTATCTTGAGTCAGTTGCATTTTTGTTACATGGTCAAAGTATAACCAACCAAATAATTACAGACCGATTTCTCTTCTTCCCACTTTCTCTAAAATTTTGGAAAAAATAATGAACAGTAGGTTAATAAAATATTTAGATGAAATATCCTTTCTCTCAAGTTGCCAGTTTGGTTTCCGTAAAAAGTTATCAACTGATGACGCAGTCCATTGCCTTACAAATGAAATTGTGCAAAATTTGGACAAAGGTATGCATGTTATAGGGATTTTTCTCGACCTCAAAAAAGCCTTTGATACAATTTCAATTCCAATTTTATTGCAAAAATTAGAAAATATCGGCATTCGGGATACTCAGTTAAAATTATTTGAAAGTTATCTTAGTAATAGACTTCAGTGCCTAAAAATTGGAGACAATTATAGCCTATTTTTAAAAAACCACCCCTTTGGCGTCCCTCAGGGTAGTATCTTAGGACCCAGCCTATTTTTGATTTATATTAATGAGCTATGTAATCTCCAACTTAATAACGGCACCATAGTTTCATATGCAGATGACACAGCCTTACTTTTTTCTGCAAAAACAATAGACGAAGCTTATAAATTCGCTCAATCTGGCTTTAGTATTGTGAATGACTGGCTTTTTAATAATTTTCTGTCCTTGAATACTGATAAAACTATGTATATGATTTTCGCAAGGAACACTTCTACACCATTACTCAATAACACCCCGCTTTATGCACATCACCGCACTTGCACTGATAGCGCACCATGCCTATGCTCAACTATCTCCAAAGCAATGAACATCAAATATCTTGGAATTACTCTCGACGTTACTTTAACTTTTAAGGTCCATATTAATGCACTCTGTAATAGAATTAGAAAACTTATAGTAATATTTAAAAAGTTGAGACACATATGTGACTACGCTTTAATAAAGCAAATCTATCAAGCGCTTGGTCAATCCTTACTGACTTATTGCATAAAATCTTGGGGAGGTGCTGGCATAACCACTATGTTAAAACTGGAACGAGCTCAAAGAGCGCTACTTAAAGTAGCTACTGCGCGCCCTTTCTATTTCCCTACTACCGAACTATATAAACAATGCAAAGTGCTAACTGTGCGCCAGCTCTTTATTCTATTCACTGTTCTAAAACAGCATGCTAGCTTATACTTCAACCCTGATACACTAAATAGGAGGCGAAAGGATATAGTATGTTTGAATACCTATAGTGCCAAATTTTCCATTACAAATAGATTCTCTATATTTTTGGGACCATACTTATATAATAAAATTAATAGATTACTAGAATTATATAACTCAAACAACTTTGAATGCAAGAAAAAACTTCAATCGTGGCTATTAAATCTTACATACACGGAATCAGAGGAATTGCTTAATATAATAAGTTAATATAAGATGTTTTTATTTATTTTTTTATCATAATAATACAATTAGTTAGATACAATCGATTTCTGATAATAATTTATACACTACTTACCAATACCATTATATGAAAACTGATAGTTTAAGCCTTTTTGTTTATTGTTGCCTGAAATACAGGTAAATTACCTAGCTCAGGAACAGGAAAATGTTATATTTTGTACTATAAATAATTAACTAGGTTAAGACGAATATTATGTACTTTTGAAAACTGAATAAAATTTTTATTTTTTTATTATTTTTTTATATCGATTGATTTGGTTTCATGTTTGATATAGTTAGAGAAGCTTCGGTACTGGAGAGTATTGTCATCATGAATAAAATAATACAAAATGCTTTTGATACAAAACTTGTTTGAGATTGATAGGCTGTCTTTTCAGTATTATTATGAGTTATTGGAGTGGCTTGATTGATATTGTGGGGTTTGTTTTGGCTTTGCTGACATGAAGATCGTAGGGGTAAGACTGATAATTTAACAATCGGTCGTGTCAGAAAACCATTTTTTGTTTTTAGGGTTACTACTCTTACTAAGTTGTCCTTCCCAGGATGTGTTTCTGTTACTCTACCCATTAACCACTTATTTTTTTGTATTTATTTATTCATCAAACAATATTCATTGTGTCAGAATTGATACAACTAACTTAGGACTAACTTAAATTTATTTTAAATATACAATTAATAATAGTGAATAAATCAAAATAATCAAAAAATAATAATCACAAAATGCTAAATAAATGTCAAATAGTTAAATTAAAATTCGATAGTATTAAAAAAATATATTTAAATGCAATGCTCTAATTCTCTTATGTCGTATATACAATTATCTAAAAGAAAAACTTTCAGCTTTTTCTTAAAAACTAGAGGAGATTCTATTAGTCTTATTTCATTTGGAATACAATTATAAATTTTCGTTATCTGATATCTTGGGGCATGTTCAACTATTTTGTACAAGGGAACACTTTCTTGTTTGAGGTAGAAATCTTTTCTTCTTTTGGACTCTCTTATTAACTTATTCTGTTCTGTCTCAATGCAACCACATTTATCTCTAAAGTTTGTCAAGAGCACGTATACATAAAGAGCAGGAACTGTTAAAATCTTTAATCTCTTAAAAAAATCTTTGCATGATTCTCTATACGATAGTCGTAAGATAATTCTTAGGGCTCTTTTTTGTAAAACAAATGCTTTCCTTATATTATACTGATAACTATTTCCCCAGTATTTTATACTATAACGTAGTTTAGACTCAACAAGTGCGTAATATACCATTTTCAAATGATTTAAATCAATTTCGTCCCTTAAACTTCTCAAAGCATAACATGCTGAGCTGAGAGAATTTTCAATCACTGTCAGTTCCTTCTTCCAGTTCAATTGCGAATCAATATGGACGCCTAAAAACTTAATTACATCCACTGCGCAAACTTGGACATCATTTAAATAGACATTTATTGTTTCTTTATTTCTTATTGTAGGTTTAAACAAAATTAAATTAGTTTTTACAACATTCAAAATTAAATTATTGTGTTCAAACCAATAATTAAAAGCAGCTAGGGCAGCATTTGTCTTTTCTTCCAACTCTGGTAGTGTTTTCGCTGATATAACAGAATTGGTATTGTCTGCATACATGACTACACTTATATCCGGCAGAATATTTTTAATAAAATTTATGAGGTCATTTATGAATATTATGAACAATATAGGTCCCAAAATCGATCCCTGGGGAACTCCCCTAGTAATATCGATAATTTTAGATTTGTTAGTAATTTCATTATTGGCCTCCGTACCTTTTACTTCTACAATTTGTTTTCTGTTTGTCAAGTAGGAATGTAACAAAACCAAAAATATTCCATTAACTCCATAATGCTTAAGCTTATATTCTAATATTTCGTGCTCCATCGTATCAAAAGCAGATTTTAAATCTAAAAAAAAATTTGGCTGGTAGGTTGTCTTCGTGAATAATTACTAGATCGTCGACCTCAATGTTTTTTCTCGGCTCCAACCATTTATTTCTTACCGAAAGTTGTGTAAGATATTCTGCTTTCCAACGGCGCCAGATGTCTTTAAATATTCTATTTATGTGATGCCAGCGTGTTCTAGCGTCTTCTGCTGTTTCAATAACTGATAACCCGGGGCGACTTAATAGAAAATGGTTAGGTGTCAGAAAGTCTAAATCCTCAATGTCCTCTGTTAATGGGCACAATGGTCGACTATTGATACAACTTTCAATCTGTGCTAATAGTGTGGAAAATTCTTCAAATGTCAATTTTTGATTATTCAGTACTCGTTTTAAATGATGCTTTAAAGTACCCACCATTTTCTCCCAAATTCCAACTGCTTGGCAGTGGCTTGGACTGTTTCTATGCCAGACTATTGCCATATCAGTTATTTCATTATAAAAGTATCTGTAAAAATTTGCTGAATTTCTAAAAACGCTTCTTGAATGATTCTATCGGCTTTAACAAAATTTGTTCCGTTGTCACTATACATATGTGATGGCGCCCCTCTCCTGGCTGCCATTCTTCTTAATGCTGCTAAAAATGCTGAACTTGTCATATCGGAAACTAATTCTAAATGTACAGCCTTAGTGACCATACAAATAAAAACAGCTATATACCCTTTCGTAGTTTTGATACCGCGCCCTTTGTTACATTTTATTTCTACGAATCCTGTGTAATCAACACCCGTATGCTCGAATGGTTTTGCCTCGTTAACTCTAGACGGCGGGAGATCGCCCATTAATTGATATTGAGTTTTAGTGTTTTGCTTCGCACAAATGATGCATTTTCTTATTTCCTTTTTAACTGTTCTGGTACCTCCAATGACCCAATACCTTTTCCTTAAATATGATAGGGTAAGGCGCGCTCCTCCATGATAAGTAATACGATGCGCTTCGTTGATAAGAAGATTTGCTAACTGACTGTTTTTTGCTATGATTATCGGATGTTTCATCTCAGGAGTTATATTTGCATTTTTCAATCGTCCTCCGACACGTAAAACACCTTTAGATAACATGGGATAAAGATTACGTAATTGGCTCTTGGAGCTTAACTTGTTATGTTTAAGTATACTTTCTATGTCTGAAGAAAAATAAGTTCTTTGTTCATATTTAATAAGTATGTTGTTTGCTTGCTCTAATTCAGATAAACTCAAGTAGCTTGATAATGGGGTAGACACATTCGAAAATAGTATTTTACATGCTCTTAGAATCCACGCTATCTTTCTTTTTATTTTATTGATATCATTATGCTGATTTAATATCTGTTGGATAATACTCGTATCTTGTATTTGAGCTACATTTGTATGTTTTGTTTTTATTTCTAGGTCAGTATTATACACTTGTTTTCTGTCCTGATATTGGTTATTTATACTTTTAAGCCATTCTGGGCCTTTCCACCATATGTTATGTTTAATAAGAAGTGAAGCTGTAAGACCTCTACTAGCACAGTCAGCAGGATTTTCATTACTTTTTACATATTGCCAATTCGCAGGGGGTATGATGGATTTAATTAACTTTACTCTGTTTGATATAAAAGTCTTCCAACGGCCGGGATCGCCTTGAAGCCACGCAAGGACGACCTTGGAATCACACCAGCCATGAATTTGTAAGAGATGATCGGGATAGCTGCTTGATACTTTTTTCATAAGTTTTGCTAATAAAAATAATCCACATAACTCCAATCTAGGTAATGATATCGATTTATTAGTGGGGACTATTCTAGTTTTTGATGTTAATAGAACGATGTTATTATTATTTGGCTGGCGAACCCGGGCATATATAACTGCTGCATAACAATTAATAGAGGTGTCTGAAAAACCATGTAACTCAATTTTATCATTCTCTTGGCTTCCTAACCATCTTGGTATCTGTATGTTTGATATTTGATATAGATCTCTAGTGATATTTGTCCATTCTTTCTTTAAATGTATTGGTACTTCCTCATCCCATTTTATTTGTTCACTCCAAACTTTTTGAAATAATAATGCTACCCAACCAAGCGGGTCAAACATTTTTGATATTTCAGCCAGTAAAGTTCTTTTCGTAAGTTTATTTATATCGTGCGTTATGTTGCATTGTATTATGAATTTATCTTCCACTGCATTCCAATACAACCCTAATGTCTTTGATAAGTTTTCTGATTTAAAAATAAACGAGTCTGATAATAAATCTTGATTTGATGTAACATTTTCCAATATTTTAGGATGATTTGAAACCCACTTTCTCAACTTGAAACCGCCTGATTGAAGTAGCGATATGAGATCTTTTATAATCTGCTTACCCTTTTGGATGGAATGTGAGCCGTGAACCAGGTCATCCACGTAAAATGAGTTTTCCAATATGATGCTTGCTTCTGGGTACTTCTCTTTTGCGTCAGTTGCTAACTTTTTAAGTGTCATCATAGCTAAAAAATTAGCTGCTTTAGTACCATATGTGACTGTGCTTAATTGATATGTCTGTATAGGTTTTTCTTTTGACTCTCTCCACATAACCTTCTGGTATTTTTGATGTGACTTGTCAATGATAATTTGTCGATACATCTTTTCTATGTCACTGGTAAATGCATATTGATATTGACGCCATGATAAAATAAGTGATTGTAAATCTTTTTGTAAGTTGGGCCCTTTACACATTACATCATTTAAACTAACTCCCGTGGACGTCCTTGCTGACGCATTAAATACCACGCGTAGCTTGGAAGTAACGGAATCAGCACGAATCACTGCATGGTGCGGGAGATAACAACCATCTGTGCTATTATTGTTTGATAATATCATATGACCCATATCTCGGTACTCCTGCATAAAAGTTTTATATTGCTCCGCGAATGTTTGCTGCCGTGTAAAATTTTTCTCAATGTTTTTAAACTGTGCTATAGCTATTTCCTTTGAAGAACCGAGTTGTTGCTCAAAATTATCTTTAAATGGTATTTTGACAATATATCTTCCACTCTCCTGTCTTTTAGTGCTTGACAAGTAGTAGTCAATACATTTTTGATCTTCAGATGTCAGATCGTTCTCGTCGTTTAGCTCCTCCACTTCCCAAAACGATTTTAAATCCTGTACATTGTTTACAATAACGTTGCAGTGAAATGATTTCACGTTACCACATAGCAACCACCCTAATTGAGACTGTTGGGCTAGTGGCTGATCCGTGTTCTCTCCTTTAATAATACCATTTAAAATTATTGTTGAATATATATCGGCCCCTAATAATAAGTCAACGGGTCGGCTGATATGATAATCTGGATCTGCAAGGCTAATATTTTCTAAATATGATAAATTCGGCTTTGATATTGTATTATTGGGCAAGTTTTTTATTAGATTGCTCATTATAAGCGCTTCTGTATTAAAAGTAAAATCGTTGTGTAAAGACGAACATGTTAAATTGAGGACACCCTTGCAGTTGTTCTCATTCTGGCCGACGCCTACTACAGTGCCATTATAGTGACGTCTCTTTAAACCCAAAATCTGTGCGGCTGCTTCTGTTATAATTGATATCTGACTACCCTGATCGATAATAATAATAATAATATAATAATAATAATAATATATTTATTGAAAAAAGGTACAACAAATTGAGTTTCATACTCCCTAATAAAAAGGGCAAAGCCCTGTAAACTTAGGATAAGTATTTTGCTCAACCCATAAAGTTGGCTCACAATCATTTCAGCTTCTTAAAAAATATGTTTATAAACTAAAAGTTACACAATAAGTCTTTTTGTGTACAAAAAGAAAGAGATCAACCAATAGCACAAGTTCTCTAAAAGAGAGAACTATAAGTTAATTTTAATTATATTAAATGGAAAACTTAAGTTTAATACATGTAGATTGTAATCAATTGCATGCTTTTGCATCCTCAAATGTATGTGTAAGTTAGTATGTATGTATGTGTGTGTGTGTGTGTGTGTGTGTGTTTGAATGTATGTTTGTGTGTGTGTTTGCGATTGTGTAATATACAGTCTATTTTGAAAATCCTAGGAGTCATCTAATATTTAGCATTGTATTTCTAATAACATCTCAGTCTGATCATAATTTAAAGTAAGTAACCAGGGTAAAAGTTTACATTTACATTCGTAACTATTTAATTCTCTTATATCTAGTATTTTATTAATAGAATTATAAAGATGAGGGCCTAAAAATGAAAAAAAGTTTTGACCATATTTTGTGTTTAATTTGGGTTTTACAAAAACAATGTCACGTCGCCGTTTGAGATTAAGACGATTTAATGATACATGTTGTTTCAACACTGTCAATAAAATGTACAGCTTTCTTACTGTCAAAACTTCACAAAAAGTATAAAGTTCAGTAGTGGGGAACAGAATAGGCTTGAAAGTACTGACTTTTAATAACCCCCTCTGAGCAACTTCCAACACTTTTAAATTTGTTTTGTCAGCACCACCCCATGACGTTATACAATATGTCAATAAACACTCGCATAATGCTATATAAACACGTTTAAGTAATGAAGGTTGTAAAACATGTCTTATATTTTTGAAAATATGCATGAGTTTTCGGACTCTAGCTGCAATAGCACAAATGTGAGGACCAAATTTTAGATATTGATCAATAATAACACCCAAATATTTAACTTGTGGGCTTCTTTCTAATGGGATACAATTACAAGAACTGCTATCTTTTGAGCAACCTGTTCGGTGTGAAATTAAAACATTTGTTAATGGGGGTTGACTAGGTTTTTGAATTGAAAAAGTTACATATTTTGATTTTTCACTATTCAGTGTGAGAACATTATCTTGTAACCATTCACTAACCTTATTAAGGCCTAGTTGTGCAACCTCAAAAGTGTCCTCCCAGGTCTGTCCTTGGAAACAAATAACAGTGTCGTCCGCATAACACAGAACTTGACCATTGATGTTTAGATTACACAACTGATTGATATAAATTGAGAACAAAGTCGGGCCCAATATACTACCTTGCGGTACACCAAAAGACATCGGTATATCCTCACTAATATGTTCATCAATTTTCACACATTGATATCTATCAGTTAAATAATCCAGAAATATTTTTAAAGCTTCTCCTCGAACACCAATTTCTTCTAGTTTTTTAATCAATAGAGGTATAGAAACCGTGTCAAAAGCTTTGGCTAGATCTAAGAACACAGCAAGAACTTTTTTGTGAGCATCAAGTTTACTTGTAACATAATTAGTAAGTTTCAAAACTGCATCAGTTGTAGATCTAGCTTTACGAAATCCATATTGATTGTCGGATAATAAAGTGAACTTGTCCAAAAAATTTGTTAATCGGTTATTAAGAATTTTTTCAAGGATTTTAGACAAAGAGGGAAGAATTGAGATGGGCCTATAACTATTAATACTATCTTTTTCACCTGATTTATATATTGGGATTACAACAGATTTTTTTAAAATAGAAGGAAATACACCTTGTTTCAAACAAAGGCTAAAAATGTGTACTAATAAGGGGTTTATTATATGCCTAATCGACTTAATTAATTTATTTGGAATTCCATCCCAACCAATCGAGCATTCATTTTTTAAACCTGATATTAAAATGTCAATTTCATTTGCATCCGTATCAGTCAAAACCATAGAGTTTTCGAAGTTACTTTGTAAATTATTGCTTGATACCCGTCCACCACTAATTAAAATTTTTTCTGCGTAAACTTTTCCAACATTGGCGAAGTACTTATTTATTTTATTAACAGATTCCTGATTATCATCACCACTAAGTAAATGACAAGAGTCATTTTTTTTATCATTCCTTGTCATAGATTTTATGGCTTTCCATAATAATTTCGGATTATTGCCTGCTTTATCTATTCGTTCTTTATCATAATTTCTTTTGGCTTGTTTGATCATATTAAAATAGTATTTTTTGTACCGCACGTATGTTGTTTTAATTAAATCATTGTTAGGGTTGTTTATAAATTTCCTGTGCAAATTATCTTTATTACGTTGACAGCGTAATAAACCTTGGGACATCCATGGTTTGAGCAAAATTCTACGTCTTGGAATTTTTACTGTTTTTGTATGATCTTTTATTATTTTTTGTAATGATCTAACTAGAAATAGGATACCAAAATTTGGGTTATCACTTTGTAGAATACTTTGAAAGTCCTGGGTTTCTAGGTCCTTACTCACGGCTTCGAAGTCCACTTTAATAGTCTCAGAACATTTTTTTATACTTGGGATTTTTAAACCTATAGCAAACATGACTGCTTTGTGATCTGTAATTGAGCTATCTATTACTATTGTGGTAGAAGGAAATTTGGAGTCTAGAAAAACATGATCTAAACACGATTTTCCATCTTCGCGAGTGACAAAGTAATGGCAGGAAATGAGTCCATGAAAAGCTAGAAGATTCTGATAGTTGTCACTAATATTATCCTCTTGTCCTATTATATTTATATTAATGTCTCCAATTAAAATCCTATCCCGACATGTGTTATATTTTTGTAAAATTATATGAAGTTCATCCAAGAATGCATCTATGTTATCTTTTTTAGAGAGATGTGTTTTGTTATAAGCATGGCGTCGATACATGGCAAAAATTAGCACCCTATCTGTTTTTAAAATAAGACAGTTACTATTTATAGTCACTGGTTCCTCTATAACAATATTCAAAGAATCCTTATAGTAGATTACCACGCCATCATTTTGGTATCGATTCAGATTTGTTGCAACAGAGTTATAGCCGCTTAATGTGGGAATTAGGGGACAACAGGACAACCAGCACTCTGTTAAAATTAATATATCAAAATCTATATTGGTAGTGGATAAAAACATAATAAAATCTGAGAAACGTGTGGCTTCACCAATGCTTCGTATATTTTGAGTAATTATTTTAAGACTAGGTAGGCATAAATCAATATATTTATGACAAAATCTAGGTTCACATTCATAAGCTGCAGAAACAGAATGCATGTCTATTTCATTTACAAGATCCAATCTATCCATTATTTAATTTATTAAATATTTGATCAGTAACAAGGAAAATCCAAGTAAAAAAATGAAATCTTAGCGGTAAAATACTGTGAAAAAATTTAAAAGGTAATATTTTAAGTCTTAACACGTGGTATGATTCATCTGCGCCCTTTACTTTAATAAGCGCGGTTGATAAAAGAATTTCTCCCGATTTTGATTGAGTTACAAGAGAGGTATTGCCTGACTGCCTACCCCCTTGCATATTAATGCTATTATGTGGTCGTTGAGTGTAAGCCTCGTGCAAAAGTGTATTATGACACTCTTGACCAAGGTGGCATCTTCTTTTTGATATGCATTCCTTACCATTGTGGCAATAAAGGCAGTTTTCACATAATTTTAATTTAGCAATAGTTTGCAGTTTTAATTCATTCGTCATTTTCATAAATGTTTTGCAATTAAAGATGCTATGTTCGCATTTGCACAATGGACATTTGATTCTTCCACTCACCGCCAATGATACTTTGTTATTCGCCGCTTGCTTTTGATATTGATATTGATTATGAAATTGGTTATATACAGGTTGATACGACTTTTTATATGCTGGTGATATGTGCGTTGATGAACGATTATGCTGATGATTAGGTGGATTACTGTGATGTTGTTTATGGTAGCTGCATTCTTGGTCGTTCAAAGAAATTAATTCAACGTGTACAAAACGCATGTGCACGTTTTTGTTTCCGCGTCCCACCCCGTTCCCATATCACTCCGTACCTGGACGATGCTAAGCTATTGAAAATGCAGGCACGTAGGCAACTACATCTCGCTACTTTGCTTTTCGGTGTGGTTTGGCACGAGATGCCTGACTACTTGTATAAAAAACTGCAATGGTCAAAAAGTGGCTACCAGTTTAAAGTCAGGGCGATTCTGCCGACGCATCGTTCTGCAGCGTTTCGAGGCAGTTTTAGGTTCGCAGCGTCCAAGTGCTGGAATGATATCCCACCCCCAATCCGTAATACCGCCAGTAGAAACGCTTTTAAACGTAAGCTTAAAAGTTTTCTGCTTGTCCAACAAAATCCTTGTTTTAATACTCCAGCTCTGGATCCTTAATTCAAGTACTGCATATCCCTAAAGTACCGCCTTTCCCTTAAATACCGCCTATGCCTTAAGTACCACCTATCCCTCAAATACTGCCTATACCTTAAATACCGCCTATCCCCTAAGCTGATTAGGTATAGCGAATACAGTCTCGTCTATGGTTTATTTATATCTTTATTTATATCTTTATAATATACTATGCTTTATTTTGACTAATTATATGCTTATATTTTATTAATTCCTGTTTATTATGATAATTATATTAGTATTTTGTTTTTGGGTTTATGTATTATGAATGAGACCGTATGTCATTTTATTGTCAGGTGCTAACTGAAAATCAGTGTTGTGAGGTTACACTCACAACAATACGCTGAGTTAGCAACCCTTTCGTTGCAAGATTTAATTTTTATCTGGATTTACTGTGATTGTTGTTTGTTTTTGTGTTTAAGTGTTTTAAATTTGTATGCAACGAATAAATATTTTCTTTTCTTTTCTTTTCTTTTCTATATGGCTTTGATACAAATGTCTCTGTTTTCCTTCTAGATGATTCTAAACATGTAAATTTTATTTCTAAAAACTCCAAAAACTCTTTCAGTACCGGTAGTTCTTTCGAGTTCTTCAACGACTCTATATAATCTCTGTGACTCTCGTGATCTAATTTGCTTGATAAAATATGGACAATGATAGGATCCCATGTTTCTATACTGACTCCTAAATTTTTTATGGCATTTAGACATTCCACACTCGTGTCATGCATTTTTTTAATGCTTGTTGCTGATTGCTGAGCTAATATTGGGAGACGCATAATGGTGTCCATGTGGCAAGAAAATATTTGTTTTTTATTATCGTAACGATTATTTAAAATGTCCCATGCATTGTTGTAATTTTCGGTAGATATTTGTAAATGCTGAATTAACTTTTGTGGCTCACCCTTTATCTTGCCTTTAAGAAATTGCATTTTTTGGGCCGGTGATAATGATGGATTGCAATGAATGATTTCATTAAAAAGATCTTTGAAAGATACCCAAGAATGAAAATCTCCAGTAAACATTGGTATTTCCATCTGAGGGGTGGTTTTTTCTCGATGCTGCATGGACCAAAATTTGGTATTTATTGATTTTTTCAGGTCATTATATATCTTTTCATGTTTTGTAAATATATCTTCATAACCTACATCAGTTTCGTCTAACTCTGTAGCTATCTCCCAGTGGCTCTTGTCAATGATAGACCATCGTCTCTGCAATGTATTAAGCGCGTCTTCGAATTCCCACTTGTCATTGATATTTTCGAGGTTAATGCTATTTACTGTTCTCATAAATGCTTTGAAGTTAACTGATTGTTTTTTCATGAGGTCGTCATACTTGCTAAATACGCCCTGATCTTTCAAGTGTATATCCTTCTGTGACAAGGGTGGTACGAAATCCCTATTCTCTTCAGTATTATTGCCACTTGTCCCTGGTTTTTGAACGTCAAACATTTCGTTAAACTTCTGTTCCATGAGATCCCGGATGGACTCCATAAGTTTCTTAGTCTGCTCATATTCATAATTTGCAAAATAAGGATGCCTTCGGTCATACAATTGATATAAATCGTTGTGATTAACTTCATATTTAGCCCATAGCTCTTCCAACTCTGAGAACCTCTTCTCAAAGTAAGATTGGGTCTTACGGGATTGACCGTCTTTTTTGAAATTTTCACCCAATGATTTGATACTTTTAGAAATAAGTACCTGCTTTCCATATAATTCTTCCATTGTAACGGTTAACTGAATAGGTGAATAGAAAGAACAGTCTTACTTGGATATATGCTGCGTAATTAATTAAAGATGATACGTAACCGCAGTTGCTGCTCCTTTAATTCAGATGCTGACACACTTGCTCTCCAAACTTTAACACTAAACACTTTCCCGCAGCACTGTTTTACTACACTTTATTATAGTCAGTTCTTAAGTGATTGATATTTGATAACTCACACGCGAGATGAGTCCGACTGATGAACAAATCGCGCTAGGTTCTTAATTTTTTCGAAGGACCAAAAATGTTTGGGCTTTTTTATGATATAATGATAGTTCAATGATACACTGCTTAAACCCAAATATTCTGTTTATTTATTTAACTATGATAAGTTGATGAAAATGATAATGATAGGTGAATGTGACCAGTAAGTACGATTACGGTAAACACACTGATTTATTCTACATAATTACTAAATAATTAATACATTGTAATCCGAGCGGAGCCGAACATGACCGACAATCCACGAGTTCAGTGTTAGGTGATATTGCACCGAACACTCTAGCTTCGTTTACATCCATCAATCAAGGAACAAGAACAGCATCATGCACAGCCATTCGGGCCTTTTCAGACACCGATTGACAGGTCATTAGGCTATTCATTGCTCCATTTACCGCATTACCCTTTTTCACTCTTCTTTCAATATCTTCATCACATTTTCCATCCCTTGTAAACAAACTTCCCAGATATACAAACTCCTTCACCTGTTCCACATCCTTACCATCAATCGCAATCACGCATTCTGTCACATCTTCCTGTCTCTCAAAAACCATCGTTTTGGTCTTGTCCACATTCACCCTCATTCCCTTTCTTACAAAAGACTCACATGCAATATTCATCATCTCTTGCAACTCTTCTGCCGACGATGCAAGTAGCACTTGATCGTCAGCATACAAGAGGCATTTAATGATGAATCCACTCATTCTTAGTCCATAATCACTTTCACGCAACTCTGTCAAACAGTCATCCATGAACAAATTGAAGAGCCACGGAGAAGCTACACATCCCTGTCGGACACCCCTAGAGATTCCGAACCAGTCAGTGTTTTCCCCGTTTACTCTTACACTTGCACTAGAATCCTCATAGAGTGATACTAATGCACGTATAAGTTGACTCCCCAAACCGAACTTGGATAACACCTCCCATAAACTAAAATTGTGAGAAATATATATACACAAAGCCTAACCATTCGTCGAAACGACGAACATTATTGGAATATCTCGTAAAATAGTGAACTAACCTACCTAGTCAACCCCCATTAACAAATGTTTTAATTTCACACCGAACAGGTTGCTCAAAAGATAGCAGTTCTTGTAATTGTATCCCATTAGAAAGAAGCCCACAAGTTAAATATTTGGGTGTTATTATTGATCAATATCTAAAATTTGGTCCTCACATTTGTGCTATTGCAGCTAGAGTCCGAAAACTCATGCATATTTTCAAAAATATAAGACATGTTTTACAACCTTCATTACTTAAACGTGTTTATATAGCATTATGCGAGTGTTTATTGACATATTGTATAACGTCATGGGGTGGTGCTGACAAAACAAATTTAAAAGTGTTGGAAGTTGCTCAGAGGGGGTTATTAAAAGTCAGTACTTTCAAGCCTATTCTGTTCCCCACTACTGAACTTTATACTTTTTGTGAAGTTTTGACAGTAAGAAAGCTGTACATTTTATTGACAGTGTTGAAACAACATGTATCATCAAATCGTCTTAATCTCAAACGGCGACGTGACATTGTTTTTGTAAAACCCAAATTAAACACAAAATATGGTCAAAACTTTTTCTCATTTTTAGGCCCTCACCTTTATAATTCTATTAATAAAATACTAGATATAAGAGAATTAAATAGTTACAAATGTAAATGTAAACTTTTACCCTGGTTACTTACTTTAAATTATGATCAGACTGAGATGTTATTAGAAATACAATGCTAAATATTAGATGCTAAATATTAGATGACTCCTAGGATTTTCAAAATAGACTGTATATTACACAATCGCAAACACACACACAAACATACATACAAACACACACATACACACACACACACACATACATACATACATACTAACTTACACATACATTTGAGGATGCAAAAGCATGCAATTGATTACAATCTACATGTATTAAACTTAAGTTTTTCATTTAATATAATTAAAATTAACTTATAGTTCTCTCATTTAGAGAACTTGTGCTATTGGTTGATCTCTTTCTTTTTGTACACAAAAAGACTTTTTGTGTAACTTTTAGTTTATAAACATATTTTTTAAGAAGCTGAAATGATTGTGAGCCAACTTTATGGGTTGAGCAAAATACTTATCCTAAGTTTACAGGGCTTTGCCCTTTTTATTAGGGAGTATGAAACTCAATTTGTTGTACCTTTTTTCAATAAATATATTATTATTATTATTTCGGAAAACATTTTTGTTTCTCGCCTCTCCCATGGCCGAAAATGAAAATATAAATTTTAAATGGGAGAGGCGGTACTCCCCGACAAGAGCACAGTCGGTCGGGGTCAGGGAGTCAGGTTCAAGAACCGACGGACGATCCGAGCCGTATCGAGCAGCACCGCTTTCTGCATTTGTGCTGGAACCGACACGCCACAGAAATCCAACCGCCTCAAGTCGGTCGCGAGACTGGTTGGAATTAACCCGTTCGCGGACAAAACAATTGGGATTATTTCTGTCGAAGTCACACCCCACATGTCGGTGATCTCGTGAGCCAGATCGAGATATTTCCGACGCTTCTCGGTTTCGGCTTTCACGAGACCCTCGTCATGAGGGATAGTGACATCCACTAGAAACACCCTCGACTGCGACCGATCCCATACCACGATATCAGGCTTATTCGCTAGAATAGTCCTGTCCGTGATAACAGATCGGTCCCAATAGATTTTGGCACGGTCGTTTTCTAGGATTGGCTCCGGCAGATACTTGTAATACGGCAGCCTCTGTTGCAAGAGTCCGTATTTTAGAGCGAGCTCCTGATGCAGGATTTTGGCTGCTTGGTTGTGCCTGTGCAAGTACTCAGTGTTAGCAAGAGCCGAACAACCGGAATTATTATTATTATTATTAACCTGCTGGATACGGTTCCCTACCAGAAGAGGTCGACGAACACTGAGTTGGCTATAAACGTCGTCATTATAGCTATAAGCCCAGAAAAGAGACAACAAATTTTCTGTCGTGTACTCATCGCATCGACGAAGGTTAGGTGTCTAGGGTTAATGAAGCATCATAATTTTTCTTCATCTCATCGAGCTATAACCATACCCTTGTTTATATCACAATAACATCTTTCACATTGCTCCTTTCACAAATCAGATTAATTCTGACTCTATCACTGAACCAAATTTCAATATAAATATTGTCTGAGGGACCACATCTCTACTACATTCCATTTACTTCCAGGCCTCTTCCGCCGCACCCAACATTTGCTGTCCTACATAAACGTACAAACTAGAACAGCATCATGCACTGTCTGGCAAAATTGTCTTCCCTAATATTTTTCAATCAATGAACCTCCGCAACTACTATAAACTTTTCCTCCCCTCAGCCAAGAAGTTGATAGGAAACAAGAAGTAACATTCTACAAAATTAAAAATCACTTTGTTATACTTCTTTATTACGGCTACCCCTTTTAGGGATTTATAGCCGTGAGTATATGTATGTATGTATTACTTAGTAAACATCCGTTTAATTTACTCGGTGTTTAGAGTCTGTCATTGCCTAAATTGGTTGAACAATGAATGTCGGTCAAACGGTTCAACGCAACTAGAAAATGTATGTGTGACAGCAAGATAACACTTAACGGGCTCGATGCTAGTATCGAGTAGTATGTACGGTACGCCTCGTGCCCGCAGTTCGGGAAGGAGGCCGGCTGGCTTGATGATATGTTATGTATTTATATTCGTAATAAGCTACATGTAGTGATGCTAGTGTATATTGTCTAACGGGTGTGGTCCGCAGTACCGGCCGTCGCAGTGGAGCTGGCGGCGCGGCGAGGCGCGTTACACGGCCGCCACCATACACATGTAGGCGCCGCCGCCGCCGCCGCCGCCGCGTCACCTCACTGCACTCACTGCTCTCGACCTGTACCACTCCTTTTACCAACTATCTTTTACACTATATATGTCGTGACCATATCGTAGATTTGAACACATCGTGAAATGATCGATCATTTCATGAAATAGTCACATTTCATGATGTGGCCAATTTAATTTGACCAGATCATAAAATCGTCAACGTTTCACGATTTAGTCATCCACGCTTGGCCAGATCGTAGAATAGCGCGACCTGTGAAATGCGATCCAAACTCAACGGTTTTTTAACATATTGCTCGGTTTTTCGTAATTTGCAAAGTACTCGAGAACCTTTTCGTCGAAAACTCTTTTGCTATCAGCGAATAATTAACTTTTATAACTGCGAGAAATAACATTTTTGACAGTGGCCGCCATTTTCATTTCACACATAAACAAAGCGTTTTCAGCGCCTCTACCGGTAATTAATGTAACTACTTTACGATATGACCAAATAATCTTAATCATTTCATGAAGCGGCCGCGCGTTTAGTTGGCCATATCGAGAAACGATTTCTTATCATTGATCTGCCCAAACCACATCACGATGTGGCCAATAAACAGTTGAACATTTCATGAAATACGACTATTTCATGAAATGATCGATGATTTCACGATGTGTTCAAATCTAAGATTTGGCCACGATATATACACTCAAACATATACTATCTTATACAAATGTTCTTACCGATAAAAGATCTATATTTTAAGACGAAAATTATATTAGCAAAAAGCTTATTATTAATAATGTAAATGAGAATATATTAATGTGTTATGTACCTATAAGTGTATGAAAGTGGATAGTGATATTAATATTGATTATTTGTTAAAATATAAATTATAATTAAGACGAGATCAATTAAATAGAATGGATCGATGTGAACCGCTCGTCAGATATTAGTAGATTGTTGCAGCTATTATCCGTCCACACGACAGTCTGAGTGGGATGCTCCTCGGACCGAACTGTTCTAACTCCACTATGTATCTCCACTATGCATCGAGTTGTCGTTTCCTATCCGTTCCCCGTAGACCGCCCCAGTCTCGAAGAGAAGCATTCCATTCAGCTCGTCTAGTTGCGATCCTCCGTATCGATAAGAAAAAGCGGTGTCGTTCTCGGTTACATTGTAAGTATTTGTAGAAAAATGTTCTTATAAGAAAATAGGGTTGTGGCGATTTTACTTTAACTAATGTACTTCATTATTATACGTCTTCACGTTGTTTTAAGATAAACCCAAACTCATTTACATAAAGAGGTAATCTCAACACGTGTTTGGAAATAAGGAAATCACTTTGTTGTATTGACTTAAACTTTTGACTACTCGCCCGTTTTATTACCATTTTATATAACATATCAAGGGCCGGTGGCGCTATGCCGTCACTTATTGAAATTATGAAATTAGTAAAGAATAATTGTTGTATATAATAAAATAGTAATACATTGCATTACCAATTGACGGAATTGTATCGAGGCAGTGCGTCTCGTAAGTTACAGATAAATATTAAATGTGGCCTTCTGTAGTGTAACCTGTTCGACCATTCCAAATAAATACAGCTACAAATTTGTTGTTTCATTTCAACCTCCACGTTGTAACCTATTATTCTTTTGCACTCTATATATAAAAGTTGTCAACACGGTCAATAGTTTGAAATATATAAACATGATACAAATACTCACGCAATTAGTTCCCATTGGGGTAGGCAGAGAGACTATCGATCGCCACCTTGTACGATCCTGACAAACCTCTCTACCCTGAGTGACATCCATCCGGTGCAGACCCACCTTACCCGCCGCGTCCATACCTTCTAGGGTACGGTGGGTCCTAAACTATACCCGAGCTAGTGCTGGGATTTCATAAGTGTTTTAATGATAAGATATAGAGATATGTTTGTACTTGTGAAAATTTCGTGAGTGTAAAATCATCAAGAGGTAAAAACACTTAGAAATTTTCAAGGAATCTTGTCGTTTCTTAAATAAAATACTAAGGCACCAGAAACTCTACTAGCTTTATCCTACAACGCCCTTCACGCGTCCCATAGTGCGGAGAGAACACGAAAAACTTTTGGTGTTTACCTTCTGCAGCTACTAGGGTACTATGGATACTAATAGGGTTGCACATACACCATACAATTTTACATACTGGAGGTAAAGTCAGTTGTTAAATATTTATACCTATATAGATATAAATATATTTTCATGTTTATTTTATTTTATATATATTTATATTCATGTACTGGAAGTTCCAGTGCGGGTAGGCCTCCTGCAGGGTAGACCGATGACTTGATGAAGGTAGTGGGAACCGGATGGATGGGGTCCAGAAATGGTATTTGAAGAGATTTTAATGGGAGAGCTATGTCCAGCAGCTGACGTCTATTAGTGGAATGAGGAAAAATCATTCAACGATGTAGGAATCCTGTGGACCTCTCTCCGCCAAACCAATGTAACGGGGGATCTTTACTTTTCAGAAGCGTTATCGGAGAAAAAAAAGCTTTGTTTCGTTACATTGTAGGTGTAGTACCAGAATAGTGTCACCATTTCATTTCCTCCAAGATAGGAATATAGGGTATACAGAAAAAACTATACTTTTTTGTGCTTTGATTGATCAATTGAGGATTTGAATTTACTAGTGTTAGGTATGTCATCACCACTTTATATAAGGTGATAATACTTGTAACATAATGTATCATTGTATACTTAAATATATACTTTTGAATAACTACAAGTTTAATTCATAAGTTTGAAAATGAAAGATCGTAGTACTGAGTGACGCAGCTGCATGCGCACGTGCAACCCCCACTACCGTACCGGAGTTGTTTGTCTCAGTGTATAAAACGGGTGACGTGCCAGTAGCTGCGTCATTTCCCTATCCGACTTAGCTTAGGTACACTCCTTTTCGCCGCCAGGGCGGCCTTCAGCCGCCCGGCTAAAACACCAAGGTGACGCCGCACAGGCCGCAGGGCCAGCAGCACCGAACCGGTGGGGTTTTAGTCGGTAAAAGTCCGACATACCCCCGTCGCTCTCTCTTAGAGACATGGTTTAACACTATATTTGTGTCCCATGTGGAGTTGTATTTTGGGTTTGGTGGAGTAAGTCTATAGACTCCCTTAAAAAACCGATTAATACTATCATTTACAGTAAGGGAGGTGCCTAAAATTATCGATAAAGCAGACCTGTGCGTGTTTAAACTACTGTAACTTGTACCTTCTTCAAATTTTAAAGTTAAATAAGATAAAACATTTTTAGTATTTGCTTCAAATATATCACAATTGTTATCCTTGCAGTATGACCACCAAGATTTTAAAGAACTGTTATATTGGTTAAGTGTGTTCTTAGAGAAAGAAGCTAGCATAATATCTAAGGAAGCCTGTGGCACGCCGCGCTCAATCATTGCGTCCCTGATAATTTGGCTGCCACCAGGATAAGACTCTCGTGAAGTGGATGGCAGACTCTGAAAGGAGAACACAAAAGGAACTGGTCAGGACCAAAATAGATCTTTTCTGAAATCACAAGCCTAGACCATAAGGGATACCACGGCTGGGAAGGCCAGTGTGGTACAACAACAATTCCTGCGGCTTTGTCTGATTTTATTTTTTCCAGAACACGAGTAATTAGACAAAACGGTGGAAAGGCGTAAAAGTACATACTGCTCCAGCATATTGTAAATGCGTCTACAACCTCAGAGTATGGGTCAAGTTTCCACGAGGCGTATCTTTTACATTTGTAATTTTGAGCACTCGCAAAAAGGTCAAACTCAGGATTTCCTAATGATTGGCAAATAAGTGTAAACACATGATCTGAAATTTCCCATTCTATGTCAATATTGATTCGCCGAGATTCGCGATCTGCTATAACATTGTCACGAGACTTTATATAGGATGCAAATACAAAAATATTTCTTGCCTCGCACCACTGCCAGATTTTTCGAGCAAGTTCGTTTAAATGAGAATGCTGAACACCGCCCATTCGATTGATATAAGATATGGCAGTGGTATTATCTATGCGTAATAAAATATTGCAATCACGTAAATCAGCGGTAAATATCTTTAAGCCATAAAACGCGGCCCTTAATTCAAGTTCATTTATATGAAGGGCCATCTCTGCATCTGTCCAGTTGCCGTTTGTGCTTTGACCGCTGCATGCTGCACCCCAGCCTGTATTGGAAGCGTCAGTAAAAATTTCCAGTAAATATTCATTATTTTTTCTGATAGGGGCGAATGACTTTAATACGTTATTTTTCCACCAAGATAGGTCACTATTAAGACTTTTGTCAATATTCATTTGTTTATTATAACTTACAGAATAATTTAAAGCCAAGAATTTTTCTCTTTCAAACAGCTTGGTGTACATCCAGCCGTAATTTACAGCTGGGCATGCAGAGGTCAATAGGCCTATAAATTCGGCAAAAAATCTAATAGTGCATTTATTTTTACACATAAGGTCTGACGCTCGTTGTTTAATTTTTTGTTTCTTTTCGTTGGGTAAGCTAATAGTCATATCCTTTGTATTAAATAAAAAGCCTAAGAATTTACAAAATTGATTTGGTATCATTACACTTTTCTTAGTGTTTATGATAAATCCTAAAGACTCTAAAAGGGCTACCGTAGTATTAACATTTAACACGCACTCAGAATAAGAACTGCCTATGCATAAAAAGTCATCCAAGTAATTAACCGACAAAAAACCAGACGAGCGCAAATTTTCAAGAACAGGTTTAAGTAATTTCGTGAAAACAAACGGCGCCGTACATAGGCCAAACGGAAGGACGTTAAACTCGTATAGTTGGGACTTCCAATGAAATCGTAACTTTTTTCGATCGTTCTCATTTATAGAAATTAAGAAATAAGCATCTTTAATATCTATTGTACACATAAAGCAATTTTGATCTAATAACTTAAGGGCCGTCCTATAGTCCTCCATTTTAAAGTGGTCAACTTTTACATATTTATTTAGACCTTTTAAATTTAATATAAATCTATGAGTTCCGTTTGGCTTAGGCACTGTGAAAATTGGTGAAACATACTGCCCTTCACAAAATTTACAAGGTGATATGAAATCAAAACTTAATAATTCTAAAATACACTCATCAATTATCTTAATTTGAGAGCTTGAGTTACATGCGTTATTTTGAGGTTCAGTTATTTGTACAGGCTCTTCAATGAAGGGAATTTTATATCCTTGAACCCAGTCTAAAATGACGTGATCATTGGTGAGTTCACGCCATTTATCATAAAAGTAAGACAAACGGCCAGCGATGGGTACCTGTGACTGTTCTCCTAGCGCCTCCTTGTCTGCTGCCTCGCGTTGTAGGTGGGACGTCGGCCGCGAGATGTCTCCAGGCGGCGGTCCCTCGGCGGCCGGCGTGGTGCTGGGGTCGTCCGCGGCTCGACCGCAGCTGCTATGCGTGGCGGCGCCCCCCTCGAGTTTAAAGCCACCCGTGGTGTTGTCGTTGCCGGGGCCCTATATATTGGGCGTTGAGGTTTCTGTTTAATCTCAGATCCAGTCTTTGTTATGGCTTTGGAAGTCTTAATGTGATCAGAAAGAGCTGAGCCGAACAGATTTTCATCTATGTTTGTATTTTTAACAGTATCTCTTATATTTTTATTCAGGGTACTGAGCGCTGCATACCTCCGTGATTGAGACTCTTTATAATGGCTGTCACATATGAGCCTACCTGCATCGCTCAATGCTTTTATTATGTCTTGTGGTACATCAGTATTACATGACAAAGCCCAATTTAATACTCGTCCTATAGCGGCAAGGCTACTCGCCAGTTGGTTTTGTTTGCTCTGGCTGTATAGGTCTTTTTTAATGTTAATGTCCATGAGGGCTGCTTTAATTTCCAAATTGAGCTTTGGAGCCCTCATATTTGGACAATTTTCTGGGGGCAAATAATTTTTTAAAATTTCTATTTGAGTATCTTTGGGCAAACCATTGCATAGGATATGCGACCATCTTGAAGCAACATCCTTATGCAGGTTCTCACCGTAATTTTTTTGGTTGGCGGGGTCTTCTCCAAGTAGTTGTAAAATATCAGGATCCAATGACAAAATACTATCATCTTGAGCTTGGGCTGGGTCAGAGTTTGATTGCGATGATGGACCAGCTTCAGAAGCTAACGTTTGTGCTGACTGCTGCCCAGGCTCCAGCGCTGGCGTGGTTGTGGGCGGAGTCGTAGGGGCGGCCGCGAGGTGAGGCTCTGCTGGCTCCGCTATCAAGATCGAAGACGGCCCGGCAACTGGCTCTCCGTAATCCATCTGATATTCATCCTCGTAGGCATCTGCAACCTCTTCAGTATCTTGTCCTAAAGGGAAAAATACAATAATAGTTAACACAGCTATTTTTTAACCATAATTAGGTTAGGCCCCTCAACTCTTTAAGAGGAGTGTACCCTCGACACGATTTACGTGGAGAAAAAAAATATTATTGTCATCACTATTAAAGTGGACAAACCTCGACACGATTTACGTGGAGACAAACACCTCAACACTATTTAAGTGGAGTCTATTGTTGCATGATTTACGTAGTGCAGATGTACTGCCTACCTTATAATAATCAATATAATATGAACTCAACACTAGTAAAATGTTCATAACCTCAACACGCTTAACGTGTAGAAGAATAGCTCAATTTGACACTGTCAGTGTTAAATGTTGCAATATAGCATATGTACCCATTGTGATTTACGTAATTAGGGATAAATTGTTTTGTTAAATCATCATAATGAATGTACCTAATACGTATCATTCGCAACTTCAATGTGATAACAATGAGATAGTTGGTACAGAATAGAAATTTTAAATTTTAATTTAAGTGTAGGTAGTTCGCCTATAACAAAAATGTACTGAATTCTTCAACTAAAAGCTTGTTTCACGTAATTACATACCTGGCAAATCCATGTTATTTCCATACTCAAATGTATCGTTTGAACGACGACTGTACGAGAAACGGTTTTCAGTTTTTTCACTATCATCCGATACGGCTGACAAACGTCTTTTCTTCAACTTCGACCTTAGTTTTTCTACTTTTTTCAGAATGCGATCGTAATCCCTGTCTTTCGAACGCTTACGTTTTCCCATGATTTTGGTAAAAAACACTAAAAACACAGTTTTCAAGAAAGTAGATGTGACTTCGATAACACAAAAACACGTAATGGCGCCTGAGACGCGGGGTTGCCATACCAAAAGTGTGGACAGAATAAAAACTGTTTTACTCTATTTATTTTTTAGGATTTAATCTTTTAAATATGTGACGAAGATAGCACCATTTCATGTAATGCTGCAAGTAATAATGTAATCGTCTTCGGTTGAGACCCGAAGTATAATTCTAAATGCACGTTAACCCCAAATGACGTCACTCATGTGGCATAGTGATAACATTTTTGCCGATTTGCCATTGTTGAATTTATCTATTTATTTATTCAAGGCACACCAACAGCATTATAACATAGATTGCATTCACATTCATTTTAAAGTCTTGGTCAGTTATAATGCCAACAACAGTGCACACAGCATTGACAATATTATATTATGACTTAAAGATATAACTAAAAATTTGATTAAAAACTATAATAAAATAAAATTAAAATTAAATAAAATTCCCAACATTACTAGTAGATTACAAACAAAAAAAATATATTAAAATAAAAAAAAAAATAAAAAAAAAAATTTAGTGATAATACCACAACATTTGAAAATTTCTATTTAGTAACAATGCCATTAAATGCATTTCTTTACTGTCACTGTCACTCTGTCAGTCAACTATTTTGGTTTGTTTACGTTTTCTCAGATTATTTAAGTATTAAGTTTACCTTTAAATTGTTTATATTAATTTTGTGTTGTTACTGTTAGCCACTAGATGGCGTTGACATTGTTTTGTACATCGCGATATGAATACGTTGGTGATGTAAATATGCTGGTCCGATTAAGATGTCCGATAAAGCGACCTGTTTGAACAGCGGTTTAATTTCAACAAATCATATTTCCCAGTCACCAAGCGAGTTTATACACTATGTGTCAGTCAGTGTGTCTTCACTAGGATTTGTATTAAATTCGATGTTCGATATAAAGCTTTTTTTTGTGGTAACTTGAGCGAATGAGTTAATTGGGTTAAAATAACACGTGTGCCAGGGAAAGAGACTGTGAATAAAATAGAATATAACATCTGTTTTGTCTTAACAAGGTTTTTTTTTTTAATATTCATCAACGGTAACTTCTCATTCCGCCGTAGGTGTGACATCCCAAATAATTTTCGGTTTATATTATTCTTCTCTAAAAATAATTCATGGCAAAATATATGTTTAAATATTTGACAACTTAGAAACGGTATTTTTAGAAATGTTGCCAATTAATGCTAAACCTCTTACTAGTTTGCTTAAAAATACTGTAGCGACGCGCTATCAGTACACAATGACGCGTACTACATAGAAACGCTGACAGTGCAAGAAGAATCACATTCCACAGCAACACGAAACAAAGCAATATACGTCACACTCGTCATCAAAACTCGCCATGCAAATCGTACATCGCGCAATCGAAGTTTCTAAAACATTTACTATATATACAAGTTCCAACTTAATACAGTTGGATCGCGGTCCCCAGGCATACCACCGCCTGGCGGAAGATCTTCCCTTTTCCTCCACAATACGTTTAGCGTATAGTAAGTATGATGGCATTCAGACGATGTTGTTGACATAAAATCAGCTTATCATAGATATACATTAGAATTCGATTGAAAAGGACAGATTGTCAAAAATGAATACATTTCTCATGGGTTTATGTGTAAAATCTATACTTATAATAAATCTGTAGAGAGGTCAATTCTGTACATTGAATATATTTTCAAAATAACTATCTGGGGGTGATTAGTGATCGATACTGATGCCAAAAATACTATCAGTAAAATTTTTGTCTGTCTGTCGGTTTGTATGTTCCTTATGGAAACGAAAACTACTGGACGGATTTTAACGAAACTTGGCACAATTATTCTTCATACTCCTGGGCAGGTTATAGTGTACTTTTCATCAGAGTAGTGAAGGGGAATTTTGGGAAAACAGGGGAAGTTACTCAAATTTTTAAGCTTCCGTCGCGTGTGCAGCCTTAATGGTTAAACTTACATAGAAATCAAGTATGACGGAAATATTCTTCATAAAATTGTCTAAAAAAAAATATTCGGCAATAGCATGTGTCTATCCTTATGGTTGACTCACAATAACACGTGTAACTCCTGATAGCTTAGCAGTTCGGAGCATTCTGATTATATTTGTTTAATCTTACGTTTATAATACTCTCACTCATTCCTAAAATAAAACAGGTAACGTTATTACCTATTCAATAAAAAAAAAAAAAAGAATCATGGAAATCGGTAGAGAAACGCTGAAATTATACATGAAATAAGCCATCGCGCCCGTGACCAAAACCAAATCTTTACTAATTTACATATTACATGCTAGATGGCGCCAGTAGTTGCATCCTACATCACGTAATGATTTCTTTTATAGATTGTTATAAATACTTCATGGCGTTTTATTCCAAAAATTTGCTAATAAAAGGAAACACTGAACCGTTTATAAAATAACACCAAACATCACTGTTCAGGAGTGCTATAACTTTAATAAATTGAAAACATTGCGCTAAATTTAACAATGTTTGAGCAGTGATTGAAGAAAGAAAACACAGATATTTAAAAAAAAAACAACGCTACCCGTGCGAAGCTGGGCCGATCCACTATTTTATAATAAAATAAGAAAAGAAATTCAAAGTAATAATAAAACGCAGTCTTCATTTAAAAGCTTATTACAGTTTAAATGAATATATGAAAGCTACACAAAGTGTCAGTAAATGACAAGCGTCAATATCAAATACGAATTTTTATTTTATAAATATTATTAATTTATAAATTTTTATTAATTTCCATAGGGCTAGTATGGAATCGGCCATACTAATGTTACGCACACCGTTGTATTTTCTTTTTGGTCTCTCTTCCATCTTTGTATTGCCATTTTACATAATTAAGGATAGCATGATATATCTTTCAAATTATAGAAGAAAACTAAAATGACAAATTGTTTAGGCTGATTACTAAAGGTTACAGATGGGTAATGCCAACATACCCTTTTTGGCGCAATAGTATAGTGGTAACGAGCTGTCCGATAAATCCGTTGTTCTTGATTAGTTATATTGTTTTATATTTAGTAAATATAAAGTAGATAATTATATTTGAAGTTCACACGTTTGATTATATTTAAAGACTGAATGGTTTATTTGAGGACGGAAGGGTCCAATTTATTGTGAGGACGGAAGGGTCCAATTTATTGTGAGGACGGAAGGGTCCAATTTATTGTGAGGACGGAAGGGTCCAATTTATTGTGAGGACGGAAGGGTCCAATTTATTGTGAGGACGAAAGGGTCCAATTTATTGTGAGGACGGAAGGGTCCAATTTATTGTGAGGACGGAAGGGTCCAATTTATTGTGAGGACGGAAGGGTCCAATTTATTGTGAGGACGGAAGGGTCCAATTTATTGTGAGGACGGAATGGTCCAATTTATTGTGAGGACGGAATGGTCCAATTTATTATGAGGGCGGAATGGTCCAATTTATTGTGAGGACGGAAAAACAAAAAAGGGCTAAAGTGTAAAATAATAATAATATAATTTATTATCCTTACTAGTATGCTTAAACCTCTAATGTAAATGTAATAAATTTTGAGTTTACTAACAGCATGAGGTCATGCTTATAAAAAGGATGGCCGACTGTCATCACCACTTTATTTAAGGTGATAATACTTGTAACATAATGTATCATTGTATACTTAAATATATACTTTTGAATAACTACAAGTTTAATTCATAAGTTTGAAAATGAAAGATCGTAGTACTGAGTGACGCAGCTGCATGCGCACGTGCAACCCCCACTACCGTACCGGAGTTGTTTGTCTCAGTGTATAAAACGGGTGACGTGCCAGTAGCTGCGTCATTTCCCTATCCGACTTAGCTTAGGTACACTCCTTTTCGCCGCCAGGGCGGCCTTCAGCCGCCCGGCTAAAACACCAAGGTGACGCCGCACAGGCCGCAGGGCCAGCAGCACCGAACCGGTGGGGTTTTAGTCGGTAAAAGTCCGACATACCCCCGTCGCTCTCTCGAGCGACGGGGGATCCATGAGGATTTCCCCACCGGTAAACAAAAAAAAAAAAAAAAAAAAAGCTGCGTCATTCGAGTTCTGACTGTCTAGTCGAGAGGAACTGCTGCTTGAAAGATATTATGTAAGTTATAACATTAACTACCTATTGCTAATTGTATTAATTACTAAGTGTATATATACTTGTGCTTAAGTATAGATAGTATATTTATGCCTAAATGCTTCACTACTACTATGTATTAATATGTGCATAGGTGTTTCTTGTAACGCTATTGAATGTATGTATATAGTCACTTGCTACGGGACTATATTTGCTGTAGTTATTGTAGAACAGTATAGTGTTGATTATATGAAATGATAGTTAATTAAACAGAGTTTTATTTGTAGAGGTTATAGATTTCTCTAGTATTGAATACCATCCCGTAAGGCCTGACATTTCAGAAGTGGGGATAGAACCAGTTTTTTTTTTTTAATGCGTCAGCATTATGTATTGTAAGGTTCTAATTATATTTTGGTCAGCAGATGTTGTTGAAATTGTGTTTTTGTAATATGTGCCATCAATTATTTGAGGGTAAACTTATATGTTAATATTTATTTTTAAGTATTACTGTTTTCTCAAATCATTTATAATTACTCGTATATTATGATTATTCATAGTTAAAAGACATTAGTTTGATTAATTGAAATGGATTTGTTATCATTGCAAATATTCAGTGTCTATATTATATATAAAGTTATATTCAATGATTATATCTTGGTATTATGTTTTGTAAAATCATTTCTATTTATTTAATGAATTTCCATAACACTATAATGCTTTAAATTTAGTAAATTAGATAAATTAGTTAAAATAAAGTGTTTTTGTGTAGAAGGGGAAAGTTGTTTACACGTGTGTATAAATACCCTGACTACACCAACTGACGTCATTCGGTTTCTGGCTTTTGAAGTGTGAACAACTTGTATTTGAGGTTATCGTGAATAGTTTGTACATAAGAAATATACAGAGTTCACTGAAAGACTAGAAGTTTTATTATAACATCCTGAAGTCTAACATCTCAGAAGTGGAAGAAAATTCTACGTCTACAAGCGTTGTAAAAGGTGATGTAATTCATTTTATTTCTTTTAATTTATTACTGTACTATGGGGTAATTAAAACAACATAGATATTCAAGTGTTTCATTGAATGTTAAACCGATAGGTTCAGTTTGTGGCAATAGCTACCCCTTATCGTTCTAATTAGGATTTGAGTCTTTGGCGGAACAGAACTTGTATCCGGTTGGGGCTGCTCTCCAGTGGTATTGGTTCAGATCACCGGAAACACCTATTTATATATATTATTGAAATATTCTAAATTTTAATATTCTCATTTCATTTTATAGTAACCACGTAAAACATATGTATGGATTTTATTAGATAATGTTGAAACCAATAAAATAATAATAACGCGATAAACTTTAATAAAATAGTATTCCTAATTGGTGGAATTTCTACTATAATGAATTAATGATACATATGGTTTATATTTGCATGTTATTAATAATAAACACATATCAACGGGGTCTCTTATTAAATGGAAAAGATAGGAATGTTATTTCCTAGATTAAATATAACTCAATGATCTAAAAATTAGCTAAATTCAGTAGAAGACCTTTCACTTGCTTGACAGGATTTTTTTTTTATGGACACCGTGCAGATTAAAAATAAACATTGTTTAATTATTTGAATGTTTACAATTGGTGTTAAACAAACAATAATATTGGTGATGTATGAGGGTGTCAGTGACCCTCGCACTAGGCTAGGCCTATATCGTGAGTAGTCTTAATGTAGAGTGTAATTCTAACGTATTTACCAAGGTTGAAAGGTGGCTTATTCAAGAATAAATATTAATTACTAGTAGTACTACAATATATACTAATTAGATACTACTATTGATACATATAAATAAAGTAAATGTATATCCATGGTGTTATTGTTAGTACGGGAGTTTATTGAATAATGCACATTATAGTTCCTACATTATTCTGATCCATGTTTTTTAAGCCAAATTTGTGTTTTCATTTTATTGCTTCTTTCACTGTTCAGAGTTGTAGTTCTGCTTTGTTATTGGGGCAGGTAATAAGGGAAATTTTGACCGAAAGTGGATGGCTCTACTCTAATTTCTCTATGGGTTAACATGATTTCATAGTTCATTGAATTTATGGTTTT
>CAUYWD010000072.1:0-32000 GCA_963576735.1 Bedellia somnulentella
CATCTTCTATGAGTACCATTGTAAGAGTGGTTAAACTGGGAGCAGGCGGGTACATTGTATGATGCATGAATCACTAACACTACTGTATTCATTTACTATTTTACAGGCAAACTTATTGGACACAAATGGGAAAATGTATTTAGACTGGACAAAAAGTCGTGGGGCTACAGACGAGAAATGCATATCAGCGACGTTGTGCCGATAGAGACTATCATTCGAGAACTGGTTACTACGGTTAGCTGTGGAGGTATTTTAAATATTTAGCCATTATATAAAAAAGAGATTCTTCATAGTCACCAATATTTTTACATTTAGTTTTCATGCATCCATATAAATTTTATTTTTTCTAAACGTATCGGAAATATGTTATGACATTTTCTTACATGAAACGATTTGTTTGCTTTTGCAGTAATTTAATAAAAATAATATAGGCATGAATATATATGTAAGAGAAGTAAGAGAGGTTCGTCAGGATCGTACAATCTGCCTATCCCCCAAAGCGAACAATGGGCGTAAGTATAAGTAAGTAAGAAAGTATAAAGGTATCTGACAGGTCACGTTCATTGTATTATATAGAATTCGAAAATAACTTTCTTACTTTTGATTATTATTTTTTTATCGTGTATTCCAAGTCTATTTCATAAACTTTTATTAACATTGGAATAACGGCTCATGTTTTCATCCGATTAATTAAACAAATTGATCACAATTCGACAGATAAAAAAATGAATATATTTTTCAGGTAATTTCCTTATAAATATAGGCCCAACAAAAGAAGGATCTATACCGCCTGTGTTCCAAGAACGACTTTTATATCTTGGATACTGGGCGTCCATAAACGCAGAAGGAATATACGGATCTTCGCCTTGGTACCAACAGAATGATGCTCTCACTCCCAGTGTATGGTACACTTGTAAAACCAGCGTCTATGATGAGTTTTACCCAACAGATGTGCCAAGCGATCCCAGTTTGGTCACTGTTGTATACGCCTTTGTACTTGAATGGCCTGACACTAACCAATTGGAGCTAGTAGATATAGGAAGTTATATGGTAGAGAATAGGAGTCAAATTCGAATGCTGGGGTTTGAAGACCATTTGGAGGTAGGTATCACATTCATATATTACAGTATATATGTCGTGGCCATATCGTAGATTTGAACACATCGTGAAATGATCGATCATTTCATGAAATGGTCACATTTCATGATGTGGCCAACTAAATTTGACCAGATCATAAAATCGTCAACGTTTCACGATTTTGTCATCCACGCTTGGCCAGATCGTAGAAATAGGGTAACCTGTGAAATGCGATCCAAACTGTACCGTTTTTTAACATATTGCTCAGTTTTTTCGTAAAATTAGCAAAGTATTCGAGAACCTTTTCGTCGAAAAATCTTTTGTTATTACTTTCTTCCTCGCTTAATAACGAATTATTATTTTTTTTACTGAGAGAAATAACACTTTTGTCAGCGGCCGCCATCTTCACTCATAAACAAAGCGTTTTCAGCGCCTCTACCGGTAATTAATGTAACTATTTTACGATATGACCAAATAATCTTAACCATTTCATGAAGAGGCCGCGCGTTTAGTTGGCCATATCGAGAAACGATTTCTTATCATTGATCTGCCCAAACGACATCACGATGTGGCCAATAAACAGTTGAACATTTCATGAAATACGACCATTTCATGAAATGATCGATCATTTCACGATGTGTTCAAATCTACGATATGGCCACGACAGTTACATACATACATACATATACTCACGCCATTAATTCCCATTGGGGTAGGCAAAGACTATCGATCGCCACTTCGTACGATCCTGACTGACAAACCTCTCTAGCTTCGTTTACATCCATCAATCTTTTCATACATGCTCTTTTATTCTTCATACTTCGGACGCCAGCCTTTTTGAGCACACTCTCAATTTGGTCCAAGTGTGTTCTCCGTGGTCGACCTCTACTAACATTACCATCCACACTAGCTCTATAGATCCCTTTTACGAATTTTCTATCATCCATCCTCTCTATGTGCCCAAACCATCTCAACATTCCTTTTTCTATCTTTCTTACAATATCATCTTTCACATCACACTTTTCACGAATAACACTATTTCTCACTCGGTCACACAATCTAACATTACAAATTTTTCTGACTATATATGTTGTCGATTTATTCTGTGATGAACAGTTCTGGATACAGACTGATTTCACCATGTAATTTAATTAGAAATAATGTATTTAGTCTGTGTCTGTTGTTTGTCCAAAAAAATAAATAAATAAATGAGTGTCAGCTTAGAATAGCACAAGCCCAATTCTTCCCTCAGTCGTCGTAATAGGCGACTTGGAGTATTGCGGCTATTGATGCGATAGTTTCTTTATTTTTACTATCTTTCAAGTCACTTTCAAAATTGTTAATCCCGATGCTCTGGCTGATTTTTTATTAGTGTTAGTGCTATATAAGAGAGTGCTAGTGTTAAAAAAGAATTATTAAAACAATCAATAATGTGAGCAGAGTCTCACTGTAACTTGTTATTTGATAATGATAGTATTAATGGATATTATGATTCTACAATAAAATTGTTCAATTGTGCTATTGTGTGATGAAAGGTTGTTGATAATAGCCTTGTTTTGAACTCTTTAATAAAGACACCATGCTTTTCCTTACTGGGTCCATTCTATGTTATCATTTTCCGCACAAAAAGCCACTAATTAGTTATTTTCTTGTTTCAGTGGACATTTAAAAATAAAATCGTTGCTATCGATTTTCCAGATCAAGCTGAAGTTAAGTCAGAGTACGCATGGACTCTCAAGATTATAAATATTTAAATGTATGTGAGAGGACAAGATCTCAAAATGAAATAAAATCAATACAACTACTTATAATAAATACATTTTAATCAGTTTGAAGGATTTTCATTTCATATACAACTCAACATTCCAACCATAAATTCCCGAAGCAGTGACAGAGATGACTAATACTTTCACACGTTTTGTCATCGTCTGTTTATCTTATTGCTGTGTTGTGTAGACTAGCGACTGATTTCTGAATTGAGTATTCCAGCTGAGAACAAGTTAAGTATCGTTCTGTCGGATTGAAATCTTAACAACTGAATGAGACAAAACGATACTAAAGTCGTTCTCAGCTTGAATACTCAATTCAAAAATCTGGCGTTAGAATAGGACTGCCCCATCCGGTGGGTGTACGTAAGATGCGTCTAACGGTATTGTGGCTTTTAAGGGATTTTTGGGCGATGCGGTTGGAGGGACATCGCCACATCCAACAACCTTAATTTCATCATCTTTTCCCTTTGCAACTTCCAAAAGTGGCTGAGGAATGTCTGATTCCTTAGTTCTGGCTACCCCTTCTAGGGATTTATAGCCGTGAGTATATGTATGTATTTGTACGTAATATTATAAAGCTGAAGAGTTTGTTTGTTTGAACGCTAGGATCTCAGGAACTGCTATATAACTAATCATAATTAAATCATATTATAACAAAAAAAAGGCTTTAGCAAATGGAAGTTAGCCTTTTAAGAAAGCAAGTTGAGTTAAATCCCTAATTAGAATAGAATCATAATCATCAGCCATTATCCACTACTCTTAGATTATAATACAATATAAAAAACTCTTTCACCAATCAGTGTTGTCAGTCTTATCTTTTCTAGACAAACTTCTGATGGTGAATTCAATAAAATTACTATCTCAAAAAAACCTTAAACGATTAATGCCCTTGGCATAGCGATGTATAGACAGAAAGGGACAACTTTTACATTAAATTCATTCATTTCAAATCTTCATTTAGGCAATACATTTATGAACAATAATACATACATACATACATATACTCACGCCATTAATTCCCATTGGGGTAGGCAGAGACTATCGATCGCCACTTCGTTCGATCCTGACAAACCTCTCTAGCTTCGTTTACATCCATCAATCTTTTCATACATGCTCTTTTATTCTTCATACTTCGGACGCCAGCCTTTTTGAGCACACTCTCAATTTGGTCCAAGTGTGTTCTCCGTGGTCGTCCTCTACTAACATTACCATCCACACTAGCTCTATAGATCTCTTTCACCAATTTTCTATCATCCATCCTCTCTATGTGCCCAAACCATCTCAACATTCCTTTTTCTATCTTTCTTACAATATCATCTTTCACACCACACTTTTCACGAATAACGCTATTTCTCACTCGGTCACACAATCTAACATTACAAATTTATCTGAGGGACCTCATCTCTACTGCATTCACTCTGCTCTCATGCTTCTTCTGCCACACCCAACATTCGCTTCCATACATAATCGTAGGAACAAGAACAGCATCATGCACAGCCATTCGGGTCTTTTCAGACACCGATTGACTGATCATTAGGCTTTTCTTTGCTCCATTTACCGCATTACCCTTTTTCACTCTTCTTTCAATGTCTTCATCACATTTTCCATCCCTTGTAAACAAACTTCCCAGATATACAAACTCCTTCACCTGTTCCACATCCTTACCATCAATCGCAATCACGCATTCTGTCACATCTTCCTGTCTCTCAAAAACCATCGTTTTGGTCTTATCCACATTGACCCTCATTCCCTTTCTTACAAAAGACTCACATGCAATATTCATCATCTCTTGCAACACTTCTGCCGATGATTCAAGTAGCACTTGATCGTCAGCATACAAGAGGCATTTAATGATGAATCCACCCATCCTTAGTCCATAATCACTTTCACGCAACTCTATCAAACAGTCATCCATGAACAAATTGAAGAGCCAAGGAGAAGCTACACATCCCTGTCGGACACCCCTAGAGATTCCGAACTAGTCAGTGTTTTCCCCGTTTACTCTTACACATGCACTAGAATCCTCATAGAGTGATACCAATGCACGTATAAGTTGACTCCCCAAACCGAACTTGGTTAACACCTCCCATAAACACTTTCTTACCACCCTATCATACGCCTTCTCTAAATCAATGAAGGAGCAATACACCTTTCTTAGCTAAGAACTTTTCAGTGATGCTCCTTAGGGCCAGTTTTTTGATCCGTAGTTAAAAATATAACCATTTGTTACATTGACTATAGTTAAATGTCTAACCAGTTGTCAAATCGTAAATCCATTTTGGTTCGATATTTGACATAAGTTACTCTAACCACGGGTCAAAAAATGCATTTTGCTGATATCTAACTAATAGTTACGATATTTAACAAATTGTTGAGTTAACCACGGATCAAAAAACTGGCCCTTAGAGAAAAGATTTGATCCATACATCCCATTCCTTTCCTAAATTCATTCATCACTCTTTCAATCAGTACCTTAGCATACAATTTACCAACAATGCTGAGTAAGCTGATGCCGCGGTAGTTTTTAGCCTCTTGGTGTGACCCCTTTCCTTTATATAGAGGCACAATCACCGCCTTGCACCAGTCTCGTGGAACTTTGCCACTCGACCAGCATTTTTGGAAAAGGAAGTACAACCAAGAAGCCACCAACCCTTTACCAGCCCTCAGCATTTCAATAGTAATCCTATCATACCCTGCCGCCTTCCCTACTTTCATACTTTTCATTGCTTTCATTATTTCTTCCATACTAATCTCACTGTCACTGAAATCACCCATCTCTTCGTTCCAATCAACATTACTGTCGATTGGCGAAGAAATGGATGCATCCTCTTTTTCAAACAGTCCCCCAAAATAATTCTTCCATACCCGTTTCATGCTACTTTCATCCGTCGCCAATTCACCCTGTTCATCTCTTATTACACTCACTCTCGTGTTTTGGGAAACTCCCTTTTCCTTCCGGATATACTTCCAGAATAACTTTTGGTTATTCCGGAAATTATCAGAAAGTTTCCTCTCACACCACTCTTGCAAATCCCGCTTTTTCTTTACTATTTTCTTCTTCACCTCATTCTTAACTCTCTTATATTCATCTTCACTTTTCTGCACTACATCGTCAGTTACACTCGCATTCATCCGTTTACTAGCTTTAATCGCTAGTAAATCTAACCACGCTTTCTTCTTATCTCCAACCGCCTCTTTCACAACTTTATCCCACCAACTTGTTGGTGGTCTATTTGATCTTTTACACACACCACAAACTTCCGTCGCACATTCAACCATCGTCGATTTGAGCACATCCCATACTTCTTCTATTTCCATTTCATCCTTCATCTCCACGCAACTTAGTCTATCATCCACTTTTCTCACGTATTCATCTCTGATATTTTCATCTTCTTGCAGTTTTTCCACTTTTATTCTCGCAAAATCCGTTGTTGACACTTTAGGCCTGTGACGCCAACGCGTACACAGACCCCTTAATCGTGATATAACGAGAAAGTGATCTGTGCCAACGTTCGTGCCCCTATAGACCCTGGTGTCAACAACCTTTGCTCTCAGCCTTTCATCAACTATCACAAAATCAATCATACTTCTCTCGCTTCCCCTCTGTCTTGTATACATATGGATATCTTTGTGTTTGAACAACGTGTTTGTAACACAAAGATTCCTCTCCAAACATACCTCAATCAATTTCTCACCATTCTCATTCATTCTTTGATCGCCAAACTTTCCTAAAACTCTTTCGCAACCGTTGCGTGACACACCAACCCAGCCATTAAAATCTCCTAACATTATAAGTCTCTCATTCTGATCACACCCATTCACAACATCGTCTAACAGATTCCAAAACTCCTCCCTCTCGGATAGGGATTTAGACATGTCCGGAGCATAAACGCAAATTATGCGCATCCGGACTAGTCCCAATTTCACCTTAATCCACAGGAGCCTTGGACTCACACATTCGTAATCTTTCATACACTGAGCCATCCTTTCAGATATCAGAAGTCCCACTCCTTGGCCAGCTCGGTCATTGTCAGCGACTCCAGAGCAGATTGCTGTGATGTTGCCAAGTTGTGAAACTTCCTTTCCCTTACGCTTCGTCTCATTTAAACATAGAAAATCCAGTTTTCTTTCATTCATAATCATACATACTTCATCTAATTTTTCAAACATTCCTCCACATACATTCATCGTACTGAAGCGGGTCTCTTTAGCCCACTTTTCGCCCCGTGAGAAACCATGGCGTGATGAGTGGCGAGCTACATCGCCGCCTCCGTGTTTATTAGAATTGGAACACATATTGGACCCACGAGAAGCAAGGGAAGTAAACTGTCCACCTAGCCAGAGCCCCGCTTGACTAGGTAAGGTTATTTAGTACCCGGAGTGCACCAAGCTCCGGGACGGCGGAACAATAAGTCGGCTTATAATTCAATTCATCTAGATCTGCTTGTCTGAGGTGAAACGATTACTCAATATAACCCAGTGTTCTGTCACATGATGGTGCTGATACTTGAATAAATTAATAGCGAAAACAAACTTGAAATTAACATTTGATCTTAGCGAAAGTAATATTAATCTATAGTAATAATATCCTACCAGCACTATCAAAAAGTAATGCTGGTTATTTAAAGAATATATTCATTTGTTTACATACATACATATATTTAGCAGCCAACGCTTCCGATTATTAAACTCCACTATGTACCCTATTCAAGAGGTTTAGTGGGGAAATTACTGTAAAATAATGATTTCATGTGATATAAGGATTTAAGTCGACATATTTCCACAATGTGAGTCAATGCACTTTTGATTCGTTGATCTTACCGTTATCACTTCTATCAGTAAATTTCACTCTATAATATTCTATACCCTTTATAGATAATGATCATAACAGTATTTTAACCACATTAATCATTTACTCCTTTTCATCATACATTTATATACTTAGATTTTAAATGCTGTGTAGTGTCGGCTTAGAATAGCACTACCCCATTTCTTCCGGTGGGTGTACGTAAGAGGCGACTAACGGTATTGGGGATATTAAGGGATTTTTGGGCGATGCGGTTGGAGACCCATCACCAACAACCTTTATTTTACCATCTTTTCCCCATTCAACTTTCCAAAAGTGGCTGAGGAATTTCTAATTCCTCAGCTCTGGCTACCCCTTCTAGGGATCTATAGCCGTGAGTATAAGTATGTAGATTTTAAATTCCACAAAAACTATCAAAGCACATAAAAGACCCAACCGAGTGGATCGAGTCGCCCCGAATAGGTTAACATGGCAATTTTCCACCAAGCTGGCGTAATACGAGTTGGTCTACAACAACTACCACCTACCGTAAAAGTAGCTTGGGCCACGTGCCCTATGGAGCACGAAATCATCATAATTTTTGGAAGATTGAAAATCTGACCTACCATATTCTATCCAAATGGGTTTGATAACATAGATTGAATTCGTAAAGCGCCCAGTACACAATGGCCTATGATGGGCCACTGCACGCCATCGCCACTGTGTACAGGGGCAATGGTGTATGATGGCGGACAATTGTCAATCGTGGCGCGCAATCGGGAAGTTGTCGGTTTTTCGAGCACACTGGGAATCATGGCGTAGCGTGGCCTGTGATGTTAACACAGTGGGCCATTGTATAGTTCGTCACCGGCCGCTGATTACTTATACTTATACTTTTTTGGAATATTTTGTTGCAAAATTTATTTATAATCACTATATGACGTAAAAATTAAATAAATAGCGACATAAATAAAATAAATTACATAAATAATAATAAATAAATAGCTGCAGCCATAATTACTTTGACGTCCATCGCAAGTCTATTGCCAGGCAGCAATGAGCAATGGGCCATTGTGTGAACACCAAGTGATCGTGGCCAACAATTGTGAATCGCAAAGCGTGGCCCATCACAGGCCATTGTGTACTGGTCGCTTAAGTTCAACTCATGGGGATCGAACCCGAGACCTCCGGAATGTGATACAATGATGATGTTTGAACACAGAGGCAATCAATCAGCTATTTATAACATAATAAAGTAATATCACGAAGAGTGATGAGCGATAAATAGTCATGGTTATGTGTGTTAACTCCCTTCCATATAGACTCCAAAAGCTCCTTAGAAGCCTCGGGGGTGTTGTATCTTACTATTGTTACGGTGGGCAGGGATATATAATTTCTTTCCTTTTTGTAAGTTTTACAGTAACTTCTAAAATACTTTAAAGATGGGGAAACCAATTAAAAGGAAAACCCTCCTAGAATATGTATTTTTTTACGTTTAAAAAGTGTCTACAAAGACTTTATTTTGAACTAGTGGATCGGGCCCAGCTTCGCACGGGTAGCGTAGTTTTAAAAATATCTGAGGTATCAAGGTAATGTTAGTAGAGGACGACCTCGGAGGACACATTTAGATCAAATAGTAAATGTGCTCAAAAGGGCAGGTGTCCGAAGTACGAAGAATAAAAGAGCATGTATGAAAAGATTGATGTTGCTTCTTCTCTTTACGAACACCTTCCGAAGCAACGGACTAATGATAAATTTAAAAAATTTGACGTTCATAAAATGTTAATTTTTAACTTAATTTTGAAAAATAAACTTTTTGACTTTGACTTTTTGACTTTTTGATGGATATGAATGAAGCTAGAGAGGTTTGCCAGGATCGTACAAAGTGGCGATCGATAGTCTCTGCCTACCTCAATGGAAACTAACGGCGTGAGAATATGTATGTATGTATGTTTCTTCAATCACTGCTTAACCTTTGTGAAATTGTGAAATTTAGTGCAATTTATGGCATTCCTGAATAGTGTAGCTTTGTGATTGTGAAAGCGCTTTAATGAACGGTTCAATATCTCCTAAAATAAAACCATGCAAACAAACAATCAGAGTTACAAACTTTGCATACATACAGGGAGTTTATGTATATTCCCGGCTATCTTTTGCGCGCACAACCATTACTAAAAAGTTATCCTTATAGCATTCACGTGCGACGACAGGGCGCGATAGCTTATTTCATGTATAAGTTTGGTTATTCTATACCGATTTCTATGATTCTTTTTTTATTGAATAGGTGATAATGTAAACTTTTTTAAATGAGAGATGGATGAGAGAACTATAAACGTAAGAGTAAACAAATATAATCAGAATGCTCTGAACTCCTAAGCTATCAGGAATTACACGTGTTATTATGAGTCAACCATAAAAGATAGATATATGCTGCACACGGATATTTTTTAGAAAATTTTATGTAAAATATTTCCGTCATACATTATTTCTATGTAACTATAACCACTAAGGCTGCACACGCGACGGAAGCTTAAAAAATGGAATAACTTCCCCCGTTTTCCCAAAATTCCCCTTCACTACTCTGCTGAAAAGTACACTGTAACCTGCCCAGGAGTATGAAGAATAATTCTACCAAGTTTCGTTAAAATCCACCGAGTAGTTTTTGTTTCCATAAGGAACATACAAACCGACAGACAGACAGACAGACAGACAGACAGACGGACAGACAGACAGACAGACAAAAATTTTACTGAATGCATTTTTGGCATCAGTATCGATCTCTAATCACCCCCTGATAGTTATTTTGAAAATATATTTAATGTACAGAATTGACCTCTCTACAGATTTATTATAAGTACTAGCTTTTTGCCCCGCGACTTCGTCCGCGTGGACTTCATTTTTTGTCCAGTTTACATAATACCAAAATACCGAAACACTATCTCAACTTCTGTTTTTTATATTTATAATCCCGCGGGCATTGTAAATGACATAAAGGACATTGAGGCTTTTTAAGTGATTGTTGGGCGATGCAGTTTGTGACCCATCACTAACAACCTTTATTAACCTATCTTTTATCAATATATTTCCAAAATTGGATGAAGAATCTCCGAAGCTATGGCTACCCTTTTATGGAATTTATGGTTGTTAGCATATATTCATGAATGATTGATAGATGGATTTCATAAATTCAATCGCACCAAGTTTTATTATAAAATGTAAAAAAACTCTATATTAACTTTCATTTACTATATCAACCCGTTAGGGGTTGAGTTCCAAAAAATCCTTTTTAATTGTTCATAAGAATCATGAAACAAATATACCAAGTTTTTATGTTCAGAAATGAGAATATCTTTAGTAAGTACAGATACGGATAGTAGTTTGGCGCTGCGGCGACGGCCCGGTGCTGCCCCCTACACTGACCGTTGGTGATAGTGGGAGAGCTTGCAGCGATTGCTCGGCAATATAGGGATGATTAGTGGTGGATCTCCTTCCAAAATAATCGCTAAATTTAAGGGATGGTGCTTGTTATTATTATATATAGTGTTATTTTAAGCTAGCAAAACATTTTTTTACAAAAAGCTTGAATTTCCTGAGATACGAACCCGGGACGATTGATTCATAATAGTTCTAATTAAATATTCATAGTAGTTAGTTATACCGCTACGCCACGGAGATGTTACCGGGGCGGTGTCAAATTTTTATTACGCTTTATTTCATATTAGTCTTACTATTGATAAACAAATTTGTCATTTAAATTGATGAAACCCCTTCATCTTTCCAAAATGAACATTAACAAAGTGTCTGATGTGAATTCCATCGATGATAAAAATAATCGCTGCAATATTTTGAGCCATATATGAGTTAAGGTTTTTTGATGTTCCTATGAGAACTCTTGCGGATTCCTTAGTTTCAAGGAATCGTCGTCGTTTCATTTAGCTTCTAAATTTACATGTTAATATTCGTTTGCAATATAAGTAGATGTAAAAAAATTTGTATACGATAAAAAAATAGTACATCATCCCTTTGGGAGTTCCTTATTTTCGGGGATCCATTACCGTACCATTAAGCTTCTAAATTTTGATTTTTATATTAGTTTACAATATTTTACGTTGTTTTAAACGATGCACAGCGCCATCTCCAATGCATTTAGTAAGCAAACAATATTTTTGATTTCCCATGGGAACATATTTTTCCGGGATAAAAAGTACCCTATTATTTAATTTAGACTTCTAACTACACGTCTGAAAAATTTCAAAGCAATCGGTTCAGTATTTACGGCGTGAAAGCGGAACAAACAAACAAACAAACTCACTTTCCCATTTATAATATTAGTATGGATAGAAGATAAAAATAATTACTTTGAATATGCGTAAGTTCTCCTTTGACACACATAACACACATTGGGCCGTAGTTTAATGGTTTAACAGTGTTATCTATTATTTTTCATAACTATCTCTTGTTAGCTATATCAACATCTAATACATCCGAACAATGGTCTGCCTGAAACAAAGATATATAAACTTACATCCTCATTTCATCAACGAATAATTGAAATATTTGTACTTTTATTCTTATCACTAATCAATGGCCTGGTGCTTAGAATTGCGTTTGCATCTTATGAGAATAGACTTATAGTCGCATAAGAAATATAAATACCATCATATTCAATCATAAATCATATTCACTTATATTCTAAGTGTATTTGCGTTGTTACCGTAGTTAATATTGAAGTTTAAATGATACTTGTTACTGAAGTGTTTAATTTCCATAATAATAGACCAAGTTAATCTTTCAAGTTCTTGAAATCAAAGAGAAATTACAATTTAAGGTATGTACAACGAATGTTTCATTTTACATAGTAGTTGGCAGAGTTGGAGATTAGGTTTATATAAGGACTAAACCGTTTCATTTTCTGATTGCTTAAGTTGATTTAAGCTATTTTTTACCAGAAGATATTTGAATATAAATATTTGATACCGTGTCATCGATACTATAATAGTTAGAGATATGATGTGGTGACGTTTAATGTAAATAATAATAAGTTCTATAGAATTCAAATCACTTTAATATCTTCATTAGTTTTCGCAGCGTTCACGATTTTAGTGTAGCTTTCCAACGATAAAAAATAAATCAAATCGGTGCAGTAGTTTCGGAGCCTATTCGAGACAAACAAATAACAAACTAATCCTCTTTATAGAATATAGAATAACAAGGGGATTTTAAGTCATTCCAAATTAGAATTAAAGCTATAAAGCAGCAAAGTATGGTTGTTTATCAACAGATATGTTTTTCTTGTTGTTAAGAGTATTGTGTATCTGTGCTGTGTTGCTGTGTAGTGTCGGCTTAGAATAACACTACCCCATTTCTGCTGGTGGGTGTACGTAAGAGGCGACTAACGGTATTGGGGCTGTTAAGGGATTTTTGGGCGATTTGGTTGGAGACCCATCACCGACAACCTTTATTTTGCCATCTTTTCCCCACTCAACTTTCCAAAAGTGGCTGAGGAACTTCTAGTTCCTTAGCTCTGGCTACCCCTTCTTGGGATTTACAGCCGTGAGTATATGTATGTATGTATGTATCTAGAATAAATTGTTGAGATACATACTTGTTGGATAGAACAGGGATGGTTTTTCACCTCCTAGGAAGAGTATATTTTCAGTTATAGCATTGTTATAAAAAAAATTGTGGGTATTTAATTTGTCTGATTTAAATAATATTATGTCTAATTGCTTCATTGCCGCGCAGAGATTTTGTCTAGTCTATATTATGGAAAGCATAATAAAGATACGGAGATAAATAGTACAGTTGATGAGATTTTGGATAACAATTTCTGTTTTTATTTTTTTCTAGCAGTAAAAAAAATTTAACACTACCCGGGCGAAGCCGGGGTGGACCACTAGTATGTTGAAAAAAAAAAATATACGGTCGAATTGAGAACACTCCTTTTTTGAAGTCGGTTAATAAAATATATACAAATTAACACTCGTTGCAGCTAAAGATTCAAATATATTCAATAATGATGAGGATGTTATAAAGTGTAGAAAAGAATCATAATATATATAATTCAATAATGATGAGGATGTTATAAAGTGTAGAAAAGAATCATAATTAATATTTTTTACAGATAACTAGACATTAAAACCTTCATAAAAATAATTAAAAACACGTGAAGGATATATATTCAATAAATATAAAATATTAGTAACCAAAACAAATAAAAATATCGCATTAACATCGATAATTAGGTAATTAGGTTAACACACTTCATTCACAAAGAAAGCATAATTGTGTTGTGATAGCGCAGATAAGGTTCAAACAACAATAATATTGAGTACTTCATTTGTATGTTAGTCGGTTCCTGATAGCAGTATTAGATGGTTGTTTATTTATATAGTCATCAAAACATATAGTTTAGATTAATATGTTACAAGTAAGTACCCTAGCACATAGATGACCCTAGCATGTATTTTTATATTTTTTGGGAATGGGATTTTGCTTTGAGAACATTCTTTAGTAATTAGTTGATAACTTGTAATCTACCCAGGTTGCGCTCGGTCTTGATATTTTGAAGAAAACGTAAAAAATAAAAAATGGTGGTATATTTGTGGTAGCGTATTAGCGATAGTGAAATTTCTACTTTTTTGAAAAAAAAAATTTTTATTTGGTGGATTATTTCGGAGTTCATTTACAAACAAGTAAATGTGCAGAGCTGCTAGTTCATATCAAAAAATCTAGCTGTAGCACTTTGGTAATACATAAAAGCCAAGGTGTAGTTTAGTATTGAAGCACTTCAAATCGCCGTTATACATAAAGTCTAGATTTTAAAGTAAGCTGAGAACCTCACTATCGTCACAACCCAAATACACGTTAAACGGGAAGAACCGCGAGCATCGCTTCAAATTCAAAGTTCATTGAAAACATCCCTCCGAACCGAAACCCGGTTTCCACTCTGCAGATTGCTCGCTCAGTTGCTAAATTAACGCATACCCCATTAACGAAATAATAATTTGATTGATAAGTTACCCGGCTTTAAACAAACTGTATTTAGTTAAAGATATGGGTAACAAACAACCCGGCAACTTAGCTCAAACCTCAAATCGAATTATCTGGGTTACCCGTGGCGGGAACGCTAGGTTACCATGGCAACAGATCGATAGGACATAACCTCAAAACAGACGACTAGTTTTAGTTTGTAACTTTATCACAGAAAAACATCGATTTCGTTTAATTAAAGTGTTATTATTAATTTTGCAGTTCCGTCTAGTCCCAATGGGGATAACTCTGTTGCTCGTAGTTTTACAAATAGTGACCGGGTTAACGGTAATCAATGCTAATAATGAAGTAGACAATGCAAAGTATAAACCAAGTTGGGCTTCTTTGGACACCAGGCCATTGCCAGAATGGTATGATCGCGCGAAAGTTGGCATATTCGTGCACTGGGGAGTTTTCGCTGTGCCAAGTTTCCATTCCGAATGGTTTTGGATCGAATGGAAGAGTAAGTACCTATAGATAATTTGTATTAAAGGTACTGACTGAGTAAAGACCATTAATGCTAAGTAAAAATTCTAAGCCAGTAATGGGGAAAAAATGGCGCCTATTTAAAAAAATAACATATAAGTGTGCACAACTGCCAGAGCATGTTTGACAGATTTGCCTTTTAATCGAAGGTGCGCTTTGGTGACATTAGTCCGGTTTTTGTAATGTTAAGTGTATGCCAAAGTTGACTTTGTAAGTTGGCCACGAGGGTGTTTCTCACACTTCGTATATAAAAACTAATATTAATAACTAATAAATCCAGACGTTAAATATTTTTTTATTAATTTTAAAATATTTAAAACACTTACACTCACGCTCATTATTGCCATTGGGGTAGGCAGATACTATCGATCGCCATTTTGTACGATCTTGATAAATCTCTCTTGCTTCCCTCACATTCATTGTTCTTTTCATAAATGCTCTTTTGTTCTGCTCACTTCAGACACCCGCTTATTTTTAAAATTAAATACCTATATATTTTTACTTTCTGTCTAAAAATTTCAAAACAACATAACATCATTTCCTACTATTAATTATTTTAAAATGAATGTTAATGTAATTTTTGGTCAAGTCACAGAAGTTTATATTTGTTCAGTACATAGAGGCATTGATATAATTCATACACCTTACAGTCATAAAACCTTCCAAATTATAATGATACGTACCGTTTTTCAGACAAGGCTCCAGACGTAGTTAAATTCATGGAAAAGAACTACCCCCCGGGTTTCACCTACCAGGACTTTGCGGCTCAGTTCACAGCTGAGTTTTTCAACGCTACGGAATGGGCCGACCTATTTGCTAAATCTGGAGCAAAGTAAGTAAAATACTTTTTATGCGACTGAAACGTCATTGAAATAAAAAGTCGTCGTTTAATATTAAAAAAACAAGTGATCCTGTTCAGAATAGCAATAATGTATCTTTTCCCCTGCTTAGTCAAGGAGATTTAACGTATAAACTAACGTGAATCACACGTTAGTTTATTATATTTAACGCCTGTCGTAGTTTTTTTTTTAAAAATAATCTCTTTTCAAAATTAAGAAGGGCAAATGATGAAATAAATAATAATAACTGGGGGTGTGTTGCTTTCCACATATTAAAAATAATAGGAGTATCGATTATATGATACATAATACGTTGTACTAAAAATGATTAAAATGACGTAGTTAGTACTAGTTGGTGGCTCAATAGGAAAAGGCTCGGCTTATCATTTTTTTAGTCCTGAATTAGTTCATGTTTTTTCAGAAACACTTATGCTAATTTATAATTAAGTTGTGTACAATGAACCAAAATGAGTTGCAGTTTACTTTGAGTTTAAATTAAGGAAAACATTGAGAAGCGTCCTCCGTAGATACATTTTTACTTAGCTGAGAAAGCAGCAACTAGCTTAGTCACCATCGTGTCAGCGCATTGCCCAGGCAAAAAGTGGGTTCTCAAAAGACTAGGTGACAAAATATCATGGGTTAGTCTTAGGAATTGTAACTTTACATTGACACCGTGTAACCTTTGTCTTTATATAAAATGTAATAATTATATATTCCAGATATGTGGTCATCACCAGTAAACATCACGAAGGCTATACAATGTTTCCATCAAAAAGGACCTTCAGTTGGAACTCAATGGACGTTGGGCCCCGCAGAGATGTCATCGGCGAATTGGCTAAAGCGGTTCGAAATGAGAACCTTAAATTTGGCATCTATCACTCTTTGTTCGAATGGTTCAACCCAATGTATCTCGAAGATAAAAGCAATTTGTTTACCACCCGAGTGTTCCCGACTTCGAAATTATGGCCGGATATATTACAGCTTATTAAGGACTATAAACCTTCAGTCTTGTGGTCAGATGGTGATTGGGAGGCTTTCGACCCTTACTGGAACTCAACTGGTCTTCTCGCGTGGCTCTACAATGATAGTCCTGTCAAAGATGAAATAGTGGTCAATGATAGGTGGGGCATCGGTATACCATGCCATCACGGTGATTTTTTCAACTGTAATGACAGATATAACCCTGGTGCGTATTAGTGATTTTAGTGACTCATGCAAACAATTTTCAGGCATTTTTTTTTCATTTGCATACTTTCAAATCGTGTCTTTGCCTTAAAATGTATATTACTTAAAAGCCTTATACATAATCGGTTTCCGATCCGATCGTGTATAAGGCGATTAATAGTATGTATTTTTTTTTTATGGTTTGATGTTGTTAGAATTATTATTTAAAAAATTACAGGAGCGCTGCAAAAACACAAGTGGGAAAACGCTTTTACAATCGATAAACAATCTTGGGGTTATAGAAGAAATATCAAATTATCCGAACTGATGACCCTGAACGAATTACTTTACGAAATAGTTTCTACTGTAAGTTGTGGAGGTAAGAAACATATACTAATTAATAAAGAATAAATAAAGGAAAGAAAAATTTCGACACAGGCGGGATTTCTTTCCTTTCTTTCCTTATTCTTTAGAAAAATTTTCTTTCCTGTATTTATTCTTTATTAATTAGTAATAATCCCCACATGAGGTTTTCATGAACAAAAAGATTTAAAAGCAACATATACATTTAAACAAATATAAATTGTGTCCAAGCTATATACCCTCGAAAGAATAATTGAGTTCTGAAGGTGGTTTATTGTAACTTTAGGATGTAAGACCCGATTGATTGATTAATTACAATAGTAGACTAATAAATAAGGAATAAATAAAGGAAACAAAAATTTCGACACAGGCGGGAATCGAACCCGCGACCTTCGGGTATACGCCCCCGTCGCTCTGCCAATCGAGCTACCGTGTCAATGGCTGCCAGAGCGAAATTCATCTTTCCTTTATTTATTCTTTATTTATTAGTAATAATCCCCACATGAGGTTTTCATGAACAAAAAGATTGAAATTATACAATAGTAGACTACCTGGAATTTTCTACGGAACTCCCAGCGAGTGATTGTGACTTGCCCTTATCTGTTTCTCATAGCTCAGATGACTTGTTCTATTGCGTATTTCTGGATTATTGTCTATTTCGTAGACATTCTGTATATAAAGAAGTGTAGTATTAGGAAACAGTGATTTGTGTTTGTATCCGGATATTTAAAATTTAGTATCATATTTGACGTGTTGCATCAGCCTATAAGAGCAACATCCCATTTATCCTCGTAGTGTCGTTTTTATTCCATTACAGAACTTTAAATTATACAGTCACTATTTTTGGGACCATCGTCGTTTGCTATTAAAATGTGTGTAGATCCTATTTAACATACATATATATATATATATATATATATATACTCACGCCATTATTTCCCATTGCGGTAGGCAGAGACATCCATCCATCAATATTTTCATACATGCTCTTTTATTTTTCATACTTCATACTATTTAACATTTTAATTATTTATTCTAGGTAACGTATTGATCAACGTCGGTCCTACCAAATCGGGTACAATAGTTCCCATATTCCAAGAGCGTCTCTTGTCTGTTGGTCATTGGCTGTCTATTAATGGCGAAGCAATATATGGCACATCGCCATGGTATCACCAAAATGATACTATAACCACCAGCGTGTGGTACACATGTGTCAAAGAGGGTTTTGATGGAAGAAACCCCATAGCGCCACCTACAAAAGGAGATGTTGTAAAAGCAGTGTACGCTATATTCTTGGTATGGCCTGAAGATAATCTATTGGAAATCCGAAGTTTGGGAGAGCATCTCAATGTGTCGTCTGTTACTATACAAATGCTGGGCTCGACAGATTTTGTGCCGGTGAGTATACCTTAGTTAGTTGTTTAATCTTGCATGCCACAGAATTACTTATATCGATCACATGGCTATTCAAAACTTGAGCCATTAGGATATCCTCATGATGCCTTTACTTGAATCTCACGACCCTGATAAATAAAATAAAAGTAGGTGAGACTCAAAAAGTCGCAATGTAGTTTGTTGGTTCCAGTCTCTCTCTCTCTCTCTCTCTCTCTCTCTCTCTCTCTCTCTCTCTCTCTCTTACTACTAGTATTAAATATGATTCATTTAATTTATCTATACTTTTTCGGGTTGCACAGATTTTAATTTTAAAGAACTAAAAAATGTGTGTAATCTTTATATAGTGTATCTTTTTCCCGTAACAAACCTCGTGAGAATATTATAATAGTATATATTTTTTTCAGTGGAAGATTGAAGGCAACAGTACATTAATTGGTTTACCAGATCACGCCAGAGTGAAGTCAAAACATGCATGGGCGTTGAAAATCAATGCAAAATAAATACTAACTAGAATAAAGTCGTTTTAAGAGTACTCGTAATTATAAGTATGTTAAGTTTTCGTTATTTTAAAATGAATAAATTACATTTTATCCAAGTTTTTGTGTTATATTTATTCAAATTCTGTCCATTTTATCAGGGAGCAAACCATACTCGTAGGATTCGTGAAAGTTTTTATTTTAGGAAACTTTTGACATTTCATTACCTTGGAATTTCTTATGTATCTTTAGTCTCATTAACGTAGTCTTCCACTTTAGCATTCAATTACTTTTCTTTCCTTTAAAGATTTAGGAAAACATTTCAGCATATATCTTTTCAATCAGAAGATTCAATCAGACCTTCTTTGAGCTTAGCCTTCTTTTAGCTGAAAATATAATAGTTGTGTCTATGAAGACAAACATAATCTATCTTGTGGTTGGCTTACTAACTCTGCGTCGTCCAATACGTGGTCGCCACTACAGAACCTTCGAGCCCTAACGGCAGTCGGTTCTGCGGGCAATGTTCTCCGCCCATCGCCACTTATGTGGCGGCATCCGGTTAATAAACGGATTTTGTTGTTGCAGAATCAATCTAAAAGTCCTAAAATATTTCACTCCGTTGCCGTTCGGGTGACTTCCACTACAAGGGCCTGCAAGAAGAAATGTTTTAGTGTTTTTCTTAGCCGCATAGTTAGTTACAGACATATACTCACGCCATTAGTTCGAATTGGGCTAAGCAGAGACTATTGATCGCTTTGTTTCGATCAACTTTGAATGATTTAGAGGGTCTACTCTTCAATCCGAAAACGATGATTCCACTTGTACATTTTCATACTGCTTGTAAAATACATTCGTGTCCTAATAAATAAAGGAAAGAAAAATTTCGACCCAAGCAGGAACCGAAACCACGACCTCCGGGTATACGCCCGCGTCGCTCTGCCAATTGAGCTATGTGTCAAGTGGCTCCTAGTGCGAAATTCTATTTATTAGATATTATCCCCACATGAGGTTTTCATGAATAAAACATTCTAATTATATTCGTGTCCTGTCGCTGTTTCGAAGGTTAAACGAAATTTATAACTGAAGTACAGAATATGAAATTTTGCGCCTACTAGCCGATAAAACCCACAATTGAAAGAAAGAAAGAAACTATTTATTAGGTGCATAAGATATGTACAACACACAAAACAAAAAATAACATTCGTACAACACATAAAATAATACATAATTAAAACAACAGAAACACAAATCTAAAACGAGTCCTATGCATCAAAAGGGTCATTGGCTCAGCAAGATGCCACAGAAGTTGAGTATTCAATAACTGTGACGCTGATTCTCAGCCAATTACTGCGGAGGTAACGTTTGATTCGTCGAATATCACCATGTATACTCACTTATCAAAAATTACAACATCCGCAAATTCGGAAAATAGTGAGAATTACTGACATTACAAGGATTACCATCTCTATTGTCCTAATATATCTCTTTTACCAATTCACTATCATCCATACTCTCTATGTGCAACAAACCATCTTAACATTCCATTTTATATCATTCAAACCTTTTATAAATCAGGCTTTTTCTCATACATATACTCACGGCCATAATTCCAAAAAGGGGTAGCCAGAGCTTCACAGCTAGAAACTCCTCAGCCACATCTGGAAATTGATAGGGGACAAGATGATAGAAATAAAGTATCGTTGGTGATGGGCCTCCAACAGCATCGCCCTAAAACCACTTAAACCTTACACCTTACACCCTAAGTCGCCTCTTACTACACCCGTACAGAAAGGTGTAGTGACATTCTGAGCAGGCACTACACAACAACACTACACACTGCACGGCAATTTTCTCATAGAATATAATTTTACCAAGAATTCATGAGATACAACCGGACTACAAGACAAAATACCAATTGAGTTTAATTGCATTTTTTAATAATTTAACCCAAACACGAGCTTTGGTAAACAAACTGACAATCGTGTGATTGTGTATTGTGTAATTTGGAGATAATAGTGTTGGTAATTTTGCGAGAAGACCGTGAGGAAAATAACAAAAACACAGTTTCTCTGCGATGTTAGTATCGAACGGATCTTTTGTGTTACCGTGAATTGAATATTGGGAACTTTGTGGTGTTTCTATCGCACTAGTCGCGTGTGTTACTGAAAAAATATTTATCATCGCGATTCAATTATACGAGCTGCTAAAAAGACATGCTCCAAGAATGTAAGTAGGTATTCTTGTGATTTTGTGAGAGAAAACTATGATAGTGATGACTGTGTGAGAAATATACTAAGATACTTTTTTCTACTTGCCGCGCTGGTTGCGGAAGATACGATTGCCCAAAAAAAAATGTTCATGCACCTCTCCCTCCTCCATGGGACTACCCGTTATAATTACCAGCCCTTCCCCGCCCCTCTGGTTTAAATAAGCACGATATTTTCACGAAATATTTATGTTTGTGATGGAAAACCTAAGCCCTTTTCCGCTCCAGTGACAAGCAAGCGTGGTGATATGACCACCTCTCCCCTATGAGCTTGTTGTCTTACATACCTCTCGTCTTCTTAGAAGTTTAACTAATTTTAAAAGAATCAACAGGAACAGGCAGCTTGGATCTTGCTCCACCTCTAGACAACAAGAATTGCGAAAACGGAGGCATATATTATACTAAAAGCGAAGATGAGTCAGAGGAGTGTGTTTGTCCCAATAAGAAACTCATATGTTAGTCCGCCCTAGCTTCGCATGCATTGTGTAATTTTTCAAATATCAATGTTAGGTTCAATCACTTCTAATCTCTCATTAAATTTAGGGTGATGATATAGCCTAAATTTCTTCTGAAGGTTATAGCGGTTATTATTGATTGATTAATGATTTTCTTAATCAGTATAATGGTTTAAGAGCCTATTCAATTTAAACAATCTTAACAATAGTAGATACATGTTAACAAAATTTACAGTCAAGCTTTCACTAACACTAAAATAACGATAACTAATAAAAATAGCACCTACAATAGAAATAAATCTGAGGTATGTGAATTATACTACTTTGTACTGGGAAATGCGTAAATCTAGAATTTATATATGTTTTATAATAATTGCAGATGTCCCAATTTAGCAAAAGTACAATCATATTGAGTACAATTATGCTAACCACAGCCGTAGTGCCAGGACTACATGACGATTTCACAGATAATGGTGAAATAGAACACAAACGAGAAATTTATGAACCTAATTGGAAATCTTTGGATACAAGACCTTTGCCAGAATGGTACGATCGTGCTAAAATTGGCATATTTGTCCACTGGGGAGTATTCTCTGTGCCAAGTGTTCATTCGGAATGGTTTTGGATAAACTGGAAAAGTAAGTATTTATCGAAATGCAAGCAAGATGCAACTAATATTGTAATATAACCTTTGGGATATATACGTTCACTCAGATTGGAAGCTTGGAAAAACACTACCTTCCCTTACTCTCTCAAATAGTTATGGGGGTGGCGAATACAGTACAATAAATTACTTTTTCTTAAAGAAAAGTGGTTGAGGATATACCATTACCCTTTAATCGGCTATCAATTACAGGATAATAACCCAATAACCCGCCTTATAACCCAATCCTGTAATTGATAGCCTATTTCTACATAGATAGATTAAATAAGCTCTATAAAATCTACTATTTACATAATATATAATATTCTTACGTTTCAGGTAAAGAGAAGGATTTGGTTAATTTTATGAAGAAGAATTACCCTCCAGACTTCACGTATCAAGAGTTTGCAATTCAGTTCAAAGCTGAGTTTTTTGATGCTAAACAATGGGTTGATTTGTTTGAGCAATCAGGAGCCAAGTAAGAATAAACTTTTTTCTTGCTTAAAATATCATACATACATACATATGCTCACGCCGTTAGTTCCCATTGGGGAAGCAGACTACCGATCGCAGCTTTGTACGATCCTGGCCAACATATGAAATCTAATTTAATTTTCTCGCTGTTTAATTTACCACCAAAGAATATCAACATTCAGTAACAAGTATGGCTTTTTTGAAGCATTATTGTGCAGAAAGATCCACTCATCGATGAATAATTGACTTATTTATTTGGTCTTTTATCTTAAAGTCTCATCTTCTTCCAGGTACGTGGTTATCACTGCAAAACATCACGAAGGTTTCACCATGTTTCCTTCGAAACAGTCTTTCAGCTGGAATTCCATGGACATCGGCCCTAAGAGAGATGTAGTGGGAGAACTAGCTGAGGCTCTGAGAAGTAAAAACCTTACAATGGGAGTCTACTATTCTCTCTGTGAATGGTTTAACCCTTTATACCGACAAGATATGAGAAATTTATTCAGTACCCATGAGTTTATGACCAGAAAAGTGTGGCCTGATTTAGTTCAGCTTATTGAGGATTATAGGCCTTTAGTTTTATGGTCAGACGGCGATTGGGACGCTTTTGATACGTATTGGAATTCAACGGGGTTTCTTTCGTGGCTGTATAACTATAGCCCCGTCAGTGACAATATTGTGGTGAATGATCGATGGGGCATCGGTATCCCATGCCGCCACGGAGACTTTTACAACTGCCGAGATAAATTCAACCCCGGTATGTCACAACTTTAGTTAATTTAAATGTAAATACATTTATAAGACACATATTAATGTACGTATGCGAAACGTGATGTTCAGAATTATTAGTACCTCTGCAAACCCCTTCGGGGATATACGGCGTGAATGCTTGAGTACACAAAACGGCGAAATTTTTCTTCTAAAGCCATTTAATGACCGACAGACTGTTAGCCTCAATCTGGAACGTGTGAAAAGAGACTTAGAAAAGGGTGGAAAGGGGTGTCCTACTAGGTGCCTCTTCCTCCCAGTGATCTATGCAAGAAAAACTTTAGACTAGCCTAACATTACATCGATCTAACTTGCGTCGCTCCATGTTATGAAGATGACTATGTATAGAGTCATTTGACGACTTTTCAATTTTATTTCAGGTGTGATTCAGTCACATAAATATGAAAACGCTTTTTCAGTAGATAAAAAATCCTGGGGCTATAGACGAAACCTACAACTCAGTCAAGTCATGAGCGATGATGATATATTATACCAAGTGGTATCCACTGTAAGTTGCGGAGGTAAGAACCCAATGATATTCTACATTACCTTCTTTTAAATAAATTGTTCTGCGTCTAATAAATATTGGATATAAGGTACTAGAACGTTTTTATTAGAAGATATAATTTTTTATTTGAAAGTCCTTATGTTTAACCGATATTCAAACTCAGTCAGTTTATGTCATACACATTGTTTTACCGAATGTCTATTCTATAGCATACAAAAATAAAATGACCTATTATTTTCAGGCAACGTCCTAATAAACGTGGGCCCATCAAAAGAGGGAACAATAGCTCCTATATTTCAAGAGCGGCTTCTGTCTCTAGGAAAATGGCTTTCATTAAACGGTGAAGCAATATATGGAACCTCTCCCTGGCACATCCAGAATGATACCATATCAAATAACGTTTGGTACACCTGCCTCAAAGAAGGTTACGACGGACATAGTCCTACAGGGAGGCCAACAAAAGATAGTACTTTGAAAGCAGTCTACGCAATTGTGTTGGAGTGGCCAAAGAATAATGAATTAGCCATATTGGACATTACTGATTTTATTAATGTTGCGACTATTAGGGTTTCTTTGTTGGAGTCTGGGAGACCGTTGCAGGCAAGTATTTTTTAGATAGGATATTCATAATATTTATTAAAAGAATTTACGGAAATATAGGAAACCTCACTATCTTCATTCCTACCAGTCTGCTTTAATCGTTCCAGAAATGTTTTGTGGTACATATCAAATCGATATATTATTAATATAATTAAGATTAATTATAGATATAAAATAATAATAAGATTAATATTACATAAATATAAATAATATACCGACAAAGACCACAGATCAAGTTAGCTACTAAACAAATATCCTTGTAGTGAGGCTAGCTTACCCTGAGTAGGGTGATTCGGCCATAATCCCCGTCATACCATGCAGTACATATACGTATTACATATTCGGTGGTAGTACGAGTTAGTAACGTGCTCTACAAACACTAAATCATATTAATTTTCGGATAACCAGGTATAGCCTGCAGTATCTCAACAAATTAGGTTTCTTACGAATTTAATTTTTGTGTTTAGCCACGGAGTCAGTTAATCAGGCTAAAACCAGTATTAAAGTAAAATTATCTTTTTCAGTGGGGCATCAAAAAAGATAAGACTGTCATATACTTACCCGACTACAGCAAAATGAAATCAAAACTTGGATGGGTAGTGAAATTTACATCAACTAACTTTGTATAGTTCTATTGTACAATTGTTTATTTTTAGGAATAAAAGAGTTGTTATTTATAAAAGTATTTTATTTACGAATTTTCGCTTATACAATGTAGCTGCCTATATCCTACATTAACACTTTTCTTTGGACCATATTGCAAAACAATATGGTTGACTAAACAAATTTCAACGTTATGTTTGAATGATAATTTATAAGCAAACTTATGGATAAACTTTGAGATGAGAACAGAAACGGGTTATTCATATCTGGCACCCTACATCTGCGCCACTAGGGTATCTATACCCTATATGTATGTGCTAGGCTAGGGTGTCTGTAAGGACACTCGTTTCCGCGTAGTCACCTTAGGGGCGCAGCTGTAGGATGGCTTATAGAAATAACCCACAGAATCACTAATTTAATAACACCGTTTTTTGTAAGCTAAGTAATTGATGCAATAAAGGATACAGTACAATATAATATTTTTTCTTGCAAGAGACAATACTTATGTTGATATGAAATATTGCTTATTTTTTAATCCGAATAAATCTCAGGGATCATAACCAACCATTTGGACAGTAATGGGTATTATAGTTTACATTAAGAGTAATTTCCTAATTTTTTTAAGTTTAAAATATTTTTTTCACGTCAATAATCCACCTAAAATATCAGGCCTATATAAGAGTAGACAGCGTATAACCACGACCTTAGATTGTTAGTTTAAGAACCATGATTCTATACTCTCTCAGAGGTCATCAATATGTACCAACTGAGGGCTCAAATCCTTGAATAGTGACTTCCCCACAAACCAGCTGGACAAACTACTACCGTGTTGATTGTAGCCGGGGCCAACGGCTTAATGTACCCTTCGAAGAGACAAGATATCTTTAATTCAGTGTTTTACGCTGTCATTCTATATTATTAAAGGTAACCTGCATGGCAAGCACGAGCCGTGTTTAAACTAGTTATCGCGTGGGATAAAGCAGCCATCTCTTACGCACTTACTTAGTATCGTATACTGCCATCTCATTCTAACTGTTATCGTATCGATAAAATAGCGCTCGTGCTTGTTTTGGAGGCCTAGACCGAGCGCTACTTTATCGTCACGATATCGGTTAGAATAAGACAGTATACGATACTAAGTAAGGGCGTAAGAGTGTTGACTGTTTTATGCCATGCGATATCTAGTTAAAAGATCGCTCGTACTAGCTATGCTGTGCTGAGCTAACATATATGATCTATCTTATATGTTTTAACACAAATAATTAATACAGACAGATACAAAGTAAATAATTATGTAACAGCTAATGGAAGAAAAAACGATGAACTAAGTTCACGGAAATACAGGAAAAATAATTGGACGTGTATCGTCTGCTATACTAAATGTAGGTTATCATTCTTATTCTAAGTTGCAAGCAATATTCACATAATGGGTAAGCACCGAAAATCACATGATATACTTATTGCATTTTATATACATACAATTGAAATTTCTTTATCTTCTTACTTCAAATGGATATTTTTTACATAATCTCTTTAACAGGTGGTTTAAAATTTTAATGACACAAATTTCATTGCAAAACTAGTACGAAGTAGCAAAAAACGTACTATATGAGGAGTTTTTTAATTAGTGAATGATTCCATTTTGTAAAGAAATGTAGTATGACACTTAGGTTTAAACGAAAGAACATGTTATATATTCCTCATGCATCGTCAATCTACCACAAAATAATGATATTTCTATTATTTATATAATGAGTTATATTGAACTAAAAAATCACCTCAGTTAACAATGTCTGGGCAGAAAGACGCATATTAACTTTATTTCTTGTTTTTTAATAACTTCTACTAATAATTTATTTGCTTACAAACTTTTAAGTAAGCAAAAATTATATTTCATACAAAATATTTCAATGGCACTAATGGAGCTACATATTTTTACACAATATACAAATAATATATCACACAAGTATAATTTTCTTACTATAATAAAACATATAATAAATGCATTTTGTACTTAACATAAAATAGAATTGGAATTTTGTTAGGAGTTTTTTATGGATGTTTAGAAAACTTGCACAATATATTGTAAAATATGTTTAAGACTTGTAAATAATCATACGTATATTCTTCAGTTAAATATATTTAAGACCACAGAAATCCAAGACATTCTTTATCTCCCTCGTGTTTCATATACGATAAAAAACATAGTTCATAAACCTTTTGGTAAGAAAAATAAATTATTTCATTTTCCCATTCATTTAATATTTCAACTGTTATGTTATTCGTAAAATAATCTAATTAAACATATAATAAACAAATAAAATATTTAACACACAAAGAACTTTCTTAGCAGCAATGAAAATACTAGGATGTATTATTTTATGTATTAACATACTGGTTTATTTAACAAACCAGGATATATTCTTTCTAATTCCTAAAAAAAATATGTGTTGCGTTGTGGTAACAGTACCGGCAAACAAATGTTAAAGTAATAATATCGATTATTTTCTTGTATAATTATGTAGTCATATATTAGATACATAGTAAGGAACAATTAATTTCTGGAACAAGGACTCTATTATTGATTTCGTGGAAACTGTTCCAAACTATTACTAATTTCACTCGCCCTTAAAACACTAGTAAAAATTTTAGATGGGTTCTTATATAAGGCTTTAATTTATAGTAAGGTATGATATTTTTTATCCTAATTTTTAAAGGAATGTATTTATTGTCAAATTTAGAAGAAGTTATAAACAAAAGCTCTAATATATATCTAAATAAAATTTGTACATAATTTTATACATAAAATACAGATGATATCAATGTGCACATTTAACTTCATTAACTGTTATGCAAATAAAAACTCGTAAGTAAATTCTTTACAAACTCCGATAAAAAATCTTTTACAAAAATTTTCGGTTGATTGTGACGTTTTAAATTCCTTTAATGTAGCTAAATTCTACAGAAAAGGAATTTCCTCCAACTAGGAAACGGAATGCAGCCTACCTCTTTGTTTTAAGGCTTCGAGGTGTGGTAGAATTGGCTCTTTCTTGTTGAAGAACTCTTCTATAGGTTGTTGGGCTAGCATTGAAGCCAGGAATTGTTCGAGAGTAATAGACCAGGATGATTCTGAGGGGGTTCCGGGTTCAGGGGTTAACTCTTTCTCTTGTGTGGCGCTTGGTGGTCGGTCTTCTGTTGTGTTGCCGTTTGGGTCGAACTAGAATGTAGGAAAGCATTTTAAGGGTTTAGTGTAAAAAATATTTGTTTAGTTTTAATATATTTTGAGTTCATTTTTATTTATGCCTTGCTTTTCGTAAAAAAAATTAAGACATTTAAACAATGTTGAATAAGTTGTACAGAAATAAATAGATATTGTACAGAACAGACCGACATTAGAATAGTATATATTTTTTTTATTCTAACTTATGTTACATTATCTTAGTAGGCGAATTGTTTTTAAATCATTTCATAACGAAAACACCAGTAGGGATAAAATAATGTTACTTACTTCACTCGTGTCCTTAGCAGCTTGTGCCGCTAAGAAGAGGCTGTCTTGGGAAACCTCCCGGTCGAAATCAGGTCGCTGTTGGTTCAGTTCACCGAGCTGAAGAACCACAGTTCCTATAACATGCATTGAAGATAATCAGAAAAAAGGAAATTAAGGAAACTCGTCTTTATTTATTATGTCTTACAGAAAACCGAATACTACAAACTGTACAACAATAGTAATTCAAAATATGATTTTTACAATGTGAGTTTGCAAGCCAAAATGTAATAAAAAGAACACAAGAAATCAAGTTCGTTTCAATAGTGGGGTTAAACTACTTATAACCCCATAACTAAAATAATCGTGATAGCTCGGTGGGTAAAACACCCGCCTTTCATACTTTTCAGCGGATTTTATACTGAACTACGTTTGATTTCCGCCCTATTTATTTAAGTCCACTAAAGTAATAAGTCAGTATTTTAATTAATATTTATTTATGCTGTGTAGTATCGGCTTAGAATAGCACTACCCCATTTCTTCCGGTGGATTTACCTAAGAGGCGACTAACGGTATTGGGGCTTTTAAGGGATTCTTGGGCGATGCGGTTGGAGACCCATCACCAACAACCTTTATTCTACCATCTTTTCCCCACGCAACTTCTAAAAGTGGCTGAAGAATTTCTAATTCCTTAGCTCTGGCTACCTAGGGCTTAGCTGGCTATTTAGGGATTTATAGCCGTGAGTATATGTATGTATGTATTTATTTACGTACCTGCCATAACGACCGCCTCGTACAAAGGCAGCGAGTGTTGCGTAAGGTCGTGTAAAGCAGCAAGAAGTTGTAGGAAGTGTGCCCTGGGAAGCGCGGGGAGCGGGGGCGGGGGGGCGGCCGGCCCCGAGGGGGATGTGGGGAGGGCCGCCTGGCGGATTGTGGAGGCTGTGTGGCCTGGAAATAATTACGAATACTTTTCTGAAAACCGCATCCAAATAGCTTTAGCCAAACGCGAGATAATCGCGGACAAACATACAGTCAAACAATCGAACTGAGAACCTCTATTTTTGAAGTCGGTTATTGAAAAAACGTTAATTTGCTCATTTTCCATAAAAAAAGAAAAAACAATGTCGACTATACGAGATAATGGAGTATTGACGTGGAAATGCGATGGTTAAATAATAGTATTTTTATCTGAAAGAACCTTGCAACAGTGCGCGATTTTAAGGATTATCTTATCACGTGCAAAGCGCGCAAACGGGTTCTTCTACGATGCATGTCAGTTTGTGGTGTAGAGTATAGCTTCTGTACAAATTGAAATATGAAAGAGAATATCTTGGCTACAGCTGATTAAATGAACAATTCAATCCGTGTAGTTTTAAAGGTACCGACGTGCATCGTCCGTGCAACCATGCAATAGACCCGCCCTTGGTACGTCGTGCTTTGGATATCGCACACCGTAGGAAGGCCCTTTAACTAAGCGACGCGTATTATAGAGGTAGTTAAGAGCATTCCTGAAAGGTATGCGGGCAAGCAATGAAACTACAGACTTGTATCGAAGCTGGTTTATTACTGGCGCGTAAAGAGCGCGCCCAATTGTGATCCACCGTACAGTATAAATATATTACACTCCTCCCACATTATTTTAGCGTCCTGGTAACAAAAAAAAATATATATTTAAAACTAAGTTACAGAAATTGTTTATAATTTATAAGTTTTCTAGGGCGCAAGTCACGTCCGGGCTCATTACAAGAGGCAACATTTTCTTGTATATTAGTGGCTTCCTCCCAAACCTCACCGTCCTCCGTTTCTTCCACTATAGGATTTTCCATTGATTCGTGAACAACAGTGTCCGGCACTGCGCTGTCACAATCGTTTGTATTATCTACACTTTTGTCCACATTTGGGTGAGTTTCCGTGGGAGACGGAGAGGACGGGGAGGATGGGGAGATCAGCAATGGTGTAGGGCTTTCTTGCGATACTGATGGAGCCGTGACTTCATCCGAGCTAGGCGGAGCATGCGCAGCACTCCATCCATCAATATCGCTCACAATACCGTCCACCGTATCCCTAGAAACGAATTGTCTTAATTGGTCTAAATGTCTTTTACATGTCACATCATAGTCTTTAAATTCAACATCAAACATTCTGGTACCTATTATTTTTTTAATAATGCCCTCTGCCCATTCTGCTTTTCTACCAGAAAACCACTTGGCCCAAACAATATCACCTACTTTGAAATTTCTTGATGGTTTAATTTTACTATAGTTAGTTACATCTTTATCAAATTTAACTGGTACTAAAATATTATCTAGTCTTGTTCTTAATTTACGACCAAACATTAACTCAGCGGGGGTAGACCCAGTGGTACAATGAACAGTGTTTCGGTACTGAAATAAAAATCCTAATAATTTTGACTGAATACAATTTTGATTCAGATGGCCGTCCTGCTCAATTATACTTTTAACCATTTTTTTACATGTTTTTACTGAGTTCTCGGCTTGGCCATTGCTACAGGGGTGGTATATCGGAGAGTTAAAATATACAATTCCATTATTTTTACAAAAAGATTTAAATTCTTGAGAACTAATTTTAATATCGTTGTCCGATACAATTTCATTCGGAATGCCAAAAACAGAAAATAAAAATTTAAGTTTTAAAATCAAAGCATTAGTGGAAGTGCCGCCGTTCATATGAATACATTCCACCCATTTGCTGTACGCGTCTATGACAATTAAATATACCGATTGCCCTATACTCATATAATCTATATGCAAGCGATACCACGCGGCGGGAGGGCGCGGCCAGGGCGACGGCG
>CAUYWD010000073.1:0-17251 GCA_963576735.1 Bedellia somnulentella
GTAAAAGGTAGTTTCGACCATGGCTCTTACTTGACCATTATAGTTTCAATGCTTAACTGAATTGTTTTCATGTCTCATCGTTATTAAACGAAGTTTTAGCAGTAGAAATTTAGCTTTCAGATCTTTATATTTTATCAACTTCCAAATGTGGCTGAGGAGTTTCTAGCTCTAAAGCTCGGGCTACCCCTTTCTGGGACTTATGGCCGTAAGTATATGTAAGTAGTAACATTTTATATACACACATATATATATATATATATATATATATATATATATATATATATATTGCAATAAGGAATATAAGCCAAAATACACAAGACTGTGTATAGTCGAATCAGTTCTTTTGGCTTATAACCGTGTTTACGGCAGATAATTATAAATTATTTATTTAACTTAAACACGACGATTATTTGAATGTGCTTGTAAAGTAAGTCCTTTCTTTTGAAACTAAACACTTTATTTTTAATATGATATTACATGTAATGTTTATTGTCTATATTGCATGCGTTTGTTGCAGAAATATTTTGAAACCTCATTCGTTAAATATTGTTCAGTAATTTAGGTAATGGTTGAACATACTTTCACTTGTCAAATGCTTTGCCTCAGTCTTATAAATTGCATTTAAAAATATGACAAAAATAATCTACAGTAGCGGATAGGCCTCGCTGATAGAGTAAGTAGAAGGCGACGACGGTTTTTTTAGTTTTAACGAAAGTATAATGTACAATTATCTAGCTATAGCCAATTACTTATTACTTACTTACTTTTCTTATTTCACTAACCAATGTAGTGCCGGCATAGAATAGCACTACCCCATTTCTTCCGGTGGGTGTACGTAAGAGGCGACTAACGGTATTGGGGCTTTTAAGGGATTTTTGGGCGATGCAGTTGGAGACCCATCACCAACAACCTTTATTTTACCATCTTTTCCCCACTCAGCTTTCCAAAATTGGCTGAGGAATTTCGAATTCCTTAGCTCTGGCTACCCCTTCTAGGGATTTATAGCCATGAGTATATATATGTATGTATGTACTAACCAATGTTTATGCCATTCGCAGGTGTGGTTTCAAAATCGACGAGCAAAATGTCGGAAACATGAAAGTCAGATGCACAAAGGTATTTATATAATTTACTTATACTCGTAGTATTCTATTTTTAAGTTTGGAAAGTTGCGTTTGACAAAATGGATGTTTAATTATTTTTTTAGATAAATGTTTGATTATAATTTTAAGTATTTCTTGTGTTATAAAAATGCTTAACTTGTTAACAAACAATATTAAATTTATATATAATGCAACCTGAACATTATAAATTCCGACTTAACATAAAATTGGTAATAAATCATAAACAGTAACTTGTGAACAAAAGTGAGATTTAAATTCAAATCAGTTTTATTAAAATACTCAGTGTAATTTCTGGGAAGCATAAATATATCCAGTACGCATTTACATATAATTCAATTGAAGCGTTCAATTATATTTACACGCCATCAGTGGAACAATATGCATAGTTCACGAAAAAATATATATCAACATTAGCGTGTATATTTTTGTATAATAATTGTTTAAACCTAAAACACGAAAATAGGACATTTGTTTAACATTGTCATATATTTCTAGAAAACAAAGTACCTAAATAGTGATAACGTAGACTTAGAATAACTCTAGTATAGAATAACTCTACAACTCTAACCCATATGCGTTAGATATTTCGTCAGAAATTTAAAATACAATTATTAAAAATTTGTATAATTAAATAAGTATTTTTCTAATCGTAACGTTTTATCCGTATTGCGACTATTTTTGTTATTTTACGCGAACGATTCTACCCGCAGAATCCTCCCCATATGAATATACATATGTACAACACACGAAGCGGAATGAAAACTTGTTGAAAACAATATATTCAAATACAGTGCAGTGATTTGTATTCACATTGTTAGCAGTTTAATGTAGTCGAAAACTACAAATTGTAAATGAATCTGGCAAACTTGCGCCCGCCGAGTTGGCACTGCGATGAATTTTAATCATATTGCTTTGGCAATGAGCTGGATCAGTCGAGCGGAAGGTAAAGTGCCGTCAAACCATCGAATAAACTGGAGTTTGTTAATAGTAAAAACATTACGTATTCTCCATAGCGCGGGTTCTAATTCGATTAGATTCCCGCCTGGCGCTGGCGTCGCGGCGCTCGGTCCGACTCTAACAGTTTTTTAATTCGGCCATAACTCACGCGCGAGGATGAATAATTAAAATGGCGAGCAGGGAATCTGCGCCAAGATGCCAAAAAAACGCGAGGAGCAGGAGAGGTGGGCCGATAAATTCGATGAATTGCGGAACGCACTTACCGATGGAGGTGACCGCGGCCAGCGCAGCCGCTAGATAACCGCGCGTAACCGGTTATAGCAAACTAAATTTGGATTGCGGCGTATCAATATCACTTATCGACCAGCTGCAAAACGCCAGCTTAATTTAATTAATGTCAATGTAAGAGATCAGTACTTTGATTCTTTTTTTCAAGGCAATCTTTTATCACATTATTTAATTGCATTTGTGAGATATAGGAGGAGAAAAGACAATGTGCGGTTGCGGCGCTACGCTGTCACATTAACTAATATCCCGCGGACAAATGAGGAATGACGAGGATAGCACATGACACGTGACATCCAAAATGTGATGATACCGATTTCATTTTATTTCACTCGTAACCCGGTTCTAGCAGTTACATAGTACTACGTATTTTTACTTATTATTGAATGTATTCCCTATAATTGTTTAGTTAGAATTTTTTTCTTATACTTTTAATATCTAGATTTAGAAATAACAAATATAAACGAATAACAATGTATTAATCTCATTTACGAGAATTAACCGCCATACATACATACATATACTCACGGCTATAAATCCCTAGAAGGGGTAGCCAGAGCCAAGGAATAAGAAATTTCTCAGCCACTTTTGGAAACTTGTGTGGGGAAAAGATGGTAAAATAAAGGTTGTTGGTGATGGGTCTCTAACCGCATCGCCCAAAAATCCCTTAAAAGCCCCCAATACCGTTTATTGCCTCTTGCGTACACCCACCGGAAGAAATGGGGTAGCGCTATTCTAAGCCGCCATACGGTTAATAAATTGTTAATAGCTTTATTACCGTTAGTTTAAACTATTAATATATTTCATGACATTGCCGCAGCCCATCTGCGGCCATACGTATATATCACATGAAAAAGTGGCACGTCGGTACCAAAACATTACCTTTTTAAATTACTTATAGATCAACGTTTAAATCGATTATGTAATAGAAAAAACATTCATACTAACATAAAAATCTAAACCAATGAAATTGTAAGTGCAAGAGCAGCGCTAAACGGAGCATAAAGCGGAAAAAAGTCTCCGGGCCGGAATCGAATAAAATGATTCCCCGCGGGAGCCATTCGGACGCAATCCCGCCGTCCCCTGCTAAATGTCTTATTAACTTATGTGTGCCCCTTGCCCCTCCCGCCGCTAACACGAGAACAATCATGTAAAGTGAAATGAAACGGTATTTGTTACGATACAGCAGTTTGACGGTGGGATCATTATTACTTATTCGACGCACTCATTGCGGCGACGCGACGTGCGGATCATCCTTACGATGTGAGCCTGCCTTTATGACGATAATGGATTCATCAGGGTTGCGATTGGGTAGGTACTTTCAATAAACGGTTTATTGTACGTTCTTACGTACGTACGTAGAATCAATACATAGTATAAAACAAAGTCGCTTTCGCTGTATGTCCGTATGTATGCTTAGATCTTTAAAACTACGCAACGGATTTTGATGCGGTTTTTTTTAATAGATAAAGTGATTCTTAAAGAAGGTTTGTATGTATAATAAATGCATAATATAGTAGAGAAACACTGATAAATTTAAAGGTTTCTAATGTGATGTCGTAAATAAGCACGTTTTTTTGCGCTTATATTGCAAACGCTGGCTGAACCCTACGAGATAGATCAAAATAATGAACTAAAGTATTGTTCACCTTAAAAAGTTCAACAAAAACGTCCGCGATGGTATATGTCTATCTCTTAGGGATAACCCAGCATAACCATTTTTATTCTTTACTAAAAAATGGTGATTTACGAAGTGATTTTAAACAATACAGCATTAATCCTTATCCAATTAAGTACCTTAAATAAATTGTGCATTTATTATAGATCAATATGCTTTTTACAGCATGTAATTTAAGTGAATATTACCGAAGATATTACAAATTTAAAATGCAGGGTCGTAGTTGTTTGCGCCGGGCGGCGCGTGCCTATAAATAGCGCGTTCCCCGCGCTTCGCCTTATAGCACTTTATGATTTGCAGCGCCTCCTAAGCTCTGCAATGGCACACGTTTGCTGGTAAAATCACTAAAAAAATTCATAATAGAGTGCACAATACTCACCGGATGTGGTACCGGAGAAAATGTACTAATTCCCCGAATTCCTCTGATACCATCAGATTTACCGTTCCAATTTAAACGCTTACAATTTCCGGTAAAGATATCTTTTGCAATGACCATTAAAAAATCGCAGGGTCAAACTTTTAACGTTGCAGGATTAGACTTGAGTGTTGAGTGTTTATCACATGGCCAATTATATGTCGCGCTGTCAAGAGTAACGTCTAAGCAAAACATGTTTGTATTGGCTAATGACAAAAAAGCTGTGAACGTTGTGTATAAGGACATTCTGTAGTAGGTATATTTTGCATTGCACCCGTGCGAAGCCGGGGCGGGTCGCTAGTTAAGGATAAATTGTAACTTGATATCAGTACAGTAGACACTTTTATTTTTATCAATACTTCGTATTTATTTAAAGTTTAGCATATACTGAATGGAATAGCTCCATTACTAGACTTCAGTGATACGAAACCCACTGAGAGTAAGTTAGGATATTATTGGGTTATTCAATTTACTTTTCATTATGAGCAACTCTAGCCGTCAAGAACGTTTTACCTTCAAAATTAAAATCCTATAGATGCATGCCTTATCTTTTCTCAAAATATAATTGTGAAAGAAGGTACCTATGAATGTAATTATACAAATAGAAAATAAATTCTTAATCTTATCATCACAACAAACCAATTTTAATTCTTCAAATGCGCAATCAAATTCGGATGCTAAAATAAAAATTAATAATTCATTTACCCGGAGAATGTGAGTAATGGCTAGCCTCGCTTGATAAAGCAATCGTACCTCGGCAAACTGCAAAAAATCCGACACCTAATTGTTCCCCTGTTCATAAAACTGTAAATTTATTCGCGCCGCGGAAGGGTGGTGATACTTTATTGCGTACAAACCACTGTAAAGATGTTCCGAACGGTTTAAAATAAGAGAACAGCCGGGGAGGAAAAATGCCCCGCGTCGGTCGACCTTCTAATTCGATTAAATTAAACAACTCAGACTTAATCAAATAAATGCACGATGCGGCGGGGCGGGGGTGCGTGAGGGGAGCCCGAACGTGGCCGTTATCTTGTATTTATGTCGGCACTTCTCGAAAGTAATTCGGTGTCAAATATGGAAATAACTCATACGTTCCGAGAGCATCCATTTTCATAATGCCGACGGCGACCGGAGCGCGTCTGATTTACAGCAAACATCTCGCCGCTCCGCCCCCGCGACCCGCCCTCCGTTACTTCACACTCTTCTACTCACTCGGAACAATTGAAAATATCTTACCAACGATATTAATACTACTAACATATATTGACTTAGCGTTCACTTCCTATGAACGTACTTTCTCTTCTTATGAGTACGGACTTTTTCTCTTCGACAGTGTAGCCACCGTGTAGTTAAATAAAGTAAGGATATAACTGCATTGACACATGACTGAGTATTCTTCAACCAGTTGAGTTTCTTAACGATAATAAATTACGAAATATTTATTTAAGATCCCTTGACAATATCACTTAAAGGGCAACTGATTTAATAGGAGTTAGTTTATAAAATCCAAGGTAAGCCAACACACAAAAGCGGCCTACAGCAATGGATTCTTGTAATTAATTAATTGACACTCCGCCCGCCGGGTACGCTATTAACAGTGAATCTTACTTAATTTACGAGCAAATTATCCATTACTTAAATATCAATTTAATTAAGTGTTGTTCTGCCGCGCGGATCAAGTGCGAGCTTCCCGTCTTGTCTTTGTTACGTCTAGCCATTAGCAATACGGTATATTCTATTCTTTAACTTAGTATTTAAGATGGCTTCGATTCAATTGTGAATTCAAATAATTGAAGTCATATTAGTAAATACTCATATTTTATAAAGTAAATATGATATAGTAGGGGTATGTTTTAAAAACGAGGTCGAGGCCAATTATAATATAAATAAGCATGGATATTTTGACATTCTGTTTTTTTTTTATAAAAAAAACAATCACCAATCAATTTTACAATTTGATGTAATTAAGCATTAACTTGTAAATACTGACTATTAATTAAAACTAACTACAAACACGGCGTAATCAATTCTATCTTTTATGTTTTTTTCAATGAATGAGTTCGACAAGTAAAAAATACAAATAGTAATTTACACCAACGCTTTGTAGTGTCGGCTTAGAATTCGTAAGAAGTGAATACGGGGGTTGGGCCTTTTTAGTGATTCTGTGAAAATCTTTACTTTACAATCTTTTGCCAACTCAACTTCCAATAGTGGCTGAGGAATTTCTTATTCGAACTTTGGCTAACCCTTTTTGGAGTATTTATGTATAAAAAAAAATTATAACAAAAAAAAACTAAATTAACTATACTAATATATTTCTTAAGTTGTCATCTCAACTGATTATTTAATATCATGCTGTGTACACAGTTTTTTGGTATTATGTCCGAATATGTATTATTTTTTAAATTTTGTATACTAATGCTATGTCATAATACTGTTTGTGCACCGAATAAATCAATAAATATGTATGTTAATTACGCCAACAGTTAAGATATTTGATGACTACTTATAATGACACATGAGTTTTTTCAAACGTCTACGTAAGTTGCCTTTGTCTACAAAACGCTACGCCGCCGCCGCCGTCGTAGCACTTAAAGTAGGTAGTAGTAGATTTGTGCCACCATAACAAAATTGAGAAAACATATTTTCTTCCAATTGTTCATGTGCACTAGAGAGTATTTTCGAATCTGAAATTAACAAAGGTCTATTATGTTAGGGAAGACAATAAGTTATATAGGGAACTTATAACCGAGTATAACTAATATTTTAATATAAATGTCTAATATAGAATATTTTTATCCCAGAAAAAATAATAGTTTCTTCTTTTTTTTTACTTTTGCAAAAATGTTACTTAAAATTTCGAAAAGGTTTATAACTATAAAAAAAGTTAAAATTGTGAGGATAATTTAAAAAAACATCTGTTTTCTCATTGCATGACAGAGACCTCAGCGGATCGGCTAAATATGACAATTTGATTACATCTCTATCAAATGAATGCCAATCAACGTTATACCGTACGATGTCTGTTGGGTCAGCTAGTTATTTAATGTAATTAATATCTTCTCATAAAAGATTATCACAGAATGATCCGCGACTGGTCGCGCTCTGCCGGTTGAAAAATCTTAACGAATAAAAATTTAAATGTTATATAGATTAACAAGTAAGTTACGTGTTATTAAACTAATCTTTTTATTTTTTTGCGTAGTGAACATACAACATGCTGTGTGGTGTCGGCTTAGAATAACACTCCCCCATATCTGCCGGTGGGTGTACGTAAGAGGCGACTAACGGTACTCGTATTGGGGCTTTTAAGGGATTTTTGGGCGATGCGGTTGGAGACCCATCACCAACAACCTTTATATTGCCAGCTTTTCCCCACTCAACTTTCCAAAAGTGGCTGAGGAACTTCTAGTTCCTTAGCTCTGGCTACCCCTTCTCGGGATTTATAGCCGTGAGTATATGTATGTATGTATGTTTACATATATACACAAATATGCTAACTATTACACTTACTTCAAACTAGTCAAATTTATTCTTTTTCTCCTGTCTCCTTAGAAATAGGAGCAAGAAGTTCCAACCTCAAACTAAATTAACGTATCTATAAAGTCTCCTTAATTTGATAATGATATCATTATTATTAGCATAAGATCATTTTATTGCTCTCACATGGAAAGTGAAGTGGGCTCCAACACCGATTTTTAGTCGACTACCCGCTAGAAATTTTAGGAACAACTCCTTCTAAGCAGCAAATGACAGCCTGCTGTTCAGAATATTGCCTCCACCACTGCGAACATTGTTCGAATATGTCATTTGACTAAGTATAATTTAACCATTAGGCATTTCATGCGACAAGTGAAATATTAGGAACAACTACTTCTAAGCATCAAATGACAGCCAGCTGTTCAGAGTTTTGCCTCCACCACTGCGAACATTGTTCGAATATGTCCCATGACTAAGTATAATTCAGCCATTTGGGACCTCACTCGATGATTTTCTGCACCAATTACAAACTAGTTCAATTAGATACTAAGTGTAAGTTCTACATTAAAAACTGCGGTTTCCCACCAATCTATCAAGCATTTGTTAATGGTATAAGCTTATTTTAGTTAAACTAATGCGTGACGAGATAATCAGGAAATAACATCGTCATCGTCACTTGATAATACTTGTTTTAGATCCGGACCAAAGCAGATATTACAAAGATTGTATCAGAGTTCACTGTTATCTTAAACGGAACCCCAGTTCGGGATCACTTGCCATATAATAAGCGAGTAAAAGATAGCAGGTTATTTTTGAATTCAGACTGCGTAATTCAGCATTTTTATTATCTATATCTATACTTATAATTGTTATAATAAATCTGTAGATAGGTCAATTCTGTACATGAAATATATTTTCAAAATAACTATCAGGGGGTGATTCAAAAATGCAATCAGTAAAATTTTTGTCTGTCTGTCTGTCTGTCTGTCTGTCGGTTTGTATGTGCCTTATGGAAACAAAAACTACGCGACGGATTTTAACGAAACTTGGTACAATTATTTTTCATACTCCTGGGCAGGTTTTTGTATACTTTCCAGTAGAGTAGTAAAGGGGAATTTTGGGAAATTTTGGGAAAACGGGAGAAGTTACTCCATTTCTTAAGCTTCCGTCACGTGTGCAGCCTTAATGGTTAAACTTACATAGAAATCATGTATGACGGAAATATTCTTCATAAAATTATCTAAAAAAAATTCACGACAGTTTATGTCTATCTTTTATGGTTGACTCACAATAACATGTGTAATTCCTGATAGCTTAGCAGTTCGGAACATTCTGATTATATTTGTTTACTCTTACGTTTGTAAACCTCTCACTCATCCCTAATTTAAAAAAGGTAACATTATTACCTATTCAATAAAAAAAGAATCATAGAAATCGGTAGAGCGCGCCCGTAACCAAAACCAAATCTTTACTAATTTATATATAACATACTAGATGGCGCCAGTAGTTTATCCTACATCACGTAATGATTTCTTCTTTAGATTGTTATAAATACTTCATAGCGTTTTATTCCAAAATTTGCTATTAAACGGAAATACTGAACCGCTCATAAAAGCGCATTCAAAATCACCAAACTATACTGTTTAGGGAGTGCTGTAAGTTTAATAAATTGAAAACATTGCGCTAAATTTCACAATGTTTGAGCAGTGACTGAAGAAAGAAACCTCAGATATTTAAAAAAACAACGCTACCCGTGCGAAGCTGGGCCGATCCACTAGTTATTAATATGATCGTGTGATCATTGGTGTTTAAGAATTTAGGGTTTTATTTTATTTACATTATGTATGACGCCAGAATTTCCGTCTTAAAAATATTTTTCCATAAATATTGTTTAATAACAATACATATCAATAAGTACATAAACTTAATGATGCATAATGTGATGGTTCAATTCAGTACAAACGACTGAATTGAAATTGCTTCGAGTTGAAGTATAGCTTATAAAATGATCCGCACGAAAATCTCAGTATAAAGGAAACACTTACCTGCCAATATAACTACCTATCCCTATTTCAACAACAAAAAGGTGTAATCAACAAATTTAAAAGAGCTAGAAATATAGGATCACGGTTAATGGGTTTCTTACCGGATCGCCAACCATCTACTCCAAACTTGACTCTTAAAGTTCCCGGTGCCTTAATTTCCTCATATGACTAATACAAAAAGAAGGTGTTGGTGTTTTGCAAAACTGATATCACAGATCACTGCACATGATTAAGTAAAAAAATATACTGAATACGTACCGCAAAAATAATACGGTTTTCATGTTAGTGAAAGAATGGTAGAAAGATTATTTTCAATATTGCAAAATAATTGGAGCGAAGCTCCATTTACCCCCGACTTTAGTATTACGTTTGTCACAGAACTTCTCCTAAACGGTTGATCCGATCACAGCCAAATTTTGCACGATGGTTCAAGACATCAAGGACAAGGTTTTAACGAAGAGGAAATTTAGATAGATGTTACCATTGAGGAATAATCACCCTTGAAAGTTTTCCATACAAAGGCAGCTAACAATCCCTACCTGGCCTAATAGCCTAAGCAAATAAGCTCTAAAAACGTCGATCAGACCAAATAATTAATATAGTTTAGATAATTTGTACAGTTGTTCCATAAGGTGTCCAGATGAATATGCTAATAGTCTCAGAATGAGGGACTTAAGCCGGCGGTGGGGGAGGGGGGAAATATCATTTTTTTTACTTTTTTGCTTTTTACTCCAAAACTATTTATAATATTATTTTAGTGACTTGTACAATAATTATCTATATATATATATATACAATAACATAAACGTTCACGCCAAATATCCCCAAAGGGGTTAGCAGATGTACTAATACTTCTGAACATCACGTGACTTTGTCTCTTGGTGTCCAAAGTAATCATGCTTTGCATGGACAGTGTACTCACGTGATAGAGGGCAGGCCTATCGCCCTATCGCTATATCTATCCAATCCAATATATCTATTCCAATATTGCATAATAATATTAATAATTATTATCATTATTATACAATATTTATTCGCATCATAAGTAAAACATCATCTTCAATCCGAATTTACTTCAGCAATCTCAACAGCAAGTCATTGTAGCTAGCAAAAAAATGTGTATGATTTATTTAGAATGACGCCCTTGTGCTAAATTCCTATTTTGATATAACGCAACTAATTATTAATTATGAGTGATATATTTAATGATAAATGTTGAGCGGCTCTACTAGTGCTGTCGAAATATCAATTTAGAGCGCATCATCGTTGTACTATATTGAAAGGTTGACTATATTAAAAGCTCACGTGCACAGTATTTACTAAACAGATTGCGAAAACTAATTAAAGTAATAAATAAAGGAAATAAAAATTTCGACACAGGCTGGAATCGAACCTGCGACCTCGGGTATACGCCCCCGTCGCTCTGCCTTGTCATTGCATTGAGCTACCGTGTCAGTGGCTGCCAGTGCGAAATTCTTCTATCCTTTGTTTCTTTTACACTTTTAAGTAGTGTTTGCGTTCCCTACCTCCCGCCCGTGTCGATTTTTTTTCCTTAATTTATCCATTATTTATTAGTAACAATCGCCACATGAGGTTTTCATGAACAAAAACATTCAAACTATTTAAAGTATTTGAGGCATACAATCAGCTTTTCATCAAGCCATTTCTGAACTGAACTTCAAGGAGTGGGAAATGGCTAACTAAAGCATGGCTGATGAAGGTTATGGCCCCTTAATCATTGAATCAATCTTGCGGGTTACAACGTTACGTCTTATCACATGCGCAAGAAGGTATATACGATAACAGTTAAAAGATAATTCTTAAGATTTAATTATATTATTGAGAAATCGCAGATCCTAAAGCTGTGACTACTCTTTTTGAGATAACATGTCGTTAAAATATGAAGGATTCAACTCAAAACTAAAAAAATCGACGACTTTTGACAACAGTTAATATAAGGATGACTTTGATGATGCTGCGATCTTCATAATCTCGTTAAATCGAAATTGTAGTTAATCTAAACCACAGTATCACCCAATAGGCGTCCACTGCTGGACATAGGCCTACCCAAAAGATCGACAGGAACGGTCGTTGTGGAGATCTTTTGGGGAGGCTATGTCTCAATCGGCTTCCCGCAACTTTTGGCAAGTCGTCGGTCCCTTGTGGGAGGCCTATACTCAATTACGTCTTCCGGTACGTGGCACTCTAGAACTTCGAGTCCCGACGGCCGTTGGTTCTGCGTGTAATGTTCCCTGCCTATTTCCACTTAAATTGTGTAACTCTTTGGGCTATATCAGTGACCTCAGTTCTTCTATGGATCTCTTCGTTTTGTATTTGATCGCACAGTGAAACTCCTTACATAGCTAGTTGATCACACAGTTGCCATTAAATGTTACCATTAACCCGCCAAACAAAACGTGCATTGTTTTAGGTTTACTAGTTGGCGGAGGTGGCACGCCGTTGGAGCCGTGCCGCGTGGCGCCGTACGTGTCGGTGCCACGTCTGTCCGCGCCACGCGTGCCGCCGCCGCCGCTGCCGGCCCACACGCCACACCCCGCGCATGCGCCGCACAATACGCATTTATCTCCGGCGGCATTCGCACCTTTCGATTCTGCTCTTTTATCAGCTGCTGCACACCAGGTAAATACGGAAATTGGGAATTTCGCTTTCTTGATGTTTAATGGATTACATAGCAAGGTATACTAATCAAATCAGTAATTATTTTTATTTACAAGTGTGATGAAAAAAGGCGTATGATACAAGTGAGCGTTAGTCATTATAGAGTAATTAAAACGGCTGTAATTCCCACCTTTACATATACTTGTATAGTACTGTTTTATTGCCGTTTTGGGTATTTGTTCTAAAATGTTAGGTTGGGTAAATATTCCAATACAATAGACCAAATTCAATATGTTTAGTACGCAAGTGCGGCCGCAGCGGCAGCAGCAGCGCTGTGTCCGCCAGCGTACGCGGGGTTGGCAGCGCTCGCCGCGAGATGTCGCTCCTCCTCGATCGCCGACCTGCGGCTCAAAGCGCGCCGCCACGCAGCCGCCATGGCTGCCGCGCGCGCCAGCTCGCCGCCCGCGTCGCCGCCATTAGCGACGCCTACGCCTGCTGATGTATAGCAAAATGAAAGTGATTCTAATTAACTATGAAATGTATGGACAATCTCAATTTAAAATTCTAAGTTTTCTTAACATGATGTAAATAGGATTAGCAAAATTACTTATAATTCTTAGGAGCAGGTATTCAACGAGTAAAGTTAAAATATGTATATACCAACTTTTTTATGATAAAGAATGTACTCAAGAACATGTTCTACAGTTATGCATAATAGTAAAAAACAGTTACCAAAATTTTCAACTCTCTGAACAAATTTGTATGTGAAAATGGAATGCAGTCGTTGTGAAAATATTTGTGTTTGTCATATTGTAGTCCGTCATCAAATACTAATTAGATAATAACAACTTTACATTACAACTTCAAAGAAATTGTTAATATTAGGATTTTTTAAGTGTTAAGTAATCTTAACATAATATGCATGTAATGTTATTAGGTCCACTAGAATTGAATTGAATTGTAAAGTATAAGTATTTTATAGTAGGTACACATACATTCAACTTTAAATTACGAAATTCATATTTCTTGTTTCTTGTAAATTTCAGAAATATGCTTTGTTATATTTCACCAAAAATTTTGAACCCTTAGTGTAAGCTGAAAGAAAGCATATTTTTCTCTCTTTATCCTTTCTCCGCAATTAGAGGAATGATGATAATTTTGTAACCATAACATGTTTTCTTGTTTTTTTTAAAAATATTTATTGAAGAATCTTGTGCCATATTCTGATTGTCATACTCATGACAATGGCAAATAAAATCGCTATTAACGCCCCGAATTTCACTTTACATTGTTCATTTTTAATTATTGTTTTTAGTAATATTTTATTTTTTATGAGATAGTAGCTTTGTGTGCTAGCATTGTAAATAACTAACGATATTTATGAATTATTATGTACTCCAGTAAAAGTAGTTGTTAAAACTAAATTGACCAAGAATTTCAGAGACGCTGAATATAGCTGTGATAGTATGTGACGCATGATCTCAGTGAAGCTGGTGACGAGGACAAGAATCGAATATTGAGCAGCATCTACAATTGTATGTGCAAGCAGACCATATTGACTACGAAATTAAAGAAAATAACTGCACTTAAATTATTTTGAAGGACGATGTATTTTTAAGCATATAGCTACCATTTATGATTAAATTTATGATTTATTAGACTATATTAGAAATCTCTACATAGTTTGTCCATGTATGAATCATGTAGTCCACATGATTTCAACAGTCATACCATAAATCCGGGAAAAAAACAGTGAATGCATGATTGTTTAATCACACTATACATATCGTTACAATTTTTGTAACAAATGATGTTACATAATGAAATATTTTGACTTTTGCTTTTGAAGAAAATCATAATATAAAAGTATTTATTACAACGACTATAGTAAAATTTTCGATGGAACCATTTCAAGCATTTAGCTGCAGTGCACGGCAATCAGTGCATCATTTGATAATCGTGTTATATAGGTAACTTTGCGCACAAACAAATGTAGAGGCGACCGTAATGAAACGATTTTATCAAAAAGTCAATGTTATTTTGTAAATATTGAGTAATTATAATGTAAAACATTTGTTAAATTTATCTTTTTACTCCTAGTCATAAACATTATTGTTTGTATGTAGTAGGTATTTATTTAAAATTAGATTTACAAAAATTTACGCTGAATAATATTGTTTATTTTAACATTAATCGAATAGTCGTAAGTAAGTTGCTAATTTGTTTTAATCGGACTATGTTTTATTGGTTGAATATATTAGTTATTTTAATAAATGAGGGTAGTTTTTATATCCAAATGCCCTTTACAGGGATTTCTAGCTAAATGGCATTAAACGAAATGCTTACATGTCGGTATGCCACAGCTTAACTTGTGACATCAACTTATCTGGAGAATGCAACGAGGCTCTAAGATCCAATGGTAGCCATCTTAAAAGAAAATATACTACTTATTCCTTTCTATCTCTATCTGATTTAGCTTAGGAACACATATATTTTCCAGCGCGGTCCCCTGCTGCCCAGCGCACATTATGTCTTAAAGCCGCACAAGCCACAGAGCCAGCAGCAACCAATCCTTTCGAAAAAAAAACTTTTTATCACTCGTTAATTATGTAATAATCGTAAACTATGAATTAGGTGATCTTTTCCTATAATACCCTTGCTTAAATTAAGGAAATAAAGGACTCAAACTCACGACATCCGATTTGTAATAATTCGGCAATAGATGGCGCTAACACCAGTAAAGTAACAAGCAAAGGACCATGGGGGATTTTGTATGAACCCCGTCCCCACCCTACAACAGTCATGGGATATGTGTCAATTTGTTCATTGGGACCCAAAAAAGTCTAAAGTACCTGTGTTAATTGCAAAAACATTTGGGTTTTTTTATAATAAAAAAATAACTTTTCGGCACAAATGTATTTATTTTTAAACAAAAATATTTTTTTCTACAAACAAAAAGGCATATTTCACGTAAACAAATGACGATTCTATGTACATTGACGTCCTGTATCCATAATTCGGTATGCAAAGTTTTTTTTTGGTATTTATTAAATATTTTTATTCGATAGTAAACACGAAAATAAAAGACTAATTTGAATATTTTCTATTTAAAATGAGTAATTGTAAAGTTATGATTTTTTAAAGATTGTTCAACTTTTGTACTTAATGACGTCATCAATCGATAAAATCACGTAGCGACATGCAAATGAAGCGAATTTTTTTATAAAAATGTAGCTGATTGCAAAACATATCACGAATTTATGATGTCAAATGAAATTATTACGATATTATACTAAACAAACCTATGATTTTCGATATTTTATTAATAAACTGCAAAACAGAATGTCTTTGAAACAACATTGAAGGTCAAACACTGTTACAGTTTTTTGATAAAATGACAGTCATCTTAATTCAATTGATATAATTTCAAAAAAATATTGTTTATAACCATAATATCTCGAAATGATTTTGTAATCAGCATCACTTTAGTAAAACTTTGCATACCGAATTGTGCCAAAACGTTCTCAAAATCACCTCCTCTGCGCACGTCCCGACTAGCTCGAACCGGTTTCCGGCACTTTCATTTTGCGACACTATTAGCGTTAAGCGTAAGAAGAATATATTATAAAATCTAAACCCCAAGGATTTGAAATATGTCGCCATAGTAAAAAGTTCTCTATTCTAATAGATGTTTCAAATGCTTGTTTGAAATCTGTTGGATGGTGGGGACGTTTTTCCCATCGTCCTTTTCGCGCGAGTCTAATTGTAATCTAAAATAAACCTATAATTCTCAAGAATTGAGGAAAAGTAAAAACAAGCTTCAAATTAACCCTTTAGGCTAGAGGATGAAAGAAGAAGGTGTTTATTGGATCCAAAAAAGCAACAGTATTAAAAATTACAATGCACTACCTCCCAAAAGGGTTTCCCGTAGTGCGGGAGTTCTAGGAGGACTTCCTAGGAGGTCTTTATAACAGGATCTAGGACTTGATTACAATAATTTGGATGAAGATAGAGAGTTAACTTAAGACATAAAAAAGAAAAATAACACAAAAATAATAATTAAAAACAACTACAAAAAATATATGTTAATAAGTAACAAACCTAAATAGATACGTTAAACAGCTGAAATCGACTTGGCAAAAAAAATAAACATATATTATGGCAATAATGAATCATTATCTTATGATGCTAATTTAGACCAGTTGGTTATAGTATGTGTGTATATGTTTGAATGTGTGTTGTAAATATATCAAACCTATTCTATTTTGTTACCTTTATCAAATTCTCCATTTCCTCATAGTCCAGTTTTAATACCCAATCAGTCATATATTTTTTAAATAATTTACTGTTAAGAGTAAGTGTGTCTTATTTGGCAGTATGATTCACATTATATATGATAATAATCGGGATTAACCAACGAATATTTTTAAAACCACTTACGTGATATGTTTGCCCTACGTTTCGGCACAGCTACTGGTGCCGTGGTAACGGGCTGACTCACACTTTACCCTGTATGGAAAACAGCTTAAAACCGCATATAGAAAAATAACCCTTTATCTCACATGTAAAACGATGATAAAATATTCTAAACGTAAACTCTACAATCTTTTATATTGTAGTTTAGATATAAAATAAGGTAAGTACCATG
>CAUYWD010000074.1:0-21237 GCA_963576735.1 Bedellia somnulentella
AAAACCTCATGTGGCACCTCTGTGTTCGCACTGGCAGCCAACTGACACGGTAGCTCAGTTGGCAGAGCGTCCGGGGCGTTTACCCGAGGTCGCGGGTTCGATCCCCGCCTGTGTCGAAATTTTTCTTTCCTTTATTTGTTCTTCATTTATTAGTTATAATCCCCACATGAGGTTTTCATGAACAAAAAGATTTGAATTATGTGATAGTTAGGCGTTTTCAACATTTGCATTCTATCTGAAAAGGTAGACAAGTGGCCTTCCGAATTAGTAAAAAATTCGGAGGTAGGAAACGCAAACACTACTTAAACGTGTAAACGAAATAAAGGATAGAAGAATTTCGCACTGGCAGCCAACTGACACGGTAGCTCAGTTGGCAGAGCGTCCGGGGCGTTTACCCGAGGTCGCGGGTTCGATCCCCGCCTGTGTCGAAATTTTTCTTTCCTTTATTTGTTCTTCATTTATTAGTTATAATCCCCACATGAGGTTTTCATGAACAAAAAGATTTGAATTATGTGATAGTTAGGCGTTTTCAACATTTGCATTCTATCTGAAAAGGTAGACAAGTGGCCTTCCGAATTAGTAAAAAATTCGGAGGTAGGAAACGCAAACACTACTTAAACGTGTAAACGAAATAAAGGATAGAAGAATTTCGCACTGGCAGCCAACTGACACGGTAGCTCAGTTGGCAGAGCGTCCGGGGCGTTTACCCGAGGTCGCGGGTTCGATCCCCGCCTGTGTCGAAATTTTTCTTTCCTTTATTTGTTCTTCATTTATTAGTTATAATCCCCACATGAGGTTTTCATGAACAAAAAGATTTGAATTATGTGATAGTTAGGCGTTTTCAACATTTGCATTCTATCTGAAAAGGTAGACAAGTGGCCTTCCGAATTAGTAAAAAATTCGGAGGTAGGAAACGCAAACACTACTTAAACGTGTAAACGAAATAAAGGATAGAAGAATTTCGCACTGGCAGCCAACTGACACGGTAGCTCAGTTGGCAGAGCGTCCGGGGCGTTTACCCGAGGTCGCGGGTTCGATCCCCGCCTGTGTCGAAATTTTTCTTTCCTTTATTTGTTCTTCATTTATTAGTTATAATCCCCACATGAGGTTTTCATGAACAAAAAGATTTGAATTATGTGATAGTTAGGCGTTTTCAACATTTGCATTCTATCTGAAAAGGTAGACAAGTGGCCTTCCGAATTAGTAAAAAATTCGGAGGTAGGAAACGCAAACACTACTTAAACGTGTAAACGAAATAAAGGATAGAAGAATTTCGCACTGGCAGCCAACTGACACGGTAGCTCAGTTGGCAGAGCGTCCGGGGCGTTTACCCGAGGTCGCGGGTTCGATCCCCGCCTGTGTCGAAATTTTTCTTTCCTTTATTTGTTCTTCATTTATTAGTTATAATCCCCACATGAGGTTTTCATGAACAAAAAGATTTGAAATACCGAGTAATTTTTGTGTCGTCTCATAATATTTTAAATATATTTAGAGTTAATAGAACCAGTAAAATTTCATATTTGGCTGGTAAATTCTTACACACTTTTTTTTCTATTGCTAAGACAACCTTTACTCAAGCAAGACGCATGCGTTCATAGTCTGTGTCTTGTAATTAACAGTGCCACACAATAACCACAAATCTTGGGAAACAAAACTTGCTAACAAGGTTCACATTAAGGTTCCCTCTGATTTTCGATATTTTCTTGGGCAATATTTTAGAAATTGATGTAAAAATGTCGTGTATAACTCTGTAAAACGAGTTTTTTGTTGCTTTAATGTGTACCAGAATAATATGTGGAACCGTTTTTTATTTATACCTTGTAAAACGTTTAGTGTTCAAATAATAAAAAACTTGCTTGAATATACGTAAACTGATGCTAAGATTGATGTGAGTTTCTACTTAAGAAAAGTAGAAATTTGCATGGGTATAAAATATTTGAATAATAGTCGTTCATTGATAGAATAAAATATTGTTTACTGTAACTGAAGCGATAATGAAAAAAAACCTTTGCTATTTTGAGCATTAATAAAATTAATTTACTTACAAAAATTATATTCCTCAGTGCCATAGTATGTATGATAAACAATTGTCTGATCTTAAAAGCAGTAACTTGCGTAAAAAAACACAATAAAAATAGAACCCCAATGATTTTGCCATTAAGAACATTTTGATTGAAATATTTATGACTCGATCGCAATAACATATTTTAGTTTTAATGCAATACTTATTAATTTTAATGAGATGAAAATTCCCAAATGTGAAAGAAATGTGTTCAAAATACTTATTTAGTTTTAATTTTGCCTATGCTAGGAAGTATATTAACGCAGGTTTGAATATTAGTTAACTATTTGCGGAAAATATACATAAATATGATGAATAAGGTTTATAGAAGTCACTTGATAAAATTAAACTCAAATTATTGTGATTTACCTTATATTGCACTCTGACAAGCGGTGCATTATAAGCAATAAGATATTTCAATAACAGTCCATTAACTTTCAATATTATCATTTAAAAGTGGATCTAAAACCAGAAACCAGATATGTTTGTCACAAGATAATATTCTTAATTATTTGTTGTATTTTCTCCTGCAACATTGTCAGCTAAAATTCGATACCTGCAACTCGTAATTTATATGAATAAGATGTCATTGTAATCACGATAACAGGAAGTGTATGTTTTAGAATTAACTATAAGATATAGACGTTATATTTACTGTAAAATAGACTTGTTCATAAAAATGATATTACCAGGTTCAAATGAAGTATTTACTTTTTTTTATTTTCTAAATTAATAATTATTTATGATTTATCAATCACTTGATGTGTTTTATGAATTTATATTCTGAACAACAGTTAACACTAGGTTTAATTATAATACTCTGAAATTAATCGCATAAATATTTTCATTAGTTATATAATAATTTATTTTTTTATTGAAAAGAAACGCTAGGTTTTGTCCACAGTAATTAGTATTCTTAAAAGTATATTAAATTAAACGGGAATATTTTTATTATGAGTTAATATTGATTTCGATACAGAGATCGTTTTTAAGAAAGGTATGTTAATTTAAATAACCGTTAATTATTTTGCAAGGCACTCCATCCATTTAACAAAGGAAAATGACAGAAACGTAGGTTCACTAGAATAGCTATTTAAAAAAATACACGGATCATCACATCAGATATCATCCGGCATCCGGATTATCCTGATAAACATTCCGTCGTTGATTTTGGATCAACAATTGAAGATCACATTGTGTTGAAAAGTTATTATACAATGAAAATTCAAGTATTTGAAAACATAATCCTGTGCAAGAATATTTTTGAGACGTCAGAGAGTACTAAGATTTAGCCATTGAAGGTCAATTGAATTCGAAAATATAGTTACTTCCAATTGTGCCATTTTCCTTTGCCTTAAATTCCTGAGAAAATATGAAAATACAATAGGTTATTTGATAGCTGTCAATGATGCGTATGGGGAGTATTAGTTTGCTCTAATAGACTTGAAAATGTTTTCAATAGGTACCCGCCTTATTTGCGTTTAAAAAGAAAGAGACAACTAATAAAATTTCGGAACAACAATTCTGAAAACGATATTAACAAACAGTCCAGCAGCCTATTATTTAATTATTTAAGATATGTATTTAATATTACAATAACAAAAGTATTACAAAATGTATTATTTCGTAGGTTTTTTTGCAGCATATAATTATTGTTGATTGAATTTTTATAATATTTATTTAATTTAAATTCATCAATACTTTTACTATGGTGCATAATTGAGTTGCCATGCTATATTATTAGATTGACTATATTATGTTAGTATTATTTTTTTCTGTGATAACGTCTTAACATGAGGTAATTTTTATATTATTGGGCTTTGGTATTAGTTTAAGACAATTAAAGTATGTTTAATATAATAAATTTAGAACTTTTTAAGTACAATGTGAATTTTCGGAATTAATCTAAGTAAATGTGTACTAACTAATATTTTTGTGTAGATCAATAGTATTGTGATCAAAATTAATTTGTTCCGCCTAAAATAAACTATTAGATTGGCGATTATATTTGTGTAATATATGAGTGTTCACCCAACTGTCTACATTTCGATTGTATCAAACCCGACGCGAGTTTCTTTGTCAATGCAATTTATTAAGTTGATATGTTTCGAGGATATACATATTTAGTAACCGTAGTTTGCTCTACCTCTAAAATTATAGTTGATGTATTATAATATAACATATACAATAAACTTTTAACAAAATCTCATGTTTTTTTTTGTCTTTCAAAAGTATGCTACAAACCAAAAACTTCCCACCCACATTTTTGGATGAATCCTCCCCACTATTTTAACGGAGTTAGTAGTTCAGATATGAAATATCTTTCTCCCTCTGTCGTTTAGTGGCCGAGCCTTCGACTAACAATCCAGAGGTCTCGGGTTCGATTCCCGGGGGCAATTTTACTATTTAGGATATTGCAGGTTCAAATCAACTGATAAAAGGACTAGGAAAGACTAACCTACGTCTCTGTTCTAAGCTTTACCTCCACTGAAATTGATACAACATAAATGTAATAAATACATACAAAAATTTACGGCTATAGATCCTTAGAATGTGTGGCCAGAGCTTCAGAATAAGAAATTAATCAGCCAAAGGAAGTTGAGTGGGGAAAAAGATTGTGCTATAAAGGTTGTTGGTGATGGGTCTTCCACCACATCACCCATAAATAAGACGAAATGGGCCAAAACTATTTTAAGCCGATACTACACAGCTCATCAATCATATTACTAAGAGCACGCTTTAAACCTCCATTTGCACTATCAAAATACTTCATTCCATGTAAATGTACTTAACTTGTTCTTAATTCCAGTAAAAGTTAGGGTTGTATCGTCTGCTAAGGATGAAACATGACCGTTCTGCAAATTCAAGTTGCATAATGCAGTAACATAAATGAGTAATAATGTTTGGCCTAATAAACTTCCTTGGGGAACAGCATACTTCTCAAATCTTTTTTTTTCAGCTACAAAATTTATGAAAAACAGTTTTACTAATTCTGAAAGATAAAATAAATCGGTGGAGATCCACCCAACCCTTGTTCATACCTCTAGAGGTAGCGTGGGTCCTAAACCCTACCCCCGCTAGAGCTGGGATTTCACATATTTTTGTTTTAGAAACAAGTTCTATACTGACTTGATACCTATACATCGTTTCCCGTCACATAGGTACTAAGATAATATGTGATGATAGTTTGTAGTTTAGTTATAATAAACAAGGGAAACAATTTTTGCAGTAAATATAAAAATAGTCATATGGTGCTTTTGCTGTTGCTGCTTAGTATAATACAGTCGGTCGCGGTAAACACTGGGCTGCCGTCCTTTTCATGAACAAGAACCTGGCCATCAGTGGTCCAACAATATTTATAAATGCCATGTTTTACCAATAGGCTATTTGACTAAGTTTTGAAAACTATCTTACGGTGTTAATTTGTCTATAAGGAGCCCTAAAAAAATAATTTTCTGTCTTCACTTTAGCTATTTTATTAAAAAATCGAAAAAGAAAATGCAATATTCAAATGTGCCGCGAAAACGCGACTTTAAGTAATATGGCGGCTGTAGCACAAATGACGTCACTTCCGCATTAAACACCAATGAGCGAAGCGATACACAGTCTGTTTATGTGCAATCTACGTCATTATAGAAATAGCCAATCACGGTCGTTTTTAGTCACGTGACAGTTTCATCAAAAATACTTATTTTAGAAGTCGGATTTTAGTGAAATAATGCAATATTTTTATCTCGCATTATTACATATTGCTCCAAAAAAGAAATATTAAGACCAATGAAATAAAAGAAATGTATATTTTTATTACAGTCAAATAGCCTATTCATGACCCTTACAATGTAGAAGAAGATTTTTTGGTGTTAGTGTTAGTTTGGAGAGTAATAAAAATACGTGGTAACGGTACTAGCTATTTAATTCAACTGACGAAGTGATACAAATATTGGATTACCCACTAAAACATTATAACATCCCTCCCATACAAGATTAAAACTTAAAAAAGAACAATAACTTAACGTTACGCTAAACTTATTAACTAACTTTTTTACGCGGTCGTAGATTATAGCGAGGGGGTTGTTCAGTAGTTACTGGTTCCGCCTCTGAACCTATCAACACTGGCGGTAAAGGGGCTGTGCTAGGATCACTGGTCTCCGTGACTTCGCCTGGGATACAATCTTGCCACTCTTCTGGAGAACATTCGGGAATGGAGCTGCCACTTACAGGGTTCACTGACTGCCTCGCTTCTTGTTCAGTTGCTCGTTGATTGTCCTCGGCTGGCATGACTGGAGTAACTTCTTCTGTAGGCAAACATTGAGTGTTCACCATGGTCGGTGAGGGTTGCGATGACGTATTGAGTCTAAACGACAAAGGCAGCAACGAATCGTCGTGTGAAGACACAGCAGGACATTGTGGCTGATAAGATTGTTTCACTTCTACTTCCACACTCTCCCCTTTTAATTTTCTTATTTGGTTTTTATGACGTTTGACAATTTTATTATTTTCTTGAAGTAAAACCAAATACGTAGATTTACCCAATACTTTTTGAACAATCCCCTTTTCCCAAAATGGTTTATTGTTCTTATAAATTCTGACGTGAACTAATTCATTGGCACTAAAATCAATTTTCCTATTACCCTTATAAAATCTAGCCTGTAAGGACTGATTTTGTTGCACATTAGCAGAGATCGACAAATCGGATGATGGGAGTGATGTGGGTTTCAAAAAGTCTAAACGACATCTAAGTTTTCGACCAAAGAGCACTTCAGCAGGAGACCTTTTGGTAGTGGAATGTTCCGAATTGCGGTAATAAAATAAAAATTCGTTAAGTTTCAAGTCTAAATTACGACTATTTGAGACTAAAATACCTTTCAGAGCTTTCTTAACAATTTTTACGTAACTCTCGGCTTGTCCATTGCTCGCTGGGTGATAAGCTGGAGCTGTCAAGTGAGTTATGCCATTACTTGTACAGAATGATTCGAACTCGGAGGAAACGAAGGAAGGGCCGTTGTCCGAGCAAATGGTACGAAATAAGCCAAACCTAGCCATTAACTCACATAAGATTTTAATAATTGTTTTTGAACTATAACCTGTTGTTACATTGAAAACCTCAACCCACTTAGAATGTGCATCGACTATGACTAAAAACATTTTATCATTAATTGGGCCCAAAAGATCTAAGTGTACCCTTTCCCACGGTTCGGCAGGGTACGGCCAAGGAGTGAGAGGGGCGCGGGCGGGCGCGGGCTGCAGCTGGGCGCACACTGCGCAGTCAGCCAGCGCGCGCTCCAGCGCGCTAGACATACCAGGCCACCAGAACCTCGAACGGGCTTCCGCCTTCATTTTTATTATACCAACATGACCCCTATGTAACTCCAAAAATATTGAAGATTGTAACTCCACTGGAATAACTACTCTTGTCCCTCTCATTAAACACCCTTTTTCGACAGCTAGTTCATTTTGACACAAAAAATATGGACGCAAATTTTTGTCAATTATATTTTTGGGCCACCCTTTTAATACATATCTCATTACTTGCGAAGTGATTTTATTACTGGACGTAGACTTAGCGAGCTCAACTAATGTTATTAAATTCGATTGCGAGTCGAACACAAAATTTATGTAACAAGCTACGTCTGGTTGAGCCGGCGAATCATAGTTGTTGTGATATGAATAAGAAACCGGTTGTGCTCGCACTGCCCGCGCGGTCGACTCACTCTTATCACACAACATGGAACGACTAAAGAAGTCTGCACAATTGGATGCGCTATTTATAAATTCTATTTTATAGTTATAAGCGGATAAAAAGATCGCATATCTTTGTAATCGGTTAGCAGAAACTTCGGGTATTCCTTTTTCAGGGTGGAAAATTGAAAGGAGCGGTTTATGGTCAGTTTTGAGAATAAAAGGATTCGATCTGCCGTATAAATATTGATGGAATTTTCTCACCCCGAATATAATAGCTGTAGCCTCTTTTTGAATCTGACTGTAGCTTTTTTCTGCCGAATTCAAAGATCTGGATGCATAAGAAACTGGGTGCTCGATTCCGTCTTTGTCTATTTGCGAGAGCACTGCCCCCAAACCCCACGGTGACGCATCCACCGTCAATATTATTCGTGCATCAGGGTTATAATGGGCAAGTGTATTATCTGATGCTAAATCTTTTTTTATCAAACTAAATGAAGCAGAGTGTTCTTTAGTCCAATTCCATTTAACATTTTTCTGCAACAACTCATGTAAAGGGGCTAAAATTGATGACGCATTTTTAATAAATATTCTATAATAATTCACTAAACCCAAAAATGACTTTAATTCTGTTGTGTTCGTAGGGATTTTGGCCTCAATAATTGCCCTTACTTTTTCAGGACATTTATGTAAACCGTCCTTATCGATAGTAAAACCTAAATAAGTAACAGAGTCTTGAAAAAACATACATTTTTCCTTCTTTAAAACTAAACCGGCTTTGTCTAGCCGTCTAAAAACTTCATACAGTCTAGCCATATGTTCTGCCTCGGTGCTGCCTGTTATTAAGATGTCATCCAAAAATAACAAAACCCCATCTTGTAACAAACCTTTAGCGGGTGCTATCCCTGTTGACCTACCCATGTTTTCGGTATTGGACGTAAATAATATGTTAGCTAAAGTACGTTGAAAAATAGCCGGCGCGCTTGATAAACCAAAAACAAGTCTGGTAAAATTATAAAGACCTTTGTGAGTATTGATGCAGGTTAACTTTTTAGAAGCTTGACTGAGTAATAATTGTGTATAGGCTCCAGAGAGATCTAATTTTGAAAATTTCACGCCGTTATGTAATTTAGAAAACAATTCCTCTACCCGCGGTAACGGATACTTATCAACTATTAATTGTTTATTGATGGTCACGGAATAATCGGCACATAGCCGAATTTTGCCGTCTTTTCTTAGCACGGGTACTATTGGACTAGCATACTCAGAAAAAGTAACGGGTTCTATGATTCCTAATTTTTCCAACCTATCAAGTTCTTCCTCCAGCTTTGGCCTTAGCGAAAATGGAACAGGACGAGCTTTACAGTAAATGGGGACCGAATCAGGTTTTAAATTCAAATTAACCTCGAGACCCTTACAACATCCTAAGCTGTCTGAAAATAAATGTGGAAAACATTGTGAAAATTTACTCAAAAAAGTATCTGTTTGACAGATATTAATAGGGCATATTTGCATTTCAAATTTAGCAATAAAATCTCGCCCTAATAAAGGTGGTCCACCATTTTCTACCACAAATAAATCAATATTTTCCGTACGCGAATTATAACTGAAAGGAAGGTTAATTTTTCCTAGTATTTTAATAAGACTTCCGTTATAGCTACGCAAAATTTTTTTACTGCTTTGAAGAGAGTAGTCTGAAAAATATTTATAATAAAGATAATCTGAAATTACCGTAACAGCCGAACCTGTATCAACTTCAAAAGTTAAGCTTTTATTATCTACAATAATAGACTCATGCATAGGCTCCCCCTGAAGTGATCTAATATTAAAAAGTAACTTCTTACCATCATCCCCATCATCCGAACAATATTGCAAATAATTTTGTTTTTCACTTTTGCTCACATTTTTATCACAAACGCGCTGCAAATGGCCTTTTAGACCACACTTTTTACAAATCACATTTTTAAAACGACATTTGTTATCACGATGGCCGTAATATCCACACACGCTACACTGCAGACTAGGACGAGGCGGGGCCCCTCCTCTACAGCTGGACGGGCTAGTCGAACCAGCCGAGTCTCGGTGTACTGCTCTGACGTCGCGCGATACTATCTTCTGCACCTCCGAGAACGGTACTGACTGGTGAGAACCGGACAACACCCGAGCTCCAGCTCGGGAACAATTCACGCTTTCAGCCAGTTGTACTGCTTTTTGTAGGGTAAGCTGCTCCAGCGGCTCGGCAAACAGTTTATCACGAGCTGGTCCGTTTGTCAACCCGAGTACAAAACGGTCTCTAAGGTTTTCTTGCAAAACACTGGTTTGGAATTCACAACTCTTAGCCAAACTTCGCACTCGCACTGCCCACTCCGCGAACGATTCGCCCGGCGACTGGACTGCTGTATGGAAATGATGCCGTTGAGCAAAAGTGCACCGCGTTGTTGAAAAATGACCATCGAACAGATCAACCACTTCTTCATAAGACAGATTGCCCACATCTCTTGGTGATGCCAAATCCTGAATGAGCTGGTAAGTAGTCTCTGAAAGACTACTCAACAAAATAGCTCGGCGTTTAACCGCCGCTTTGTCCGCCACGCTGTCAATGTCGTTAGCCAAAAACCACTGCTCCAAACGACCTTTAAAGGAGTTCCAGTCGTTAATTTCATAGTTAAACGATGACAAAACTCCAATCGATTGAGACATGTTAACTTCACAATTAAATAATATTTGATAGAAACGTAAGTTCCGGCTGCGCCACTGTTAGTTTGGAGAGTAATAAAAATACGTGGTAACGGTACTAGCTATTTAATTCAACTGACGAAGTGATACAAATATTGGATTACCCACTAAAACATTATAACAGTTAGGTGCTTCACTTAGTATAAAGGCATGCGAGTTCAAGGAAATATAGAAACTCGTTAAACTTAGACTGAAATGATAACGCTGGGTATCCCCGAAGCGGTGGCAGGTTCACTTCTGAACATCCTGTGACAATGCCACCTGGTGGTCAGAGTACCAACGGCAACGTTTAGACAGTTAGGCTTAAGGGTCTACCACACGCTCATGCTTGACCACAGTTTTGCTTGCGCAAGCCGGCGTGTACACTGAACACTGAGCGCGTAGTCGGTAAAACTGTTGCATGCATTTTCTTGCGCAAGCTCTTAAGCTTGGCTTGAAGATGTTATGACATTTATGAAATTCATCACACTTAGTCATATTTGTACAAACTTATTTGCGCGTGTGGTTGAGCGTTCAGTGTTCACGCCACCCAACTTCATTCGAGCTGAGTGGAGTACTGTGCACGGTCATGAAAATGGCAAATTTTTATGCATGCGGTAGACAATTTATTACTCTTATCTCGTCATATCTTTTCTCATCATCAATTTATAGATTATTCTGACAGAAATAAAAACCACGACGCATACAAAAATGTGATGAGTCTCTAACCATATCGCTCCAAAATGACGTGAAAAGCCCCTATACCCTTAGTCGCCTCTTACGACTACCTGCGGGCAGAAATGGGTAGTGTTATTCTAAGCCAACATTACACGGCTAAAGTTTTTTGGGAGCATTCGCAGTGACGGATTCAGCCCTTAAAAAAGGTTGGTGGCAAAGGTGCGAGTCGGCGAACTATTGATTTACTTATAAAAAAAACATAAATTCTGCTATGCTAGCACGAGCGTCATGTTATCGTTACTCTGGCGGTTAGAATGAGATAAAAGTAATAAATGTAAGTACGAAACCGATGGCTGTTTTATACAACGCGTTATCACGTTAAAATGTCGTTCGTGCTAGCAATGCTTATTTTTAACCGACTTCAAAAAAGGAGGTTCTCAGTTCGATTGTTTTTTGAATATTTCTACATTTCGGCACCTCTTTTGACTTTACTGTATGAGTGGAAATGACAATGGAAAGGATCTGACTTCATATTCCCCAAATAAACTTATTTGGCTTAATCCCTCACCAATTTAAATAAATAAATTATTCTGTAATGAATTCTGTGTTTTGTTACTTTTATGTTGTTTCGATTTGTGTATTATTACTAATTTGTGTCCTCACGAGGAGAATAAAGCTTTTTCTTTCTTTCTTTGATTTAGAAATGCAACAGGCGGGAGTCAATTGAATAACAATATAATTAATTATTACTGTTTTTTAGAAGTTATAAGAATATCAAATAAACTGAAACGATAGCGATTATCCGGTTTTAAGCGGAGCGTTTCGTAGCACTTACCTATTTATTTTCTTCTCTTGGGTGTCGTAAGAAATTACCAAGGTTATCCTTTCCTTTAAATTAGTTATTAGGCGATGTGACTGGAGACCCATCCTCAACTATCTTTTATTAGTTTACAGCTTTTCCCCCACTCAACTTCGCTTCGACAAAATAACACTATCCCATCTCTTTCTGCGGGTGGCGTAGGAGGATACTAAGGATATTAGAGTTTTAAGTGGTTGTTGCGCGATGCGACTAGAGACTTATCACCAACGATACTTTATTTTTACTTATCATATGTGTGACTGGCGACTTCAAGAACAGCAGAAGATATTTCAATTCAGAAGTATAACTATGCCTTTTAGGTATTTATAGTCATGTATAGTATGTAACTTTATCTAGAGCGAAAGCAAAGCAATAAAGGTATTATTGCGCCATAAGTGATCGGTTTACAACAAAACAAAGTCACAAAAAATTACATAGCTTTAAGATTTTATTTATAGTGGGAAAATTTAAATAAACTTCCTAAAATAAATATGATTTAACAACGTAAAACGTCTTTACAACAGCCATAGCAATAGACTAGAAATCTTTTTCTTAACTTTCACTAACTCTTTTTAAATAAAAACTAGGAATTACTATTAACTACTGACTGTATAATGCTTAGAATTGAAGCGGGAAAATTGAAATAATTTTACAAAAATAACTTGCCATGATTTAACAATATAAATGATGTCACCAAAACAGCGAAAAAAATACATTAACCAATTTTCTTAACTTTAAATAACAAAATTTTTATTTCACTTCAAAAGTTATTTCAATTTGATTCAAGTAACAAACTTAGCCCGCGCCAACCTCGGCTTTCGTCTTTACTCTCTGTCCACTATGTTATGCAACAGACTAAAGCGTGCACGATACAGCCTAGACAGCTACTTTACACTTTTATTTTAAATACCATTGTTATTGTTTGTTTTTAATCATGGAATTACTATCTTAACAGGAATGCGCTCTGGCATCCTAAAGTGTCCTGAACAAGGATGGCTAACGAGATAGTTGTGTCTCGTTTTAACTAGGGTGACCATCGGTTGGTGTTTTAATGAGAGTTCCTATAAACGTTACACGAACACTTATATTTACATACATACATATTCTTAATTAATAAATTGTAAAAGGAGGTGTTGCCAGTGCTTGATAATTAAAATTAAAATTTAATTTATCTAGTTTTAACTTTGTTATAAAAAAAAATCATGTTTTATATATTGTTACAGTATAATTATATGTTTAGTCAGTGTTGTCGTTAAGGTAATATAATTAAACAATGTCGTGTACGCCTTTAAGGGTTTCCACAACTAAATTTTTATTAATGTAAAATTAACAACTATTATGTCTGTTGTGGTAACTGCCGGTGTGCCTTATTTAAATAAATAAATAAACTGCCTCAGCCACTTTTTGAAGTTGAGTAAATAAAATATGGTAATTAAAGGATGGTGGTATTGAAAGGATGATAAAGTATCTAGTAAATAACTTCAAAAGCCCCAAACCAAAAGCCTAAGATGCTTTTTACGATGCGCGGGTAGTCAAATATTTGTGCTATATTAAGCCGACACTACACGGCATCTTATTTTTTTTTTTTTTTTTTTTTTTATTTTGAAATAAATGATTATTTTATTTTATTTTTTATTTTATTTATTTTATTCACTACACGGCATCTTATTTAACTTATATGATTTATTTGAAACAGAAAGGTCATAATAATTTTCACCATACTTTGCTCTGCCAACTATTTTCTTAGTTAAATGATAAAAGCTCCGAAACACACGAAAATATGATTAATTTTGGACACCTTATTTATATGGTTTCCATGGGTATCCTCACAGCCCATATATGTCCCCACCAAGGGGCTCCCCTATACAGGGCGATTTGGCCATAGTCCACCTCGCTGGCCAATTGCGGGTTGGCAGACTAACGACTACTACCGTAATAGTAGCTGGGACCGACGGCTTAACGTGCCCTCCGAAGCACGTGATTCAAGCCTGCAATATCCTTCCAAACTGGGTTTATTCTTACAAATTAAATTTGTAAGGTTGCCACCCCTCGGGAATTGAACCCGAGACCTCCATACTTGAAACCAAGCGCTTAACCGCTAGACCACGGAGGCTGTCAGCAGTTCCATGGGTATACCCGTTATAAATATGATTATGCCGATTACCAAACTTAATAAATTATTCATCTCTAAGTTGATGGATGATGATAATAATTAAAACAATTTATTAAAAAGGAATTGTTAGTAATCTGCTTTTTATAAAATATTCCCTATAAATAAAATTCCTTGCTCTCAGCAGAGAAACGTTCTAGAACGAGAACCCGAACTCGAGGAGTGTGTCCCGCTCTCGAGGTTTCCAGTCTAGATTAAGTTAAAAGAAAAAACAAATCAAACTTAACTGAACATATCACGTTAGTGATTCAAAATATTCGCTAGTTAATCCCGATTATTATTATATATAACGTTTACAAACCGCGAGAGTTTAAAAAGTATATGCGTACCGTACTGGTACGGGCCGGAGATTTTAAATAAAATTCAAACTTATTTATAGGGAATATTATATAAAAAGCAGGTTACTAACTATTCCTTTTTAATAAATTGTTTTAATTATTATATTTTAATAATTTATTAAGTTTTGTAATTGGCAAAATCATATTTATAACGAATTTAGAACGATACACTAAGAAAATAGTTGGCAGAGCAAAATATGTTGAAAATTATTATGACCTTTCTGTTTCAAATAAATAATATAAGTGAAATAAGATGCCGTGTAGTGTCGGCTTAATATAACACAAATATTTTTCTACCCGCATATTGTAAAAAGCATCTTGGGCTTTTGGTTTGGGGCTTTTGAAGTTATTTACTAGATACTTTATCATCTTTTTAATACCACCATCCTTTAATTACCATCATTTCTTTACTCAACTTCAAAAAGTAGCTGAGGAAATTTTAATTATAAAGCACTGGCTGCCCCTTCTTGTATATACTTTTAATAAGGATATGTATATATGTAAAATATAAGTGTTCTAGTAAAGTTTAGAGGAACTCTCATTAAAACACGAACAGATGGTCACCCTACTTAAAACGAGACACAGCTATCTCGTTAGCCATCCTTGTTCAGGACACTAGGACGCCAGTACGCATTCCTATTAAGATAGTACTTCCATGATTTACATATACTATTATTTTACGTCTAGTCCGTTTTGTCATACCGTTTGTTATACTGGATGACAGAACGGATAAAAAAAGACCACTCTGTTCGCCTACGCTGCCGCTGTCGTACAGAACGGACTACGAAAAATGTGTCCGGTTTGTTAGATAAGAGATTGTTATGATGGGTATTAACCAAGGTCCAATAAGTAAATTATTACTATACTTAACTTACACTTATTGTAGTTCATTAATTTCTACCTTGTTTGAAACATAAAGCGGTGAAAAGACTTAGAATTATAATTTTGAAATTTGTATGTATTTTAAATGCCTGGCCGGACTTGTGAAATTTTCGTTACTATGTTACTTCATTTTATTAATGAAAAATCATAAACTATTAGTACCTCTGAAATAATTTGGTGTATTGTTTAATTTTTTATTAGATATCCTCCTAAGTTTTTCTTTCCACTGATGTTTTTATTTTACACTCAAAACACAACGTTACAAAACCTGGCTGGATCCGAATGAGAACTTGGGTTTGGTTTGATCCGCCATATATATGGAATATATTATGGAAGCTAAGGCCGTGTTCAAACCAAACTGACTGTAAGCCGCCGAATGTGAGCAGGCTTACTATGAGCCCCAGTGTAAACGTGAAAATAAACGGCATTTTTCGTTCACAGTATGCTGACAATACGCTTATAGCTTACAATACGTCAATGGTCCGATCTGGATCCAATACGCTGACGTTTAGCTACGTAGCCAATCAGCGTCAGCGGAGCGTAGTGACGTGCTATATTAATCAGCCCCCGAATGTCAGCGTCTACGCATAGCGTATTAACGTATTGTCGGTTATATGTGGACGAAAAAGTGAACATGTATGGAAATACAATAAACTGCGTAACGTTCGCTCACTTTCGGCGGCTTACAGTCAGTTTGGTTTGAACACGACCTAAGGTAGGTAAGTAAAACAAGTATAGATTTGAAATATCAACAACTTTATTGAATATATACAGAACAATATGCGATAATTAACAAGTTACTCGTTATATCAACTAACGCATTTTATATCATATCCAACGTTTATTTATATATTGCTAGCGAATACCATCCTCGATTCTAAACAGTTCATATACAAAGCAAATCAAAATATATAGATAGCCATTCTGTTCCGTGAACCATTTCTGGTTTACTATATTTTATCAATAGCTTAGTAGTTTGGTTGCGTTGTCAATGCACCTTTTAATTTATAGTTTTAATAAATCAAAGCTAATTTAATAACTAAATTGTGATAGCATAAGTACCATATATCATTTAGATTTCTCGAACCAAATATTGGAGCGTAACCAGATTTACCAAGTTCCATAACTAAATGGTTCACAATGAGGATATACGCACAATCTTAAGAAATTTAGAGTACAGTCAAACTATACTACAAAATAACTGGATAACCTAATATAATTTTAAAACACTACACAGGTTTCGATGTCGTGAAACATTTGTTAGTTATAAAAACAAACGAATAAGATATATAGTGTATGGGTTAGCAAAAGGGGATGAAAATTTTAGCAGCTTTTTAAATATTGCCAGCTTTTATTATTACGAAACCTTATTTGCTTTTTTAAAATTAAAGTATATCATAAAATACATTAAATCACAATATCTATAACATTTACATTAAAAGAAAAAACATATATCCAAAAAATATTTCCCAACGCAATTTTGTAAATTTGCTGCGGTATCATAATAAAATAGTCGTCTCCATTCATTTATAAACTATCTGAAAATGATTTTTTGCAATAACCAAAATTACATTGGGAAAAAACAATCCATGGACCCGAAATATAATAAATAAATGTTAATGGTTACAAACTAATATGAGGTGTTCAGGACCTCACAGATCATGGATAAATATGGTGCTATCAGTAAGCGAAAAGTAAGATAATTTGCGATCTTTGCATTTTTGTCAACAGATACTTGATGACGTTGAAAGATTTTTTTTTCAAACGTTGTAAGATTTTTTTTAACGTAAACTGCCTAAGTATATGTATGATCAAAACTAATATAAAATTCGTTATATGTCACAGCCCTAGCGGACACCGAGTAGGACGATCCTATGATAAGTCACTCATGACTAACTAACTAAAATTTAATTAAAAACAACTCGAACGAGAACTTTTATAGGGAAAGATAAAATAAAGCCGTTATTTCTATTTAAAGATACATTATTTAACGTTTTAATTGGCAAATCCTACAATAAAATAAATATATTCCTTTAGAGAGATCGTTCAGACTAAGTCGGGTGAAATAAGAAATTTAGAATCTTACGGCACCGAAATAAAATTCAAAACTTAAAAGTATTTAAGTTGTTAAAACAGTTAGGAAGTTCATGAACAAAAAAAATGTACGAATGTTAATCTTTTACCTTTTAAAAGTATTTAATTTCCTAAATGAAATTACGTTGTTTACCGAAGAAATAGTTGGATTCATAGTTCACTGTAATTGTAGCTGTAAGATTTTAAATAAATTCGTTTTATTAGAAAACATTATAATCAACTGCTATAAGTTATAAGTGCTGATTATTATACATTTTTCACAGTTGAAAATAAAGGGGGAAATACGAAAAAACTACAACTCCAAAATAATTTAAGCTTTTTCTACTTTAGTTTGGAATACAAACACGTTTTCAATAGCGTTTCTATTATATGATAAAACAATGAAAAGTAAGAACAATATATCTGTATTAAGCGTATACTGCTATAGTACTAACACTTACCACGTCTAAATTTTATTCGTCAGAAGGAGTCAAAGTTTTTAACTAAAAGTTATTTATAATCCTAATGTCTCATATTTTATCAATTTCAATCTAAGTTTTAAAAATATATACTTTAACTGTATATGTTGAATTACAGCAATTGTATACTTGCTCATTAACATAGTTTAGACATAAAAAAGCACAATTTTAAATGTAATTGACACACAAATATTACCATCGATTTACAAATAACCTTTTCTTTGTCATAATAATTATTATCCCTGGTGAACCTTCAACAAAAGATTCTTCGCGACCTCCCAAACGGTTGAGTGACCATAAAAAAATATATCTAATAGCGTTTAACAGTATAACTTTACATAAAACATTTCATTACACTCTTTAATTATCACCGAAGTAAATTTCATGTATATATTAAAATTATGGGATTAAAATTAGACAGTCGATTGAGTTGTCAGTATTCGACAAGTCTTGAGCATAGAAGATCGGCGATGACAATTAAAGAGCCATGTTTTATTTCAAGGTGTTAACATTAAACACAATACAATGTACAATATAGATCTAGGTGATATTGGTATTCCTTTGCTTCAAAGTATTTCTATATGAAGTCATTGTTATTTTAACTACATGGGACATATTCAGAGGGAGTCTCTGTGCCAGACCCAGGTTCGCTTGGTGTGGTCGAAGCGGTGGGCGAGCCATTGAGCTTGGAGGAGATCGAGGCGATCCTGACTTAAATATAGCGGCTTGCCGCGTCTGAAACAAACAATTAATTATGTTGAATGTGGCGTAATTTTTTGGGTTGGAAATATAGAATCGACTGGTATGATAATATTTAGCGAGATCTATTTCCAACACCAGAAATCAAATACAAATGATAAAAAAATATTGGGCCATTTTGGTCGAAAAAATTTAATTATAAGTTATCTTCAGTTTCCTTGTCCCATACGACACGTCGCGACAAATATTTTGGACTATGCCACTATCCACTTTCCATTATTTAATCGAGGCTTGGTAAACCAATCAAACCTACTTTAACTTCGATCACATGTAATTCGTGAACCTATATATCCAACAAATTAGATGTATCGTACATGTTTCGTGAAATGGGGAATGTATGAAGAATACACTGACTATTGATATTACTAGAAAAGTATGATTACTTAAAAATCTATAAGTATTATTGCTGTATAGTGTCTGCTTAGAGCAGCACTACTCCATTTCCGCCCGTAGGTGTTCATAAGAGGCGACTACGTATTGGGGCTTTTAAAGTGATTTTTGGCCGATGCGTTTGGAGACCCATTACAAATCCAAAAGTGGCTGAAAAATTTCTTATTTTTAAGCTCTGGCTACCCCTTCCAGGAATTTATAGCCGTGAGTATATGTATGTATGTAGTGTATGTATGTAGTATATGTATGTGTAATAACTTGAGATCGCGGTCCTCCTCATCGTAGTCGTCGAGGTAGAGCGACCCCCACAGGCAGGCGCGGCGGCCGCGGATCACGATGATGTATGTGGACGTTACTACGAGGAATATGCCCGTGCCGCCGCCACATTCCATCGCGTGCTGGGAACAATAGGTATAGCGTTAGGAGATTTTGGATGAATATGAAAAGTCGTAAGAGGGCTAAAAGACTATGGGGCTTTTTTAAGTGGTTTTTGGGAGATGTGGTTGGAGATCCATCACCAAAGATACTTTGTTTCTATCTACAATCTTGTCCCCTATCACTTTCCAAATTTGACTATGAAATTGGTATGAAAAGTTATGAGGATGCAAACGAAATAAATATCAATAGTAATGAGAGAGACAACAACAATTTAAGAATAGGCAGGCAAGTATTTACGAAAACAGGAACGAATAAATTCACAGCAGAAAGTAAGCCGATTGTCTTGTCGCGTAGTCACAACAGAGAGCGCGTATAGTGAAGACAAAGACGATGCGATAATACTTGTACCGCGCCGGGCGATACAGCGCATGCGCGTGTGTTGCGGTAACGTTAGAGAGTTACCTTTGTTCACAAGCGGCAGCGATTTTCATCGCCACAAACTATTCGGCATTATACTTAAAAGGGATATAACATTAAATATATATCATGGATTGATGTTATGCGACCTATAATTACGACTTCCGTGGCCGAATGGATAGGTGAATAGCTTCTAGGTCCGGGTCAGGGTTTGATCCCTGCTTAGAGCTACATTTATGTGATGAGCATAAATGATTATCTTGGATATAATTTATTTGTGTAATATAATAATATTAAAAAATATCGTTGAGTTAGAATTCCATAATACAAGTTTAACTTAGTTTGGGGCTAGCTGGATCTGATCGTTGTGTTTGCACACCACGTGGTACTACTCAGTCTGGTGATACATACCCGCACCACCTCGCACACCTGCAGCTGTCGGCAGCACGGCTGTTTGAGGCACAGCAGCGTGCCGCACAGCAGACACACGCTGGCCTCCTTGGGCACGGCGCCGCACTGAGCGCACACTCGCTCGTGGTAGTACGAGAACAACGCATCGTAGTCTCGTGGTAGGGCTAGGAGCGCCGGTTGGCGCCAGCGAATGTGCTGATTGCATACTAGGCGGCGGACCTGGGAAACATATAGATAGTCAGTTTAAGTCTGTTAGTTAATCAGTTTAAGTAGTTAGGTGGCATCGTTATCGGCGGGAAACTAATAAGCTAAAGATTGAGTATCTATTTGGAATAGACAATCGCACTGTAAAGAAAATTGTGGCGGTCAGTAATTTGAGCTATGATTTTACTAAGGAAAGGTAAGATATGAAGTATGGAGAATTTTTTATATCATAACATACATAAACGTTCACGCCGAATATTCCCGAAGGGGTTGGCAGAGGTACTAATACTTCTGAACATCAAGTGACTATGTCACCTGGTGTTCAGAGTACCCACGTTTTGCATGGACATGGACAGTAGTGTACTCACGTGATAGGGAGAATTTTTCTTTAGTAAAAATTATCTAAAATATAGATATAGATAGAGCTACTGTGCATTGTAATGTTAGTTGAGAATAACCACGAAGTCAACATTTAGATCAAATAGAGAATGTACTTAGGCGGGCGTTCAAAGTCTGAACAATAGAAAGGCATGTATGAAAATATTAATGAATGTTATATAAACAAGCTCGAAAGGTTTGTCAGGATCGTGCAAAGTGATCAATAGTTTTGTCAACACCAATGGGAACATCGAGCGTAAGTATACGTATTAAAGAACTCGCCATCATCTCTTTGTCTCATATATTCTTCATTGCTCTATGAACCCGGCACGCCATGCTTACAACCACATTTACTAATAATAAGC
>CAUYWD010000075.1:0-36253 GCA_963576735.1 Bedellia somnulentella
GACTTAAAGCTAAATGATAAGAATATTAAGTAAAAGTACATAGCATCGATGCCTGTTAAAAGTCTTCACCAGTAGTGTATGTAAAGGAAAAATATAATAATTACGCTTTACTTACAACCATTATAGTGCCTATTCTATATTATTTTATTAACAAGTACAATTAATATATATATAAATAATAAATTTATAGTAAATGGTAACATTTTTCTTTTAACTAGCACTTATTATATTATATAAAACTCTATTAAGAGATTTGGTGGCTCTTTTAACTATATGGTCAATATGTTTGTCGGCGATAGGCCTGCCCCCTATCACGTGAGTACACTGTCCAAGACAAACGTGGGTACCTTCTCTGGACACTAGATGGCGCTGCCATGTGATTTCAGAAGTATTGGTACCTCTGCCAACCCCTTCGGGGATAAACGGCGTCAAACATTTATGTTTATTTATGTTTATTATGTTTGTCAAATACCGACTGGTTTCTCTCGCATTGAGTCAACTTTCGTAATTATTTTTTCTACATCCTCATTATTATGAAACTACTAGCTGTTCCCCGCGACTTCGTCCGCGTCAATTTGTGTTTTAAAATAAGAAATAATATATCTTAAAGTACTTCTGCGTAAATGATTTTTTTTTTATTTTATTGTGGCAGAAGAACATACTGATTTTCCCCGCAAACCCGATCTTGACAACGCGACACATAGTTGGCCGTGTGAAAAACAATCTTAGCCGTAAATATTAAAAAAAACTAATACATAATGAAAGTGTATTGAGTAAGTATTAGGTAATACACGATGAGATGTTGAAAGTATATTTCGGATGTTTTATTTTTATATATTATTACACTTTGATGTACCATACATCGCAAAAACCAATAATACACTGAATTCTACAGTTCCGTAAAGAGAAGAGATATCAGGAAAACCGTGAAAGCCAATAAATAAAGAATAAATAAAGGAAAGAAATACGACTATACCTCCAAACATTGATAGTACACGAATTTAAATGATGATTTGTTAATCAATATTATATTACTTATAACTATTCCTTATAAGGTTTAAATTAATTTTAAGGTTTAAGGTTTAATTAAGCTTCTCGCGCGGGTGATCTCGCTCGCCGGCCAGCGCAGCGTCTTGTCTCTAGCACTTCATGCACGCATGTCAATTTTGTTGCGAAGTAATTTTTAAATTGTATTATCTTCTAACATGTTAATTTAAATGAAGTGATGTGAAGTTCAATTTTGTTCACAATTAAATACTCTTAGTCAATAACACATTTATTTTAGTAAGGATTAATATTAGGTTGTTAAAAAAATTATGAAATGATTGGCAATAATGAATTAATTTCGACCAAATGTGATTACCATAAAAATGGTTATAGTGAGTCAATCTTAAAAGCTAGACATATACTGTCGCGAACATTTTTTTTTATTGTTTAAAGAAGAATAATTCTTCAGTACATACTTTTTGAGTAACTTCAACCGTTTACGCAGCGCACACAACGGAAGCCTGCAAATATGAATAATTTTTCCCGTTTTCGCTACATTTTTCACTGATTCTTTGCTCCTCTTAGTCGCAGCGTGATGATATCTAGCTTAAAACCTTCCTTAATAAATGGACTATCCAATACAAAAAGAATTTTTCAATTTGATTGGGTAGTTCCTGAGATCCTAGCGTTCAAACAAACAAACTCTTCAGCTTTATAATATTAGTATAGATTGATTTATTGTATATGAATTATTCAAAACATATGATTATTGATAGTGGGTCACAAATCCACCCAACAATAACTTAAAATGCTCCAAAACCCTACGACACCGACGGAAAAATTGGTTTCTGCTATAATAAGCTGATACTACACCCTACTTGATCTTACTGATCCCTATTCATAATTTATTCAGTGACCACTAAAAGGCCTGGAAAGCGGCGTGTTTATTATGTTGAATCAACTTTTTACAATTATATGTCATGCCAATGCTATTTGCTCACTAAGTAACATATGAAGTCAGAGAAACATGAATGTCGGCAACCCTTATAATAACATACATACATATACTCACGCCGTTAGTTCCCATTGGATATTCCCATTTTATTCTTCATAGTTCGGACACCTGCATTTTTGAGGAAAACCTTTATTTGGTCCAAATGTGTCAAAATATGTTTTAGAAACATACGTCGCAAATGATGATACTAAAACAATACAAAATATAGCTTGACTAAAAAACGTTACGTTCCCCTATCAGCTTCCAAATGTAGCTGAGGAGTTTTTAGCTCTGATGCTCTGGATACCTCTTCTTGGGATTCATGTTAAAAAACGTTATTAAAAATAGATAGCAAAATAGCTTTGTAGTGTCGGCTTAGAATGGCACTACCCCATTTCTTCCGGTGGGTGTACGTAAGAGGCGACTAACGGTATTGGGCTATTAAGGGATTTTTTGGGCGATGTGGTTGGAGACCCATCACCAACAACCTTTATTTTACCATCTTTTCCCCACACATCTTTCCAAAAGTGGCTGAGGTATTGCTAATTCCTTAGCTCTGGCTACCCTTTCTAGGGATTTATAGCCGTGAGTATATGTAATGTATGTAAAAAAAGATAAAAATAAAGCATAATATCGATAACATATTTTCAATCACAGCACTCAGTCACTAAACTGAATGATCTGGAAAATTAATTAATAACTCGATACCTGCTCTGCGGTTCCCAGCCGAGTTTTCGATGATTTCAGCCCTTATAATTTAATTAATTTATGCTTCCTTCGCAACTCTTTTATGGTATAGAGCATATGAATTGTTAATTAATTAATAATTTATTATTAAAAGTTTGGGCAGAGGAATCTCGATATTTCCGTGTCCGTATTGCTTAGGTATTTCTACGAAAACTTTTCTTTGCATTCGTCGAGAACTTTATAGGATTATTATTTTCTGAGAAACCTTAACAAAGGAAACAAGACTCAAAGAAATAAACGCTTTACCGTATATCTCGGAAGGGGTGGCAGATGTACTAATACTACATCACGTGAATTTATTGTCACTAAGTGTCCAGATCGCCCACGTTTTTCTTGGACAGTGTACTCACGTGATAGAAATTTGCTATGCAGTGTCGGCTTATGATTAAAACAATGAAAAATAATTTTAATTGTTTTATAAATAAATAAATAAAAATCATTTATTTTTCAGATAACATGATCCATAATTGTTAGTAACCCTTAACCTAAGTGTTAGTACTTATTCTAATAACAACACAACATAAAACTATTTATAAGATTTGCTTGGTAGAATGGACAATGACACCCATTATTTCAGGAAGACATTGTCCACTCTATCAACCACAGTCTTCAGGATGGTGTCCGAGCCACTCCTCACTCTCAGCAACAATGATGCAGTACGCTTTCGCCTTATGGCATAATAATCATCAGTGAGTGCTTCAGCAAACATTGCAGAAGCACTGCACCGGAAGGGTAGTCCAAACATCATCCTGAAACAGTTATTATACTGTACTCGCAGAGCGCTGGCAGTCCCCCGCAGACAGTCGACCCATAGACCACAAGTGTAGAAGGTTTGACAGTATTGTTTTAGTGTTATTTTGACCTCTTCAGAACACTTTGCAAATCTACGTGTCAACATACTGCCCCGGGCTGCCAACGCTCTGCGCTCCCTATCCATATCATCATCATCCCTCAAGTCGTCCCTCACAAAATAGCCAAGGTACTTAAAGGATGACACTCTTTTTAGAGGAGATCCATTCAACTTTTTTGGAACATTATATGACACATTCTTACGAGCTCCAAAAATAATATACTCACTCTTTTTGACATTATATGCTAGACCATGCTCAGCTGCATATCTTTCACAAGTCCCGATTAATTTTCTTAATGCACTGACTGAGGGGCTCAACAGCACCATATCGTCTGCATAGCTAAGATTATTAACCGATATTCCATCAACCGAGCAACCAACAGGCTGACTGCTGAGCTCCTCAATCAGCGCATTCACATAGAAGTTGAATAGGATCGGAGAACTCAATCCCCCCTGCCGGACACCACACTCTAAGCGGTACTCATCAGAAAGAAAATTACTCCATCGCACTATGTTAATCTGATTGCTATACCAATATTTTAAGATACCTATATACACATCTGGAAAACCTGCAGCAGCAAGTTTCTTCCATAGTAAATTGTAATTTACCAAGTCAAAGGCCTTTGACAAGTCTAGGAAGCACCCATAGACAGGAGTTCTACGCTCTGTATAGTATCGTATAGTACTCTTTAAAGCCAGGATGGCACTTTCTGTGGGAGATCCTGATCTAAAACCAAATTGATGTTCATTTATTTTAAGACTATAACTCAGCTGCTCCTCCAGAAGTCTGTCAAAAACCTTTGCTACTATTGTTGCCAGAGAAATTGGCCTATAATTAGACTTGTCCCCTAAGTCATCAGTTTTATTTTTTACCACGGGAATTACAATAGTCCTCATCATATCCTCTGGTAAGAAGGAGTGCATAAGACAAAGAGAATAAAACATTGCTAGGACTCGATATATATGTCTACCTGCATATGATAGGTGTTCTATACTTAGACTATCGTGACCCGGGGATTTACCCCTAGTCATTTTGTCAACGGCATGCTTGACTTGTTTAGCCGTTATCAAAATGTCTAGAGGAAGCGAACAATTATTTTCATCTCCAGCCTCACTTGTACAATCTAAAAGTGATTTTACTTCAAAATGGTTCTTAAATACATTGGCAATCTTTGCAGGGTCAGTTTCACTATTAACACTAACAGGCACACTGGGTTTCAAATTCAATTTGTTTGTAGCTTTCCAAAATTTACCAAACTGTTTAACTTTCCTATAAGAAGCAATGATATCTAACTTTATCTTTTCAGCATTTGTTTGACACCATTTAAGTTTACTTTTGAAAATTTTTCTACTTACAATCATATTATCGAATAGTTGATCGCTTACAGGTTTGCCATACCATAACCACAGATTTAACTTTTCCCTAGCCACCTTGTGAGCCAGCGACACATGCTTATTCCAACCAATTACAGGCTTTTTTCCTTTAACTGAATGTTTCACAGGTTTGCTAGAATCAATTGCTGCCTGTTGCAAGATACTCACAATTTCATGATACATTTTGGTGAGACAATTTTTATGATTTTGATCATTACATCTACCATGTGAACACATTCGAAAATGTGTAGGAAAGTCAATCAATCTTAATTTTTAACCGACTTCAAAAAAAGGAGTGTTCTCAATTCGACCGTATATTTTTTTTTTTTTTTTTTTATGTATGTTCGCCGATTACTTCGCCATTTGTGAACCGATTTTGATTATTATTTTTTTGTTCGAAAGAAGATACTCCCGGATTGGTACCATGATGAGGATATCAGGGTCTGATGATGGGATCCTGGAGAAATCGAGGGGAACCTTGAAATTTTATAGGCAAATGTACCGCGTTTTACATATTTTCTGAACTTATATTGGCATTTGCTTCTGAAAATCATATTGTTATGCTGCTAAGCTGATGATGGAAGGTGTGGGTCCTTAATCACTAGGAGTTCGGAAACAATTCTTTCACCATTCCATAAAGATTTATGCTCCTCTTTGTAGCTTTTATGAAGAGAAGTACAGGTTCACTCAACATTTCTTTTGTTATGTTATTGTTACCGAGAAAGTACCATGAGACCAGGATCTGATGATGGCATCCCAGGAAATCGAGGGGACTGTCGAAACTCACAATCATGTGACACTGTATTTGTTCAAAACGCCGATAGGCCTGCCCTGTTTAACGTGAGAACGTGGGTGTAAGCAAAGCGTGGGTACTCTGAACAACAGGTGACAATGTCACGTGATATTCAGAAGTATTACTACCTCTGCTAACGCCTTCGGGGATATTCGGCGTGAACGTTTGAGTCTTTCTTGAGATGTAGAATTGTAGACCATCGCCTTTCGAGGGATTTTAAGAACAATGTAAAGTTACATATGGTTGAGCCTATTTAATATCGTATACATACATACATATACTCACGGCTATATTTCCCTAGAAGGGGTAGCCAGAGCTAAGGAATTATAAATTCCTCAGCCACTTTAGGAAGTTGAGTGGGGAAAAGATGGTGAAAATAAAGGTTTTTGGTGATGGGTCTCCAACCGCATCGCCCAAAAATCCAATAAAAAGCCCCAATTCCCTTAGACGCCTCTTATGACACCCGTGGGTAGAAAGGGGTAGCGACATTCTAAGCCGGCACTACTCGGCAATAATATCGTATAATAATAGAAATACCAGAAATACGAAGAATAATACAGTAACCGTCGCACTGCCTCATACGAGAGGCATCTTTGCCAGGTCTACCCATCTCTAAAACTCGTAAAATAAAATAACTTTTAACAAAAAGAAAACCGACTTCACAGTGGGAAAAACAACCGAAAATAAAAATCTAGTACTAAAAAGTACGAAATAAGTTTTTTAATTGAATATGCCAGTGTATGAGTGTATGAGTACTGTGATTAATACCTTTGCAATTTCTTTATTCCACACGCGTCAGTTCAACCTACCTAAATATTAAAATTCTCTTAAATTAATTTTTGAGTCGGTGCCAGTCAAATAAAAGTGAATTCACCCTAATATCTATCTCTGATTATTACAATCTAAACAATATATATATCTATTGCCTCACGTTTTAAATGGTAAAACGTACAAAAATAAATTTACCCTACAACTACAAGGTATCCTACATTGTACATGTGTATGAAGTGCGAAATACACACTTATTATTGTCCATCATCATCACGCAGGCTGGCACCGGCTCACAAATTAATTTAAGAGAATTTTAATATTTAAGTAGGTTGAACTGACGCGTGTGGAATAAAGAAATTGCAAAGGTATTAATCACAGTACTCATACACTCATACACTGGCATATTCAATTAAAAAACTTATTTCGTACTTTTTAGTACTAGATTTTTATTTTCGGTTGTTTTTCCCACTGTGAAGTCGGTTTTCTTTTTGTTAAAAGTTATTCATGACAAATATTGCTAAACATATGTATTTGACTAGAATCTCTCTCACCCCACACAACAGAGTTATGTTCAACTGTATTTTTACATAGTTTTGTAGCCACAATTTTAATACTACAGTTAATAATAAGTGGATAGTGATCAGACCAGAAAACTTCATCATTAAGAACCTGCACTGAAGTTACACTATTTCTAGCAGATACTGAGACCAAGCAGTGGTCCAGCCATCTTTTGCAATAATGTGCTACACTTATATAGGTGTATGTATTCGAGTCAATGCCTAATAATTCCCTATCAACACAAGTCATCAGCATTTAACTTTCAAAACTTAACAGTTCCGTCCAAAATAGTTCTCCTGGATGCGCGTTAAAGTCCCCTAGCATCCACACATTTTGTGCACCAACACTATCAATAATTGCCTGTATTTCACCGAGACATGTAGTAAAATCCACTAAATTATCAACACTATTTACAGGCATGTAAACGCAAAACAATAACAACTCATAGCCTTGTACCGTCGTCGCTCGTATAGCTGTCATTCTCGCACTGACACACTGAACTACTGACACTGTGGTAAATATACCTTTACGCCATAATATGGCTACTCCCCCGTATGGACGTCCCACAAGAGGGCCCGCACTGCTATCTATTGCCGATTTTCCTGTGTAGCTGTAATCCTCATGTAATGTGCCCAGGATTGGCAAGTCAAAGTCTTGCAACCAAGTTTCTTGTAACGCTATTACATCACATTTATCACAAAGTGCTTTAACATCCAAAGCCGATCGTTTTACACCTTTACAATCAATATAATATATATAATATAAATTTATATCTGCAGACTGCACAGGTATATTCTGAAGGTGATTTTACCTAATTAATTTGCCCAGTAGATTTTCTCAAACTATTACTTCAGGATTGACTTTTGTTATATTACGAACGTACATACTTACATACATGTATTCACGGCTAAAAATCCCAAAATAGGGACGCCAGAGTGTCTGTGCTATAAACTCCTCAGCCACATTTTGAAGTTGATAGGGGAGAAGATAGTAGAAATAAAGTATCGTTGGTGATGGGTCTCCCATCGCATCGCCCAAAAACCACTTAAAAAGCAATACCCTTACCCGTAGTCGCCGCTAGAGGTAGAGAGGGGTGGTGACATTCTGAGCCGGCACTACACGGCAATTTTCATTAGGTACGGTTTTGTCTTAACGACTTTTAAATTTTGACAAATGGGTCACTTGGTCTGGAGTTTTCTTAGCCTTGTAGGTAACATGCTAAAATGAACCTTGATTTGATTGAAACAATAATATAAAAGTTCAACTGTTATCTATTTTAAATAAAGGTAAGAAACTAAGGATAAAAATACGTTCATAACTATCTAAACTACGATTTCCGGAAGAAAATATATCTCTAGGGCACCATTTCTTTTTCACTCTATAAAGAAAATTTCCTATTTTTGTTCTCAATTCTGTTTACCCGCCTACAAAGTGTTTTTCCCTTTGTAAATCACTCCTGAGGGAGATTTTGCAGTTTTTCTATTATTCATAGGCTGAATATGAAATACATTCGTTTAGGTTTTCTTTCATCTAATATTTTAACGGCAATTTATGGCTGACAAATGTTTGTGAAATCAAGTGTTATATTGAATTTACCAGCCTCAGCAGCATGAGGTGAGTGAGAAATGAAACACGTCACATATTTAGAAAAATAGGTCGCATGTTGTAAAGGAAATCAGTGATATATACATACATATACTTACGGAATTAGTACCATAAAGATAAACTTATAGAACAACACTTTAACACACTGCGCCGTGTAGTGCCGGCTTAGAATGTCGCTACCCCTTTCTACCCACGGGTGTCGTAAGAGGCGACTAAGGGTATTGGGGCTTTTATTGGATTTTTGGGCGATGCGGTTAGAGACCCATCACCAAAAACCTTTAATCTTACCATCTTTTCCCCACTCAACTTCCAAAAGTGGCTGAGGAATTTATAATTCCTTAGCTCTGGTTACCCCTTCTAGGGAAATATAGCCGTGAGTATATGTATGTATGTATGTACTTTAACACACTATTTATGTCTAAATGAGTCCTCCTTAGTGGTCCTCTACTAACATTACCATCCACATTGATATCTCGTATACCAAAAAAGCCGTGCTTGTGGCAAGATAATACGATTAATAGAGCTGTGTTGTATAGTTTCGTGGCGGCTTAGACTAGCACTAGTCCCTTTCTTCCTAGGTGTCGTAAGAAACATTCATTCATTCATTCATATACTCACGGTTATAAATCCCTTAACGGGGTAGCCAGAGCTTTGGAATGAGAAATTCCTCAGCCACTTTTAGAAGTTGATTGGGGAAAAGATGGTAATAATAAATGTTTTTGGTGACGGGTCTCCAACCACATCGGCCAAAAATCACTTAAGAAGCCCCATATCCTTAGTCGCCTCTTACGATCACCCCCGGGTAGAAATGGGGTAGTGTTATTCTAATCCGACCCTATACGTAAGAAACGAAATCAAATATTGGTTATTTATCAAGGATTATTAGGGGAAGCTGTTGGAGACCCATGACAACAACCAACTTTATTCTAGAACTAGTGGATCGGGCCCAGCTTCGCACGGGTAGCGTAGTTTTAAAAATATCTGAGGTTTCTTCAATCACTGCTCAACCTTTGTGAAATTTAGTGCAATTTATAGCATTCCTGAATAGTGTAGCTTGATTGTGAAAGCGCTTTAATGCGGGATTGACGATAGCGGGAGTGACGTCACAAGCGTCATACTAGCGTTACACCTCTGCGACACTTTTAAATCGGAGAACTGTTATTAGTAATAAAATTGTACAGTAGAGATTTGCAGTGCATTTGCATTCTCACAATTAACATCGTTTAGTGTTTGTGAAGTGAAAGACCTTGGATTTTTATGTTTTTTACCAATATAAAATCGTAAGTTTTTAGTTGACGAGCGAATCATTTTTTGATATCACCCACATTCAAAAATACTAATTTAAATTTTCAAAATAAAAAACTAGTAGTGCCATCTTTACAAATTTTAGTGAACTATTAGAAATTATTTCACGATTTTGTTATTTATTAAATTATAAATCACTATGCCTAAGTGTCCTAAGTGTTCAGCGTGCAAAAAAGTGACACAGTTACGTACAGATGGCGCTGAATGCCACAAATGTCGATTAGTTTTTCATCGTGCCTGCGTCGGTCTACCAACTTCGAAACCAATCGCATCTGGCTGGGTTTGCCCGGAATGTACCCGGATAATACCACGCGATAACGGGTCTGAGACTCCGGTAAAAGGTATTCTTGGGTATGAGCAGCCGCCAGCATGTACAAGAGAAATCATTTCCCAAGTGGAAGACCAAGAGGAGGAGGAGGGAGATCATTATGATGAGCGGCAATTAACGAAGGGACAAGACACCGGGTTGCGCGATGAAATTAGAATACTGCGCAGTGAGCTCGTTAGTTTTAGAACGGAATTTCGATTTTTCCGGGAGGCCATCACGACAATAAATGATAGACTTGATCAATTTGATCAAAGAGTGAAAGCAATGGAGAAGCGTCTTTTGGACAGTAGTGTATCCAGCGGTACAAAAGCTCTGGAAGAGGCTGTAGAAAGTCTCCAACTCCAACTCCATGAGCGAGACCAAGATACTCTTGCAAACGACGTCCAAGTGTCTAATTTGCCGGAAGAGAAGGGTGAAAGTCCCATTCATTTGGTCACTATTGTGGGTGCTAAACTGGGAGTAAAACTAGACGAGCGAGACGTGGTGAGTGCGGTGCGCATGGGGCTGCCGCGTGACGGCGGCGCGGCTCGGCCGCTAGTGGTACGGCTGGCGCGGCGCGCCACCCGGACGAGCTGATACGCGCGGCGCGGGTGCGGCGCGGCGCCACCACCGCCGACCTGGGGCTGGCCGGCCCGCCCACCAGGTTCTACCTCAACGAGCGGTTGACTAAACATAACAGAGGACTATTCAACCAGGCTCGAGAGCGTGCACGTGCGGCTGGGTGGCGGTACGTTTGGACGCGCGACGGTCGGGTGTGCGCCCGCCAAGCCGACGGTAAGCCTGTAGCCAGGATCCGACGGGACTCAGACATTGCAGATATTTTTGGTTAACCTTAGGTTTGGTGGCAATAGACAATTTCACGTTAATGTGGAGGCATTTATTTTATTAGTGTATAATGATAGATATGCCATTTTTTGTTTTTATTTATACTGTGTCACACATAAGCTGTTAAGCACCTTGTTTTTTAGTTTCCTTTTATATTTTTCATTTTTTTTCTTAGTTATAGAATGTTACGTTTATTATCATATTAATTGTTTCACTGCATCAGTCGAATTAATGTACAGCACACCACTTTGCAACAAAACACGCACAGTATTTACAACATGGAACACACATGTATTACAACCTGTAAATAAAACAAAAATGTTTTATTTTTTCTTAATGTTAAAGATAGACCTTTTCAGTATCATAAAACCGAATTTTGAATTATTTACAACTCTATATGTATATTATTTTCTAAACATATGTATGTACAAAAATGTATATATATTTCATACATCTGCGTGTATTACACATATTTTATACATGTATATTTGTCTATTGAACATATGTATCGACCCATTTCCCCATAATATAAAATTATATGTTTTTAAATATTATTATTTATTTAATAGGTATATTACTGGTTTCATATATTTTTATCCAAATACATCCTTGGACCAACACCATGACTCGTATTAAAAATATGCAGTTTGCATTATTTAATGCTGGTTCATTGAGCACAGGACATGACGAGTTAACTTCTATTATACTAGACTTAAGACCTGACGTAGTAGCTATCAACGAGACTTGGTTAAGGGCGGGGCGCGATGACGTCGCCCCGGTAGTACCTGGATATAGACTTAGACACGTCCCGCGACCTCCAGGTCAGCGTTCGCGGGGGGGAGGGGTGGGGTTTTATATGCGAGTTGGTTTAAACTGTCGCGTCTTCCATCACCCACCATCCTCTATTGAGCAAATGTGGTTTCGTCTCAACGTGAATGGTATTCGGCTTTTAATAGGTACGGCTTACCGCCCTAACTGGGTCGACGCTGATAGTTTCTTTGACTCAATTACTGAAACTATAACATCTTGTAATTACGACAAACTTGTTTTATTGGGTGACTTTAACATTAATATTTTTGACGTGAATGACCGTAATCATCGATATCTGACTCAATTTTTGAATACAATTAACTTGAAACAAATTGTAAATAAACCAACTCATTTTACTGACCATAGCGAAACGACTATTGACCTAATATGTACTGACGCTCCTGTGCAAAGTGTTGATGTCCATCATATTCCTGACCTGGGACGACATGCTTTTGTTACTATGCAGATCGACTTGAAAAAACCTAAATATATGCCTAAATTAATAACTTACCGACCATTGACTGACATTGACTTGGATATGTTTAGAAAGGATGTTGCAGAAATAAATTGGGAGTCAATTATGCTTATAGATGATATTGATGATATGCTGGCAGTTTTCAATTATCACATTATACAGCTATTTGATTTACATGCACCTCTTAAATCTATAGTGGTAAAAGAAGGACCGAAGCCGTGGTTGACTCCCACCGTGAGGTATATGATGAGATTACGGGACAAAGCACATGAACAGGCTAAACGGGAAAAAAGTGAGTCAAGCCGACAATACTACAAAAGTGCTAAGCATTTAGTAGTAGAGGCAATTCACAACGAAAAACGAGCTTTTTTCAAACACTCCATTAACGATTGTGCAGGCGATCCTCGAGCCCTATGGAAAAATCTTAAGCGTTCCATTATTCGAAACAAACGTGAATGTGATCTTCCACCACAATTTAACTGCCCGGAACTAATTAATAACCATTTCTGCAATATTCCTGGTAGTAGTGGCGTGAGTATATCTGATTTGACCTTTTTTGAATTTAATCGATTTGGACACGATTCTTTTTCACTGACTACTGTGTCTAGTGAGACTGTTTCAAATATTGTTAATAAAATCAAAACAAAGGCTAAAGGACTTGATGAAATTAATATTGACATGCTACTTCTAACTTTTCCTACTACACTTGACGTACTTACAGCTATAATCAACAAAAGCATTGTCTCAAGCAAATTCCCGACCATTTGGAAAACGGCCAAAGTAACTCCTCTTCCAAAAAAAAGTAACCCAATCCTTATTTCCGATTTGCGAGCAATAAGTATCCTTCCATGCGCATCTAAGATAGTGGAAAGGGTGGTTTGCAATCAGATGACAGAATATCTAGAAAAGAATAAAATTTTGCCGGAACACCAGTCGGGTTTTCGAAAGGGTCATTCCACCGCAACAGCGCTAATTGATGTTGTTGATAACATTTTGAATGACAGGGATGAAGGATTTAGTACATTGTTAGCGTTGTTGGACTTTTCTAGAGCATTTGATTGTTTGTGCATACCCCTGACGCTTTCGAAGTTGTCGTACTATGGCTTTGATGTCAATACTGTTCGTTGGTTTGACAGTTATCTCACCGACCGGAAACAATTTGTGGCGTTGCAAAAAAGAGATGGCAGTATATGCAACTCCTCTGAAAGTCATCTTACGAGAGGCGTACCGCAGGGTTCGATTTTGGGACCTCTTTTATTTATAGTCTATACCGCCGATCTGGTTAATCAAATCAATAATAGCCGATATCACATTTATGCCGATGATGTCCAAATATATGTGTCTGGTCTGCCGAGAAATACTTCAGAAACGGTTGAAAAATTAAATAGTGATTTAAATAGAATTGTAAGTTGGTCTGAGAAAAACTGTTTAGCCCTTAATCCTCTCAAATGCAAATTTATGGTCCTTGGAACAAAGACTCAAATTCATAATACGTTGGAAGTTCTTGCGGACCATGATGTAGCTATCAGGGACCAACCACTAGAGAGGGTAGAGGAGGTTCGCAACCTTGGCCTGCTGATGGATGGGGAACTACGGTTCGAAAACCATATCTCATCAGTAGTGAGTAACTGCTTCTATCGTCTCAAGGTTCTTTATAATATACGCGATTACCTAAGTGTGGATTTGCGTATCTACCTTTGTGAATCGCTGATATTGTCGAGATTAAACTATTGTGATGTGGTCTATGAGGGTTGCATACTGGCTCGTACACAGAAATTGATACAGCGAGTGCAAAACGCATGTGCCCGTTTTTGCTTTCAAATCCCTCCTCGCTCCCACGTTACCCCGTACTTGGACGATGCAAAGCTGCTAAAAATGCAAGCGCGGAGACGACTACACCTCGCCACATTGTTGTTTGGAGTTGTTAGGCTAGAATCACCGGCTTATTTGTATAAAAAACTGCAATGGTCCAACAGTGGCTATCAGTTCAAAGTCAGGGCGATCTTGCCAATGCACCGATCCGCAGCTTTTAGAGGTTCTTTCAGGTTTGCAGCGTCCAAGTGCTGGAACGATCTTCCTCCACCAATCCGGGATGTGTTCGGCAGGAACACCTTTAAGCGTAAGCTGAAGGAGTTTTTGCTGGCACATCAGTAAAATTTATATTATTTATTTATTTGGCATACATTTATTATTGTTTATATTATATTTTGAAATTTATTTATTATAGAAAAATGAAAAATGAAGCGTGTAGGTGTTTGCTCTAATATATCAATATATTATTTTGCATAATTTTACCCTCCAGCCAAGATTTCTTCTGTTATGTTTATGTATTATCGAAATTTTGTCATATACGTGTATTTTATTGTAATTGTTTGCAAATAATGTTCTATATTTATTTATGTGTATGTGTATTTACTGTCCCTTGTCCAGCTGAAAAGTTCTACATAATAAAGTGTATTAGTGTGATGCCTGTGTTGTCACTCTACAATGGTACTGACTGAAAATCAGTGTTGGGAGTCAAACGATTCACAACGTAATGCTGAGTCAGTACCAATTCGCTGTTGCAGTGGCGCAAAGGACTTAGAATAAGTATTAATTAGTTTGTTTTTGTTAAGTTGTTTGTTTTCCTCTTTTTTTCATATTTAATATTGTGTTAATTTTAAGTTATTTTAATAGTTATTATGTATATTATTACTTTTTGTTTGTATGTTTTTTGTGCCACACATGGCGAATAAACGTCTTTCTTCTTCTTCTTCTTCTTCTTCTTAATAAACGGTTCAGTATATCCGACAATAAAACCATGCAAACAAACAATCAGAGTTACAAACTTTGCATACATACAGGGAGTATATGTATACTCCCGGCTATCTTTTGCGCGCGCAACCATTACTAAAAAAATATCCTTATAGCATTCACGTGCGACGACAGGGCGCGATAGCTTATTTCATGTATAAGTTTGGTTATTCTATACCGATTTCTATGATTCTTTTTTTACTGAATAGGTAATAATGTAAACTTTTTAAAATGAGAGATGAATGAGAGAAGTATGAATGTAAAAGTAAACAAATATAATCAGAAAGCTCCGAACTGCTTAGCTATCAGGAATTACACGTGTTATTATGAGTCAACCATAAAAGATAGACATATGCTGCAGAATATTTTTTAGAACATTTTATGTAAAATATTTCTGTCATACATGATTTCTATGTAACTATAACCACTAAGGCTGCACACGCGACGGAAGCTTAAAAAATGGAGTAGTTTCCCCCGTTTTCCCAAATTTTCCCAAAATTCCCCTTCACTACTCTGCTGAAAAGTACATTATAACCTGCCCAGGAGTATGAAGAATAATTCTACCAAGTTGCGTTAAAATCCGTCGGGTGGTTTTTGTTTCCATAAGGAACATACAAACCGACAGACAGACAGACAGACAGACAGACAGACAAAAATTTTACTGATTGCATTTTTGGCATCAGTATCGATCACTAATCACCCCCTGATAGTTATTTTGAAAATACATTTAATGTACAGAATTGACCTCTCTACAGATTTATTATAAGTATAGAAGATATTTTTCGTATGCGTTAGAATAAAAGAGCATACAAGCCGCAGCAGTGAGTAGTTAGTAACTTATCCTGATAATATAAAAAAACTAATTTCACGAAGTCACTATTGACTAGTTTATTGTAAGCACACTAGAAAAATAATAACTTAATGATGAATGGAGATGCTAGTTTTTTTTAAAACTACCCCCAGGTGGCCAGCATAGCAGTCCTGCTGTTACTTTCATACAATTCTATGTTCTCATAGTTATAAATAATAACTGTGTAGTGACGGCTTAAAATAGCACTACCCTATTTATGCCCGTGGTTGAACCTAAGAGGCAACTAAGGGTATATGGGCTTTTTAAGGATTTTTTTGGGCGATCTGCTTGCAGACCCTTCACCAACAAATATTCATTATTACCATCTTTTCCCCTCTCAACTTCCAAAAATGGATGAGGAATTTCTCGTTCCGAAGCTCTGGCGAAATAATTATTTATGACATACGAGTACACGCGTAAATATACTTACGGCTATAAATTTATAACTCCTTCAGCCCAGCTAGTACGAGCGGTGTTTAAACTAGTTATCGCGTGGGATAAAGCAGCCATCTCTTATGCACTTACTTTGTATCGTATATTGCCATCTCATTCTAACCGTTATCGTGTCGATATAAGAGCGCTCGTGCTTGCTCTTCAGTTAGAAGTAGGGTAGTCCTATTCTAAGTCCACCCCCAAAGCACAAAGTTAAAATTTTGATTAAATCTTTTTATATAAACGAGATGGCGGTACCTCCTCTTATTATAATATAATATACGGACTTGGCATTTTTCTCATAAGAACAATCTAATTAAGTTTTTGCAATCAGTGGTGTTGTTGTGTTAATTGAAAAGATTAATTAATGTTTTGATATTTGATACTGTAAGAGGAGGTACCGCCATCTCGTTTATATCAAAAGATTTTAATCAAAATTTTAACTTTGTACTTTGGAGGTGGACTTAGAATAGGACCACCCTACTTCCACCTGTAGGTGTTCGTAAGAGGGGACCAAAGGTATTGGGGTTTTTCAAATGGTTATTGGGTCATGTGATTGGAGACATTTTAAAATATTTTACACTTTAAGCCTTTATATTACAATCTGCTTCCCACTCAATTTCCAAAAGTGGCTGAAGAATGTCTTATTCCATCGCACTGGCTATCTCTTTTAGGGGTTTGTTAACGAATGGGTGTTCGAAATAGTTACCCATAGTGCAAACGACCCATTGTATAATCTGCAAAACAGTCCCGTTTACAGTAATACAATCAGTATTGTAATAGTTTTTAACCTCAATGAAGAAGTTATGTACAAGAACTCGTAACTTCTCACACACAAAATGAATTACCTATTAGCACAGATAATATAATAGCTATTAGCCTATCTACACGGATCCAGAATCGTGTCGAACGTGGCAACCACATTGCGCATACACTACCAAAGCAATTCCAACCAATGAACAAAAGAACATATAAAAAAACATTTATTGTGACAAAAAAAATACAATTTAACATTTACATATTAAAAATTACATGATATGACATCTATAAATTTCTGACTGTACATTAAGTTTATTTGCATAGTTCACTGACTTATATTGTATACCCATATAAAGTAGGCTAAGCCTGAGTCTTAGGAAACCATCCCGGTTATTACGAGCGGTGTTTAAACTAGTTATCGCGTGGGATAAAGCAGCCATCTCTTACGCACTTACTTAGTATCGTATACTGCCATCTCGTTCTAACCGTTATCGTGTCGATAAAATAGCGCTCGTGCTTGCTATACAGATAGTAACAATTTAAATAGAGTTAATGAAATTTTAGCAATAGTTTACTAAGAGTGGAGAAAGGATAAAATTGAACAGTATTTTAAGTAAAAAACTTATGATTATGATAGTGAGATTAAAAAATTTGAAAAGGGGAGATGAGTATCAATGCTATACAATATTGAACTTACTTACTTATACTCACGCCCATTATTCCCATTGGGGTAGGCAGAGAAAATATTGAAATAAATATAATATAATGTAATATAACATATATATAGTTCTCTATATACCATAATAGAATGACAAAATCAATATCTTTATCCCTTTACTTATCGATCGACCCCCCCATCATGAGGCTTGTAAGAGCGAGTATGTCACATGATAGATGAGAAACTGACAGGTTATCATTTCAAAATCTCTCAGTTTTTCATTTCTCACACTAACACACTAGCTCTCACAAGCCTCATATCTGCTAGTGCTGGTTCTTAGCTTTATAATGTATTTCTAATGACAGGACCAAAGTACGATACGGATACTAAGCGAATTCTGTTAAAATACTTTAAATGATGAAAGCACTTATCTCAAAGAAAAATATAACTTTATTCTCACCTACTCGGGTGCACATTCGTACACACCTCACTGAAGCGACCAAATTAACAAATTCAATTCACTAACTCTTATTCCTATAGCATAAGGGTTAATTTCAAGATATTAGGTATCTGTCTAAGTTTGCCGTAGTAAGTGTTAAAGGAACTCGATTCCAGTCCATTTAATACTCGATATTGTAGTTGTTAGCGAAAACACTGTATTTATTTGTGAGTGGAATTGCGCCGCTCTGTATAGACATTTTGATACCTTTTTATTTTTCAATTATCGGCTCAAATGTCGTTTAGGTACTCAACTTTTCAGACGTCTCCGGAAATTTGAGATACAACAAAAATGGTACTCAAAATAAATAAGTCACATAAAAATTCTGTTCTTGTTCTGTACGCTTGGTAATTTGATTTAATTCAGTATCATTACATACATATATTCACGGCCATAAATCCCAAAAAGGGATAACCAGAGCTTCAGCGTCAGAGCTAGAAACTCCTCAGCCACATTTGAATATTGTGTATTATGAACGAGGATTCAGTGCCCGGTTTTGTTAAAGATAAAATTTCAAAATTCAATCAATCTTCAGAACGCCTGCAAACTATCAATCCACATTTGGCCTACACGCTTATTAAATTCTGTTTGTTTGTTCCTAAATTTACATATGTATTAAGGTGTTGCGACATCTGGAGGCATGTTTCGGCATTAAATGATTTGGACAACATTATACAAGATACTTTAAGCAAAATCCTAAATTGTAAATTCGATGACAACAGCTGGGCTCAGGCTTCCCTTCCAGTTCGTTTTGGTGGCCTGGGTATTCGCAAAACATCCGATGTGACTTTACCAGCTTTCTTGTCATCTGTGCATTCCACTATGACCCTATACCATCAAATTATCAGTCCCTCTTTAGGTGAGGCCGAGGTCAGTGGAATGAGCGATGCCAAGATTGCTTGGATATCCATGCTTGGTTCCAATTCTTCTATCCCGACAAAATTGGCTAGCCAGAGGTCATGGGATGACATACTGTGCGGACGGATTCAATTAAACCTTTTGAATTCTGCTTCCGACCCCGCACAGCGTGCTCGTCTTATGGCTTCTGCAGAGCCTGAGTCGGGTTATTGGTTGAATGCGTTACCATCTGAGGCGATTGGTACCCTTCTCGATAGGTCTACTTTTTGTTTGGGGGTCTGTCTGAGAATTGGTGCCCAAATCAATGAAATTCATCGCTGCCGCTGTGGAGTGCAAGTCGATCTTCAGGGTCACCACGGTCTTTCGTGCCCCCGCAGTGCAGGTCGCCTGTCACGCCATGCTGCCCTCAACGATATCATCCGTCGGGCTCTTGTCAGCGTCCATGTACCAGCTGTTTTGGAACCCCCTGGGTTGATACGGGACGATGGCAAGAGACCGGACGGTATGACTTTGTTGCCTTGGAGGAATGGCAGGGCGTTAATATGGGATGCAACGTGTGTTGATACCCTAGCGCCTTGCCATTTATCAGGGTTGGCATCGCAAACAGGTGCTGCTGCAGCCAATGCCGAGAGTTTCAAACGTCGAAAATATTCTGGATTACTGAATGATTATCATTTTATTCCATTCGCCGTTGAAACTCTCGGCACATGGGGCAACGAGGCGCGGGTTTTCTTAAAAGATTTCTCAGCCCGCCTAGTGGAAGTCAGTGGTGATCCTAGGGCTGGCAGCTACCTCGGCCAACGAATTAGCATAGCCATTCAAAGAGGAAATGCTGCCAGTATTTTAGGCACGATACCGCTTTGCGAGAGCGATGAATTTCATGAAATTTTCCATCTTTAGTAGGTATTTATTTAGTTTTATATTTTAATTTAGGTTGTAAATTGTCTATGTAAATATTTTTAATTATTCTTGAATAAAGTTTCATATTTTTTAACTGAAAGGATTTAGTATAATTTGTTTTTTTTATATTATTTTTGTTACCTGTTACATAAGTAGTTTTAGGTTTGCTTTTAAATATTTTTTAAGTATTTTTATATGCCCTGAAGTGAGAATAAAGTGTTAGTTTTTAATTATTAAGACTTAATTATTAATATTTCTATAATAGTATTATGTAATATGAAATAATGTATCATTGTTGATGGGTCTCCGCATCGCCCAAAAACCACTTAAAAAAAACTTAAAAAGTATACGTATGTATGATCATCAGTTATTTGCCTTATTTACTATACTGTTTTATCTTACTATATAATAATTATATGTGGCTGTTGATGATCCTTATACAATAAATAAAGGCTAAAAGGACCCCCGATTTATAAATTGCCAAGGAAATTTTCGTGTGCTGCATTACTTGGCAAACAAAAAGAATCCTTTCTTTTCTAATGAAGGTACATATAATGCACTATTATGAATAAGCCAGACAGATGATTTTATAAAAAGCAACAGCTCACTTCAACTGGATCAATTAAATATTACTATGTAGAGCCTACTCCTTTTTGCGCGAAAGCCTTGCTGTACCGACAAACCAAGGTTTATATAACGACAAAAAACCTAGCCTTTCAAAGCTATTTACCAACCATTTTCTTCAACAAATGTTTTAATCAAGTCTTCTTATTTCAATTACCTTCACAAAAAGAACATTCAGAAAATTAGGCGGCTCATTTTTCATTCAATTTGCTTGTATTTTCGCCGATAAAAATAAAAGTAGACGCCCAAGTAATTATGGGCGGGCGTTAATTATGAACGCACTAGGGCGGAAAGCTTAGATAAGTTGATAATGTTACTGTACCTTGGAACTGCTTAGTCATAGTTTGGTAACGTGAATATCATACGGCACTTAAATGATTAGGTTAAAGAATTGTAATGCGCATATATTACTATCATGGCTATAATCCTAAAGAGGCTCTATCCTTTTATGTAATAAATAAATACTGACATACTCGTATTACACACAGATCAAGTTAACCCCAAACAAAGTGAAACTTGTATTATGGGATACCAACTCAACGATATATTTAATATTATATAATAAAACATACATACATACATACATATACTCACGGCTATAAATCCCAGAACGGGGTAGCCAGAGCTTTGGAATGAGAAATTCCTCAGCCACTTTTAGAAGATGATTGCCGTGTAGTGTCGGCTTAGAATAACACTACCCCATTTCTACCCGTGGGTGATCGTAAGAGGGGTTTTTTAAGTGATTTTTGGGCGATGTGGTTGGAGACCCGTCACCAAAAACATTTATTATTACTATCTTTTCCCTAATCAACTTCCATAATATAACCAAGACTAAAAAAACAATAATTTATGATCATTTTATAAGTATTGCTTTCAACGGGGATCGAGCCCGCACCTTCGGACCGAGAAGCTAGTCGCCAATCCACTTTTTTTGGCCACGGCTCGTTTTTGGAATTGAATATCGGCTAGAAATATCATTAATATAATATCTATGCTCATAGTTTGGTGATGCATTTGGAAATTAACAACTTAATTTTATTACTTTTCTTCCTTCAAGTTCAAAAAGCAATTGAGATTTTTTGTGCTCAACCTAACCTTTCTGTAGATATTAATGTTATTTTTATGTTTAAATTAGTGTTAATGTTTGCATAATTTTTGGTAGTGATAGTTCAAATTTCACAGATAACTTTTGATCCGCGTATTAAATTTTTCTCGTCTGAAGAAGGATTTGTGTGAAAATGATAGTGCGAATTACTTCACAACTTTTCTCTAAAATGCAGTTGAAATTTTATTCGTAAATTGATCGCTGGCTGGAGGATGACAAAGCAAAAAGTTCGCCATTCCCAAGGCTTAAATACACCTTTATTTTCCTGATAAAAATCCTTTTTATTTTGGCCCTGTCGTTTGGTTGTTTTGTCTGTAAACACGGTCATTAGAGCGCTTTTGGCTAAGATGACGACGACTAAACGATATGAGGGCTAAGTTAGAAGAGGATATAACATAACATAAACATAAAAGTTCACGCCAAATATCCCCGAAGGGTGTTATTAAAGGAAAGAAAAATTTCGACACTGGCGGGGTTCGAACCCGCGACCTTCGGGTATACGCCCCCGTCGCTCTGCCAACTGAGCTACAGTGTCAGTTCGCATCCAGCGCGAAATTTCTCTATCCTTTGTTTCTTTTACACGTTCAAGTAGTGTTTGCGTTTCCTACCTCCGAATTTTAACTCATTCGGACGGCCACTTGTCTACCTTTTCAGATAGAATGCAAATGTTGGAAACGCCTAACTATCATCACATAATTTAATGTTTTTTGACATGAATTCCTCATGTGGGGATTATTACTCATAAATAAAAGATGTTATTAAAGGAAAGAAAAATTTCGACACTGGCGGGGTTCGAACCCGCGACCTTCGGGTATACGCCCCCGTCGCTCTGCCAACTGAGCTACAGTGTCAGTTGGCAGAGCGACGGGTCGCGGGTTCGAACCCCGCCAGTGTCGAAATTTTTCTTTCCTTTAATAACATCTTTTATTTATGAGTAATAATCCCCACATGAGGAATTCGTGTCAAAAAACATTAAATTATCCCCGAAGGGGTTGGCAGAGGTACTTCTGAACATCACATGACATTGTCACCTGGTGTTCAGAGTACCCACGTTTTGCATGGACAGTGTACTTACGTGATAGGGGCAGGCCTATTGCCGTTTTGTACGAATACACTGTCACATGACTGAGTACAACTCAGCCATGTGGGTTTCCTCACGATGTTTTCCCTCACCGTTAACAACCGTGATAAATTAACCACACATATGTCTTTATAAAAGACAAATTGGTGTAGGCCCGACCCGGGATTTGAACACTAGTCGCTTGCACGTTAACCGGTGTTCTACCCATTGAGCTATCACGTCGTCAAAAGGTTATAAGCATAACATTATCAAAAGGATATAATAGTTATGTTATATAATTAATCATTATTGTACTTTTCTAGGGGCTCACTTTATCTGTGTAATATGCCCATGTATATTTTTATTAGCTCCAATTAAATAAGTACATACATACATATACTCACGGCTGTATTTCCCTAGAAGGGGTAGCCAGAACTTTGGAATGAAAAACTCCTCAGCTACTTTTGGAAGTTGTGTGGGGAAAAGATAGTAAAATGAAGGTAATAATAAACGTTTTTAGTGACGGGTCCCCAACCGCATCGCCCAAAAATCCTTTAAAGCACCAATACCGTTAGTCTTCTCTTACGTACACCCACCGGAAGAAATGGGATAGTGCTAGTCTAAGCCGACACTACACGACATAAATAAGTACATACATACATATACAACTATAACTGACTTTAGCCAGGGCTAAAGGGCCCTTCAGAGCTTCAGAATAAGAAATTCCTCAATCACTTTTGTGAAGAAGATTGTGAAATTGTCTTCAAACACCAATCACTTTAAAAGCCCCAATAGTCGCCTCTTACAAACCCCCACGGAAAGAAATTGAGTAGTGCCATTCTAAGCCGACACTGCACAGCTACATAAGATTTGTCTTCCCTTAGTGTATATGGTTTATCAAGGTCGTTAAAAAGCGAGGGAAAACATCGTGAGGAAAACCGTATGCCCGAGATGTACTTATTATATTCGCGCAAAGGAGATCCAGTTTTTCAGTTTTAAACGACATCTACGGAGGTAATATATATAAAAACCGTTAACTCATTATCTTATCAATCACTACACAATTGGCGCCAAACATTAATGGAAAATAATAAGGTTGCCCATAAAATCGTCTAACAGTTTTTTCCTTTGTGCATGAATCTTTCCTCCCAGCTTGAAAATAAATATTTTGATCCGAGCCCGAAACCTAATTGAAGAGTCACTAGAAATAATATAATAGCCGTCGGATTACTCTTGTTGGCCATATTACGCCGAATGACAATATTGCTTTCAAATCTCATGGAACATTGATTGCTCGAGTAATTTAAAAGAATAAAAACGATGAAAAAAGGGCAAATTTTAATGTTATTTATGATACATACATACATATACTCACGGCTATAAATCCCAAGCAGGGGTAGCCAGAGCTAAGGAACTAGAAGTTCCTCAGCCACTTTTGGAAAGTTGAGTGGGGAAAAGATCGCAAAATAAAGGTTGTTGGTGATGGGTCTCCAGCCGCATCGCCCAAAAATCCCTTAAAATTAATTTATGATATCATTAATAAACGTGAAAGATGCAAAGGTAAATCGTCAGGATAGGAAAGCTTTGCGGTCAATAGTCCCTCCCTACCCCATTAGGAATGGCGTGAAAAAATTAGTATATATTGTGTATAAGTGTATATAATATAAGTCCATACATACATATACTCTCGACCATAAATCCCAAAAAGGGGAAGCCAGAGCTTCAGAGCTAAGAACTCCTCAGCCACATTTGGAAGTTGATAGGGGATAAGATAGTAGGAATAAAGTATCGTTGGTGATGGGTATCCAATCGCATCGCCCAAAAACCACTTAAAAAGCCCTATTCCATTAGCCGCATCAAATGACACCCGTGGGTAGAAAGGGGTAGTGACATTCTAAGCCGGCACTACACGGCATATATTGTGGATAAGTATATAAGTAGATGTATTGAAGATTAAAAGTATTTTAAATGTATTGTTTGTAGTAGGTTCCTAAAAAAAAATCTGTCTCTTCTGCATTGTACCAAACCTAATGAAGGAAAAACACATTTACTGAATACTGAGACGAAATACATGAACGAACACACGACGCTCGACATCTTAAATACTATGTTACATAATATAACTCAACTATCAAACATCTTTAGATCTGTACTGAAAAGAAAAATAAATATGCTTATACTTAATACATTTTTATACAACCAATGTATTTTTTGAGATGTAATCGCACTAACTAATACAAAAATAAAAGATTTTTAATCCACCTTCTCACCACGAGACTAAATAGGCAAAGCCGTCTTTAACTTATTGGAGGCTCTGGGCATATGAGGATAATGGGGCCCCTATGACTTTGTCATAACACTATTTTTTTAGAATAAGCATAAACATAACAAACGTTCACGATGTATATCCCCGAAGGGGTTAGCTGAGGTACCAATACTTCTGAACATCACGTGACAGCGCCACCTAGTGTTCAGAGTAGGTACCCACGTTTTGCTTGGACAGTGTACTCACGCGATAGGGGCAGGCCTATCGCCGTTTTTTATTAATATACTGTCACATGACTAAGTACAACTCAGCCATGCGGGTTTCTCCACAAAGTTTTCCGTCACCGTTAGCAAGCATGATAAATTAACCACACATATGTATTTAATTAGAAAAGACGAATTGATGAAGGCCCGACACAGGATTCGAACCTCATCGTCTGCATGATAAACGCGGTGTTCTGCCCACTGAGCTGTCACGGTTGCTTGTTGAGGTTACCGTTATCAGTTATTAATATAATGGATGTGCAATTTAAATAATTGTAAACTGCCAAAATATTATGTTATAGAAAAAAATAAAGTCAAGAAACATGCTATCGTCGTTTATTTAAATGATGAAATCTTGAGATGTAAGCTTATCGGACTCTTACCCACACCCGTCAGTATCTTGAGCAAAGAGTTGAGCAAAGGCTCAACTCATTGTTTCCTAATGTTCTTACGCCCAATTTCTGAATTGAGTATTCAAGCTGAGAACGACTTAAGTATTGTTTTGTCTCATTCAGTTGTTAAGATTTCGATGCGACAGAACGATACTTAAGTTGTTCTCAACTGGAATACTCAATTCAGAAATCGGGCGTTAGTATTGAGTAAATATTATGACGAAAACTGCGCGGGGGAAAACTCGTAGCGTAATAAAATTGCAGCATAAATAAACACAACCAAAATAATATATTGAAAGGTATAATTAATCACCCAAAAAACACAAGAATCATCAAAAAACGGATTCATTGCTACACTGGCTAAAAAAATTATCTTTATGTAACCAGACTTGCTATCACATAACCAAGGCACAGCGATTAAAACTTGATAAGCCCAGCTAGCAGGAGCGACCTTTTAACTATATAATCGTGGGATATAACAGTCATCTCTTTTGAATGATAGTAACGTATATCTTTGCCGTGTAGTGTCGGCTTGAAATAACACTACCCCATTTCTACCCGAGGGTGATCGTAAGAGGCGACTAAGGGTATAGGGGCTTATTAAGTGATTTTTGGGCGATGTGGATGGAGACCCGTCACCAAAAACGTTTATTATTACCATATTTTCCCCAATGAACTTTCAAAAGTGGCTGAGGAGTTTTTCATTCCAAAAATCTGGCTACCCTGTTAAGGGATTTATAGCCGTGAGTATATGTATGTATTTAGTATCGTATACTTTTATCTCATTCTAACCGACGACAGAGTAACAATACATAACACTCGTGCTAGACCTCTTGTAAGATCTATCACGTGACCAAGTAAGATACAGTGCTTCAAACCTCCTGATCCTGCTCGCTGATTGCTCTTACCGCGCTGATCTACGAAGTCACACACACACACACAAACACAAACGATTGCATTACCGCGCCCCATACGATGGTACGGATGATGCCATTAAAACTGCATTAGGCGACCGATTGTCATTACACTGCTGAGCTTAATGGAAATTTTGAGCTAGCTTGCATGTATATTGTTGGTTATTCAGTTATCAGATCGTGAGATGCATTTTTATAGGGACTTAGATACTTTAGTGGTTAGATAGCGTACATACTTAATATAGGCTGTGTAGTGTCAGCTTAGAATAGCACTACCCCATTTCTTCCGGTGGGTGTACGTAAGAGGCGACTAACGGTATTGGGGCTTTAAAGGGATTTTTGGGCGATGCGGTTGGAGACCCATCACCAACAACCTTTACTTTACCATCTTTTCCCCACGCAATTTTCCAAAAGTGACTGAGGAATTTCTAATTCCTTAGCTCTGGCTACCCCTTTTAGGGATTTACAGCCGTGAGTATATGTATGTATGTATGTATACTTAATATAGTTTTATATAGCGGGGCGCGATTATATTAAATGTTCTACAAATATTTTTCTTGATTCATACAACATATACTCACGTGCAGAACTCCGTAATTAAAGGTAGAAAAAGGTTCAGATTTAGACAATTCTAAAAAAGAAGAACGAAACTTTTAAAAGTAGCTAAGAATTGTCTCCTTTTCTCCCTTTGAAGATCTATAGGAAGACAAGGCAAAAGTATGATTATCGTGTTCAAACGCGGTACTAGCGTTGGCAGTTAAGATAGAATATTAAATATTAAGTGATTGTTCGGCAATTTTAATGGACACTTATTACCAACTATCGTTTTTTTTTCACTGTACTTCCAAAAGTGTCTGAGGAATTTTGAATTCTGAAACTCTGGCTACCCCTTAATGGGATTTTGGAATTTGTAAGTATTTTACTTGTGTGTTGTGTATGGATATTAACCATTTTTGAAATGGCTGCTATACTCTCTCAAATAAGAATAAATAAATCTATGTATTTGTGTTGCGTAATAAACAATACGGTAAGTCATACCAGCGAAATTTATATAAATAGTACATACATACATACATACATATTCTCACGCCGTTAGTTCCCATTGGGGCAGGCAGAGACTATCGATCGCCACTTTGTACGATCCTGGCAAACCTCTCTGGCTTCGTTTACATAAATAGTAGATATATATATTCGATGACCGACGGTGTGTTTTGAACCAAACTAATTCCTAACATTACAAAGGTGTTTATCCTGTCTTGCAGCATAGGTATACTCTGAACTAAATTGTATTTAATGATAGAACGTAACATACAAGTCATTGTCGTTCTAAAAGGAGCTGCCGGAAGAACATCCCTGCGGAAGTGCATCCTGACTTGACAGCAGTACACATTCTTGTATAGAATGTTCAAATGCAACCAATATCTGATCGATAAAGTATGATTAGTGGAAATAGGATTCCGTGTAGGATGAGAATGTTGTGGAGGAAAAGGGAAGATCTTCCGCCAGGCGTTGGTATGCCTGGGGTCCGCGGTCCAACTGTATTAAGTTGGAACTTCTATATATAGTAAACATTTTTAGAAACTTCGATTGCGCGATGTACGATTTGTATGGCGAGTCTTGATGACGAGTGTGACGTATATTGCTTGGCCACGTGTTGCTGCCGAATGTGATACTTCTTGCACTGTCAGCGTTTCTATGTAGTGCGCGTCATTGTGTACTGATAGCGCGTCGCTACATTACTCCCCCTCCAACAGGAAATTTTTGACTCCATATCTTCGTGCCAGTGTGTGTATGCTCGACGGCCATGTGTGCCGGAACCTCAATGCTGACTCCAACAGCCACGGTGTGGGTGCCCCGTTGCGTGTCCCATTGCTGCCGTGCTGCGAGTCGTGTTTCGTGAGCGGTGGATTCGAAGCGCTTTGTCTGCAGTCCTTTGATATCCTTTTTCTGCTCGTACTTGTCTGGCCAATCCAAATGACTCCTTGTGCTTAGAAGGACGCCATCGTGTTCTGTAGTCGGTGGTTACCAATGAGGAGGAAAAGGGAAGATCTTCCGCCAGGCGTTGGTATGCCTGGGGACCGCGGTCCAACTGTATTAAGTTGGAACTTCTATATATAGTAAACATTTTTAGAAACTTCGATTGCGCGATGTACGATTTGTATGGCGAGTCTTGATGACGAGTGTGACGTATATTGCTTGGCCACGTGTTGCTGCCGAATGTGATACTTCTTGCACTGTCAGCGTTTCTATGTAGTGCGCGTCATTGTGTACTGATAGCGCGTCGCTACAATGTTATCCTTTAATTGAGTAACAGTAGGCCGAGTAGTGCCGGCGTAAAATGTCACTACCCCTTTCCACACCATCACCAACGATACTTTATTTCTACCATCTTGTCCCCTATCAACTATATAGAGGTTCTAGCTCTGAAGCTCTGGCTACCCCTTTGTATACGTGTGTATATGTATGTATTATATAAAAAAAATGTGTGTGTTAGATACAATACGCTATAGATTCTCATACAATACAACCGAAACTTATATGGGTATGTTTTGCTTCTGAAAAGAACCTATCTCCAAATATTACAAAGGTATTTAGCTTGTATTGCAGCGAACTAAATTGGATTTAAAAATAGAAGGTAAATTACAAGTAATTGCCGTTCTAAAAGCAGCGGCCGGAGGAACATCCCTGCGGATGTGCATCCTGACATGACAGCAGTACCTATTTATGAGAATTTTAAATTTTGCTGTGTAGTGTCAGCTTAGAATAACACTAACCCATTTCTTACGTACACCCACGTAAGAGGCGACCAACAGTATTGGGGTTTTAAGGGATTTTGGGCGATGCGGTTGGAGACCCATCACCAACAACAACCTTTATTTTGCCATCTTTTCCCCACTCAACTTTCCAAAACTGGCTGAGGAATTTCTAATTCCTTAGCTCTGGCTACCCCTTCTAGGGATTTATAGCCGTGAGTATATGTGTGTAATTTTTCCATCTATATTAAAGATTGTCCTTCTGAAAGTATTTTATGATGCGTTATGTTGGTTTTTTAGTCGTTAATACTAATATTAATAAATTTCTTCGCTTAATTCCGCTAAATAATACCTGCAGTCTTCATGCAACATGCACTGTGCACCGCCCGCCCTTCCACTTACAAGAAATCGAAAAGCAGACAATGCACCACACACACACCCGCAAGCGAAAACCACAGGCAACCACAAACATGCGACGCGTTTCGACTCAACACGAGTCATTGACGAGCAGTTAGTAGACAGTTCGGCAGCTGACTATAGTATATAGATATAGTTATATTTATAGGCCAGGCTCCCCACTCCCCCACCCAAAGAACATCAATGACGAGTGACTATATTATTGGAAAAAATTGTCAAAAGTGGGGAAACGGTGTAGCCCAGCTGTTCATTCAGCAGTGCAACGGAATTATCATTATCATATCTGGAGGTTTCAAGTTTCTCTAAAAGACATAATCTTAATCCCTTATTACAAGTATGTAAAATCTCCAGATTATGATTATCGGGGAGAACGTGTCCAGTATCCAATAGATGTTTCGCAAAGTGAGACCTTTCTGGATGGTCGTTTCTGAATGCTGCCACGTGCTCCCCGTATCTTGTTAGAAAACTTCTACCAGTTTGCCCAATATAGACGCTGTTGCATTCAGGACAAACAATTTTGTAAACACCAGATTGTCGGTGTTTATCTAATTTCTCTTTTTGATTACATAAATAACGTTTCAAACTATTGTTTGTTCTGAACGCAACTTTAATACCAAACCCTTTAAGCGTCTTTGAAATCTTTTCAGAAATCGGACCAACATAGGTGAGACTGGACTTCATGCGGTCCAGTTTTTCAGGTGGTATAACATATAAGAGTCTGTTCACCATGTTGGTCCGTTTTCTCGTAATTAGTCTGTCTTACATTATCATGTCTGTAATACCACCTGAAAAACTGGACCGCATGAAGTCCAGTCTCACCTATGTTGGTCGTTGGTCGTCAATGACTCGTGTTGAGTCGAAACGCGTCGCATGTTTGTGGTTGCCTGTGGTTTTCGCTTGCGGGTGTGTGTGTGGTGCATTGTCTGCTTTTCGATTTCTTGTAAGTGGAAGGGCGGGCGGTGCACAGTGCATGTTGCATGAAGACTGCAGGTATTATTTGGCGGAATTAAGCGAAGAAATTTATTAATATTAGTATTGCTATGGATTTCCGCAAAGTAACGCCTGATTCAATCCAATATTTTAGTCGTTATTTTCTTCTTCCAAGAATGAAAAGTTTTTTTGTTGACAAACTGCCATCACTTCTATTATCTCCACAATTTCAAGGATGATGGTGAAAAAATATGATGTAATTTTTTTTAGCAACATTAAAGCTAGCAGATATATAATGTTTCGGACTAACCAACATCATTGCGTACAAACTAGTATACCGCGAAAATCCTCTTAAAAGATCTCTGACCGACATAATTTTTTTGAAAGAGGTCTTACTATCTCTATTGAAAATGTTTTCACCGTGTTTTGCTGTGTATTGTCGGCTTAGAATACCACTACCCCATTTCTTCCGGTGGGTGTACGTAAGAGGCGACTAACGGTATTGGGGCTTTTAAGGGATTTTTGGGCGATGCGGTTGTGAGACCCATCACCAACAACCTTTATTTCACCAACTTTTCCCCACGAAACTTCCAAAGGTGGCTGAGGAATGTGTCATTCCCTAGCTCTGGCTACCCCTTCAAGGGATTTATAGCCGTGAGTATATGTATGTATATATGTATGTTTCACTGTGATGTACAGTACAATGAAGAGTTTTCTATTCCATTCTTACTTCTTGTAGTCGTCGACATCCCAAGGTGGTACAAAGAGCTCAAAGTACAATCACTCGCCACGCCATCCTATTCTCAATGACGTCCCTCCCCTGGGACCACCTAGTACCTCTGCTACTTCTTTACAGATTTGGGGATACATGATATAAAACGTATTTATGTGTCCCATTTGAAAGGAAATTACGTTGAATGAATCGCAATATTCATTCAATTCAACTTTAACAGGATTTAACTGGATCAAATAAATATTTCAATACAAATGCAACATATTCGACTCCAAAACAATATTGGTTTAAAACCTACATGGCTGTCCTTACTCATGGCTGTAAATTCCAAATAAAATTGGCTAAGTGCAAGTCCACAAAAAGCGTTGTATCTTATAAACTGCTTACTATATCTTGTTCAAAATGTATTTCATTTATAGTGTTCAATTAGATAGACCACATGTATGGTGGAGTGACGATCGATAGCCTCTGCCTACTAACGGTGTGAGTTTATGTATATTATATTTTTTACCATTTCTTATTACAGTACACAATACTCACATGAAAGGGGGCAGGACTATTAACGATTTGTACAAATACACTGTCATATGACTAAGTACAACTTAGCGTAGGTTTCCTTACGATTTTTTGCCTGACCAATAGTATGAACACATGTGACATACATACATTACATACATATACTCACGGCTATAAATCCCTAGAAGGGGTAGCCAGAGCTAAGGAATTAGAAATTCGTCAGCCACTTTTGGAAGTTGAGTGGGAAAAGATGGTGAAATAAACGTTGTTGGTGATGGGTCTCCAGACGCATCGCCCAAAAATCCCTCAGAAGCCCCAATACCGTTAGTCGCCTCTTACGTACACCCACCGGAAGAAATGGGGTAGTGCTACTCTAAGCCGACACTACGCAGCTACATACATGTGACTTTTTAAAAAAATTCCCATTTGTGTAGGCCCATCTCCAGATTCGAACTCTCATGTCCTGCATGAAAAGCAGTGCTTTTCCTTCTGAGATATCACGGTTAGAATAACTAACCAGTTCAGCTAAACATACATACATACATATACTCACGCCATTAGTTCCCATTGGGGAAGGCAGAGACTATTGATCGCCACTTCGTACGATCCTGACAAACCTCTCTAGCTTCGTTTACATCCATCAATCTTTTCATACATGCTCTTTTATTCTCCATACTTTGGACGCCAGCCTTTTTGAGCACACTCTCAATTTGGTCCAAGTATGTTCTCCGTGGTCGTCCTATACTAACATTACCATCCACACTAGCTCTATAGATCCCTTTTACCAATTTTCTCTCATCCATCCTCTCTATGTGCCCAAACCATCTCAACATTCCTTTTTCTATCTTTCTTACAATATCATCTTTCACACCACACTTTTCACGAATAACACTATTTCTCACTCGGTCACATAATCTAACATTACAAATTTTTCTGAGGGACCTCATCTCTACTGCATTCACTCTGCTCTCATGCTCACCCAACAGCTAAAAGATTGAAAAAAATCATTTTTATTTAAATAAGTATCACATGAAAGAGTACGGTAATAAGTGGAAGTGAGGTGTGATAAACAAAGTAAGTCTAAGTGGTCTTATCACATTACAAGTTTGTTTTCAGCCGTACTCTTCGTACCATATCGTGTAATACACACTTTACAATACTTTATTAAGGATCAAATAACATTAACAATAAGATATTTGTTTGATACAAAAATAAATATTAAAGAATATCGTGCGAATTTGGTTAGAGCACGGTAAATATGATTTTGTTGCGTTTACGGCCGAATACACTCAATCGAATGGGTGAATCGAATAAAGCTCGCGCTATGAATTGCTATCCGAAACAGAAATGAAGTAACTTACCGGAAATAAATATATTAATCAAACTTGAGCCACTATTACTGTATATTTTATTCTAGAATGAGTTGGTAATTGGAACAATAAAAAAAATATAAATGTTTAAGACTAAAACCAATCGAAAGACTTCGTTTTCAAGTTTACTCTGAAATGAGGTAATTTTGTTATTATTCCACCAAGCTGGTATAATACGGGATACGGATCGATAGACTAGCGACTACTACCGTGATAGTTACCGCTATTGACAGCTCAACGTGCTCTCCAAAGCACGGAATCATTTGTATTTTTGGATAATCAGTAGAATATCCCAACCGACTAATTTTAACAAGTTAAATTTCGAACAACCACCGTGTGTCCCTTGATTTTGAGCCTAACAGATCTTCCTCTCGATGACAGAGAAAGTTTCTACGTTACATACATACACATAATCACGACTATATATCCCTAAAAGCAGTAGCCAGTGCTTCACAATCAGAAAATTATTCAGCCACTTTTGGAAGTTAAGTGGGGAAAAGATTGTTAAATAATTTTTTTTGGTGATGGGTTTCCAAGCCCGATAGCCATAATAGTTTCTTACGATATCCGTGGGTAGAAAAGGGGTAGTGACATTGTAAGCTGGAACTACACGGCAACGAAGTTATTAATATTTTAAAATTATTTATAATGAAACCCAGTTTTAGACTGTAGCAATCAGAATGGTCTATTGACTTCGGCTTTGAAAACGATTTCAAAATGGAAACTCCAAGTTTACAAACACTTTTATACGAATATAGGACCCAAATTTTTATAGAATTATCTGGTGTGTGATTTGAATTCGAACTTTTCTATTTGTTTTGTCACTCGGATTGGGAATAGAACCAAATAATATTTAACATTTGCATTGTTCTAAGGTATGGCAGCGATATATTTTATACTATTTTGAATTTTACAATAAACTGCACTATTTACCAAACTACTCAACTTATTTAAAAAAAAAGACCCCCTGGGGGGAAAGAAAGGATTTTTTTTCCACATAGACCTACCAGGGGGGATAAACGGAAATTTTTCTTCCACATATCCCTACTAAGACAAAGTACAATCGAAAAGAACAATCATTATGCCCGTGGACTACTGACCTTATTTTATTGCCTTTTGTTACATAAATAATAATTTTCATCAATCTTACTGCCAATGTTCTTGCTTGTTTGGGATATTTTAAATCAAAAGGTAAATATTCTATATCTTCAGGATACTAAGAAAAGTTTAGACTCTAACTTGGTCTATTAACAAATTTAAGCAATATTTAATTACCATTTTCTTACATTGACGTGATCGTAGCATATGTTGTAAACTTGTATAACACTAATTTCTGTACCAGGGAATCATATGACAAGAGAAATTTGTAAACCTCTGTTTAGAAATGTAAAAAAGACAATAGTTATGATCAAACCGGCTTTCCTTTGTACCTCTGATAGTACTTTTTTGGAAATCTATGGCCCGTGGTCCACACACATACATATCGATCGCCACTTCGTACGATCCTGACAAACCTCTCTAGCTTCGTCTACATCCTTCAATCTTTTCACACAGGCTCTTTGATTCTTCATACTTCGGACGCCAGCCTTTTTGAGCACAGTCTCAATTTGGTCCAAGAGTGTTTCCGTGGTCGTCTTCTACTAACATTACCATCCACAATCGCTTACATTTATAGGATTTTTATTCATATTCTATAATGGTTTGATAGTTGAAATATCTTCATCATACAAAAAAACGTAAAACACTTAGAAATATTTACACAAAAGATTGATAATGATGAATGCATTAAATGACTTGAATCTGAACTTTATTTTTGCGAAAATATTTACTATGGGAGCGCTAGCTGCATCCTAAATAATATCTAGTTAAAGAGATTTACGATTTGTAAGACTATGGATAAAGTTACTTCGGTCTTTTAAACCTTTGGAATAATGAGATTATAGTATAAGATATAGTTTTGTAAAAGAAAAAAAAACATGTTAATAATCTGGTTTTGGTTTTAGTTTTTTTGGGAAATGATAATTCTAGAAAAAGCATTAAGAAGTTGTAGACTATAAAACATCTGTGATACGTAAATTCTGTGAAATCTGTGTGTGAAGCGTTTTCATAATGTTGAAATACTGATTTAAAATATTCGAATATTCGAAATATTACCATGATTTTAGAATAAAATGTAAACATTTCTGGTTAACGAATAGCTGCATAAATTTATGTGTCCCTCAAGCCATAATCCTCAAATTTTAAAACTTCATGAAATTGATTTTGATCAATGCTAAAAAATAGTGCATAAATAGTGCTAAATAGTGCCATAGGCCAGATAAATAGTGCTATTATGGTTAAAAAGTTATAGCTTAAGTTTATTGAGGATTATGGCTTGAGGTTCAAGCCATAATCCTCATCTCTGCAGCAAACAAACGGTGCGGCCTAGAGTCTAGGTTAAGGTTTCAAAAAATAGTGCATAAATAGTGCTCACGTTACGCCAATTCCCAGAAGTAACCGTTCATTGGTTCCGGAGTTATTAAGGTTTCCTGATGAGGATTATGGCTTGAGGTTTTGAAAACCTCAAATATCTCCGTAATGTCTGCAGCTATTCGGTTGAATGTTATGTCAAAAAATAGTGCGGAAATAGTGCTTCCGGACAATAATTATTTCTATCCGATTTATTAAGCGCAAGTATCTAAATAAAAAGCATTAACTTTCACATACATTTCTGTCAGGGTACACTCCAGCAGAAAAGTG
>CAUYWD010000076.1:0-14422 GCA_963576735.1 Bedellia somnulentella
CTAAGTCGCCTCCTACGATCACCCATGGGTAGAAATGGGTAGTGTTCTAGTGTAGTATTCTGGTGTAGTATCTATATATTTGCATCACCCGCAAGATGAAATGGGTTGGTCCTTTTCTGAGCCTCACTAAACAGACATTCGTAAAAATATGACTAATTGAGATTAAATTATTGTCCATTACGGTCATCCAGTTCAGATGACTACTACAGGACACAGACTCCTAAAGATCTCTATAACGATGAGAGTCTAGAGCAATCTTTTGAACCTTCTATTTGTATATATTTCTTTGGACCTCAATCAGAACCCCTAGCTAGATTGTAGGATATAATTTAAATATGAAAAATAAAACAGCAGGTATGAAAATATCGATTGATGTAAACGAAGCTAGAGAGGTTGGCCAGGATCGTACAAGTGGCGATCCATAGTCTCTACCCCAATAGGAACTAATGCGTGAATATATGTTATGTTTGTGTTAAATATTTGTTATAAGACCCCTTAATTTGGTATGCAACGTTTTTATTGGTACATACATACTTATAATCACTTTGGCTGCCCATGTAAGTTTAAGTAGTTTTTAAAACCCATGGTATACATCGTCACAATATCTAAGCAATCCTGTATATTCCAGTTGATCTTAGAACCCAAGAGCATGGAGAAAGAGATCAAACTGCAGTTGCCCATCGTGCTGGGTACGTATCCATTCCGCGACGAGAACGACGAATTACCCCAGCCGTCTGCCCATTACCCCACCACGCTGCCCATCTTCAGACCCTGGCTGCATGCCAAATCTCATCATTGACACACCAATCATCAAGTTCTCGACAGATGTAAATGTACAGATTGACAGCTGACTCAGCATTATAACATAAGTGTAAAAAAGATGTAACTGTACGGATTGACGAATGACACCATTTTATTCCTAAACAACAATTTTAAAGCGTGTTATGTCAAATGCACCTCCGTTGTGTTTTAATGTCATTAGTATGACTATATAATTAATTGTATCATAGTATTATTTGAAAGAAGTCATTTTATGTGCTTCCAAGAGACAAATTGCAAGAAGAAACTATATGCAACAAATAATCGGCGACTATTTTTTCTTTTTAAATTAATATCGGAAACCCTCATACTGCAGTTTTCCTTAATAGCTCACAACCCGTTCTCGCTAATTGAACTGAATCTCTCACTGAATATTCGTATGTTAGTGCAGCCGAATATAGTACGCCTCAATAATTATTTGTTGCATGTCTAATATTATTCAGTTTTATGCCCATTGCATCACGTAAAAAAATAGAGCTACTTTTTTTTTTAATTTGCTTGTCCTTCTAGTCAGAAATTAATAAAAGAATATTTATGTCATAAATTCAATAAAAAAAATAGGAGATATAATCTCGCTTATATAAAACTAGCTCATTTGGCTACTTTTGTGTGAGTAACCGAATAATTGACAGAAGCATTTTTAAATACTCGTCCTGATTTTATTCAAATGTAATTTGCAAAGTGTACGATCTATCGCATCGCAACTTTATTCTTTAATCTTCAATCCAGATTTTTCTTTTAACTCTGATCCGATTAGATTACTCGATTTAGAAAAAGTTGAAGAAAATTTAAGGCATTGTAAATGAGTCGTCTTAATTTTTATTCTTTTAATTAATTGAACGACACACTAAAATAAAATAGGCAATAGATGTCAGTCGTGACGTGACAAGCGTGTAAAATAATAATAAGTACAACCTTAGTACATCAAACGTTTTATTTTATCAAGATTTGGAATACTTGCCCTATGTTTCAATTTATTATGTAGTTTGGTTTTGCGTAGGCATTTGCGATTGTTGCACTTTGTGGAATGAAAATTATTTCTGAGAATAATAACGTAAAAAGATGGGTATATTAGTGCCATTTCAGTCTAAAATTATTGTTATGATAGAAATAGGCTTTTGGAATACAGAAGACTGAGCATCTTTATTATTTACAGTCAATACTGTAAAGGGTATTGTTGATTCAATATATTGCTCATTATGGAGTAAACTTAACTTTATATGGACAACTTTTATGGTAGTCTTTAGTAGAAATCTAAAGAGATGTTTGTGTTGGTTAATGTATGACTTCAATATTTTGGCCTTTTATAAACTAATACATACATCTACTCACGGCTATGAATCCCTTTAAGGGGTAGCCAGAGCTAGGGAATCAGAAATTCCTCTGCCACTTTTGAAAGTTAAGTAAGGAAAAGATGGTGGAATAAAGGTTGTTGGTGATGGATCTCCAACCGCATCGCCCAAAAATCCCTTAAAAGCCCCAATACCGTTGTTCGCTTCTTACGTACACCCACCGGAAGAAATAGGGTGTTGTTATTCTAAGCCGACACTATACGGCCATATAAACTAATATTACTTACATAATACGTACATATTGTCATTTATACTGATAGTTATGCAGAAATAAGTATTAACATTATTTTCATTGTAAATAACATTTTGTATTTATACCTCATAAATTAATATTTAAAGATTATTTTATATTAACATAAATGTTGTATTTTAAACTAAATAAAGATATTGATATTTTGAATAAGTGATTAAAAATTATGCTAGGTATATAAAGCTGTATATTCAATACTTTTATCGAAGTCTCGACGCAAATGAAGTACTCTTTTATGTCTAAGTCATTGTTATATAATCGTCGTTTATAGCAGAGATTTCTTGGGTAGTTAAAGCATTGTAATATGTTGTATACCTCTAATTATTAGTCTGCGAAGATTCCTGAATTATATGTATAAGTGAAAAAGCCTCGAGACTCTGTACAAGTATTTAAATAGATAGAGATACTATTTGTGTAACTTTATTTAACATCAGTGATATACTATTCCGTCCAATTTAAACATTTACTATAAGCCAATAATAAATATATTTTATCCAAATTATAGTGTTTTTAGTTAAAGTCCTTCTAAAAAGTTGTGGATCAGTTGCACGTAGATAAATAAAAATGAACGAACATTGAACAGACAATCCACACATGATTTTTTGTGCTCTAACAGTAATATCAGCTTGGTGTGACAAGCGACCGAAGTCAGGAATCCGGCACCACGACAATGCGGCGCCGCACACGTCTGCCAGAACACTAGACTCTTTCAACTCGAAATATGTGTCAATTCTCCCTCACCATATTCACCTGACCTAGCGCCTTGTGATTTTTACTTGTTTCCAAAAGTCTAAGAAAAACTTAAGGGGAAGAGGATTGAAAGCAAAGAAGATGCGCTGGTTGCTTATAATTTCGAGATTTCTGAGGTATCTAAAGAAGAGTGGTCTTAGGTATTTTCCAATTGGTTCAGACGTATGGAAAAGTGTATGCGTGCTCAGGGTGAATACTTTATCCACTTGTCCAGGGCGGAGTAGCGCGCGGGTATAAAAGTGATAGGGCGTATAGTGTATTAGGCTATCCTGTTCGCAGGTATAGAAATGAAAGAGCAGTATAGAGCGTACAGTTTATTAGTATTAGGCCATTTTGTCCGCTAAAGCGTTGTGCAGCGAGGAGAGTTGCGCCGTCTACTTGTCCAGGGCGGGTACAAAAATGAAAGAGCAGTATAGTGTATTAAGCTAACTTGTGTGCGGGTATAGAAATGAAAGAGCAGTATAGAACGTATAGTGTATTAATCCATCTTGTTCGCAGGTATAGAAATGAAAATCTAGTTTAGAGCATATAGTTTATTAGTATTAGGCCATCTTGTGCGCCAGTGCGTGGTGCAGCGAGGAGAGTTGCGCGGTCCACTTGTCCAGGGCGGAGTAGCGCGCGGCGGCCCGACACTGGCGCGGCAGCTCCAGCACCAGGTTGCGCTGGTCGATGCGGCCCGAGATCGTGCTGCAACATACATCACACATTCATATACTCACGCCATAAATCCCAAAAAGGGGTAGCCATAGCTTTAGAGCTAGAAACTCCTCAGCCACATTTATAAGTTGATTGGGGAAGATGGTAGAAATAAAGTATCGTTGGTGATGGATCTCCAAGTGCATTGCCCAAAAACCACTTAAAAAAGCCCCATACTCTAAGTCGCCTCTTACGACACCTGTGGGTAGAAACATTCTAAGGGGTTGTCCATTAATCACGTGAGGCTTGAAAGGGGGGGGGAGGGGTTTGATAAAAATCACGAAAATAACATAATGGGGAGGGGGGGTGTAGTAAGATATCTCGTGTATTTAATTTTTCGTCAAACGCGCGATTTTTAAACAAATATTAAGCGACACATTTTTATTATGGTCCTTAGTTTCAGAATAAAATAAGATTATAAACTATACTTACCTGTATTTAAAATAATATAATATTCAGAAAATTTTAAGATTCGTTGTAGCTACTAAAAATACACATGATGTTAAGAAGGGGGAGGGGGGGTGGTCTTAAACCTCAGTACTCATCACCAATGGGGGAGGAGGGTATTAAAAAATGCTAAAAAAAGATCACGTGATTAATGGACAACCCCTAAGCCAGCACAACATGGCAGCAACATCATCATCATATATATTATATATACCTCGGTTTTAGCAAAGTATTAATTGTAATTAAAAAAGCGAATGTTACTTCTTACTTCATCAGACATCTATCAGTGAAAGTCCCGTCAAAATCGATCCAATTGTTTTAGATTTAAACAAAAAATTCATATAGATATAGACAGTCATTTAAAAATATACTGTTTAAGTTTATAAACTCACGGATGGTTATTTCAAAATCGGTTATTAGAAATTGAACAACCAAAACAAGATAAAAATACTTACTTATCTAAAATACAGGTGACCAATAAATTTTCCACTTCCTTGACATCAATGTTCAGCTCTTTGGATATGAAGGGTATATGTATCCTGGTGTATGGTCCTATCAGCTTAATCAGCACTTGAGTCCTGATGTTCCTCAGTAAATCCTCAATATGTTCTCTAATAAACTGGTCATCCATGATATTGTTCCGGTTGTGTTTGAGGATGGACTCAAACTCGTTGATGTCGTTGTTTTGGTAAGCCATCACGAGGTTTGTCATCGCGAGGATCTCTGGGTCATTTTTGTATGGTTTCGCTTCTTGGGAGTCGAACGGGTTTATGCCGGATTTCATTAACCTGAAATGTATTAGTTTGTTTTATAGCTTAAGACTTTTGGGGCTCCTTTATTCTTAACTAGATTAAATTTATAAAACTCTATTTTTATTTAAACTCGCAACGAATAAGTGATTACACTTTTACATACGAGGGCGGATCAATAAGTCCGTGACTTTTTGAATTTCTGACCTCTTTACTGAAACAGCAACACTGCTCCTGTGAACAGGCATCTGTCAGTTGACTCCTGTCTAAATTTTAACTTGCTGCGTCAGTTAGTTTGTGTTTGACAGCTATTTGTATCAGACTACTCACAAATTTGAGGAGAAAATGGAAAAAAAGTGAATTTCGTGTGCTTCTTGCGAAAAAAAACCATTACCGAGACCAAGGCTAAGCTTGATAAATACTATAGGGACTCTGCACCATCGATTTCAATGGTAAAAAAGTGGTTTACTGAATTTCGTTGTGGCCGTAAAAGCACTGAAGATGCCAAAAGGCCTGGACGCCCAGTTGAGGTCTCTACACCCGACACAATCGAAAAAATTCACGATATGGTGTTGGCCGACCGAAGATTGAAAGTGCGAGAGAATGTGGAAGCCGTAAAGATCTCGCATGGCTCAGTGGTATCAATTTTGAATGATCACTTGGGCATGAGAAAGCTTTCCGCAAGATGGGTGCCGCGTTTGCTCACAGTCGACCACAAACGCAATCGTGTAACAACTTCACAGGAAGGTTTGGCGTTGTTTAATCGCAATGTGGAGAAGTTTTTGCGCCGTTTTGTAACCGTGGACGAAACATGGATCCATCACAACACACCAGAGACCAAACAACAGTCAAAACAGTGGGTTTCTAAGGGTGAATCGGCGCCAAAGAAGACCAAGGTGGGTTTGTCAGCCAATAAAGTTATGGCGACTGTTTTTTGGGATGCACGCGGGATAATACACATTGACTACCTACAAAAGGGAAGAACAATCAATGGGGAATATTATGCCAACTTATTGGACCGATTCAATGACGATTTGAAAAAAAACCGACCTCATTTGGCCAAGAAAAAAGTTCTTTTCCACCAAGACAATGCAAGGGTGCACACATGTGCAGTTACCAAGGCAAAAATCCATGAATTGGGCTATGAATAGCTCCCTCATCCGTCCTGTTCTCCAGATTTGGCTCCGAGCGACTACTACTTGTTCCCAAACCTGAAGAAATGGCTAGGTGGAATAAGATTTGACTCCAATGATGAAGTCATCTCGCAAACAAAGGCCTATTTTGAGGACCTCGACAAATAATTTTTTTTGGAAGGGATAAAAAATAATTTTTAACAAAAAGAAAACCGACTTCATAGTTGGAAACACAACCGAAAATAAACAATCTAGTACTAAAAAGTTCGAAATAAGACCTTAGCAATTTCTTTATTCCACACGCGTCAGTTCAACCTACCTAAATATTAAAATTCTCATAAATTAATTTTTGAGTCAGTGCCAGTCAAACAAAACTAAATTCACCCTACTATCTATCGGCATGTATTTAACGCGGCGACAAATTGATGCCATTTCGGGTCGTAAAAAAACTGAAAATGGATAGTAAATAATCTACTTTGGCGACTAATTAGAGGTAGCATCTTAACTAGAAAGCGGCGGCTTTTTAATGAGTTTTGAGGTTTTATTTAAATTTTATCTGGCAGTGATTTTCTTTTGTGGCAATTGAATTTCTTTTAAGGCGACAAATTATTGGCGGATAAAAAAGTTAAAATAGGCTTTCATAAATTCTAAAATGGGGTTGTCTATAAACTTGACCAAGGTCTGAAATAAATACAAACAAGATCTTAAAAAAATACTTTTGGCTACATTTGTAGGGATCTAAATTAACCAAATTGTGACATGCTATAAAACTATTCTTGGTCTATTTTATTAACATTCCCTCTTTTGAATGAACCTACACCTACACAACTTAGGCTGCCTGTCCATTTAAGCGGAGCGATGCGGCGGAGCGGAGAAACGGACAAATATTAGCCAATAGTATTGCACAAAAATTCCGCTCCGCTGCAGGAGTGTCCTTTTTGTGCAATACTATTGGCTAATATTTGTCCGTTTCTCCGCTCCGCCGCATCGCTCCGCTTAAATGGACAGGCAGCCTAAACCTTACCTAACAGCGGGTCGACGTCACCCCGCTTCGCGGGGTTCCTATTTCCGCTCTAAGGGGCACAAGCTAACCCTTACCTAACCTAGCACAAATACAATAGGCTATTTGACTGTATTAAAAATATAAATTAGCAATATGTAATAATACGAGATAAAAATATTGCATTATTTCACTATAATCCGTCTTCTAAAATAAGTATTTTTGATGCAACTGTCACGTGACTAAAAACGACCGTGATTGGCTATTTCTATAATGACGTAGATTGCACATAAACAGACTGTGTTTCGCTTCGCTCATTGGTGTTGAATGCGCAATTGACGTCATTTGTGCTACAGCCGCCATATTTTTTAAAGTCGCGGCACATTTGAATATTGCATTTTCTTTTTCGATTTTTTTAATAAAATAGCTTAAATGAAGACAGAAATTATTTTTTTAGGGCTCCTTATAAACAAATTAACACCGTAAGATAGTTTTCAAAACTTAGTCAAATAGCCTATTGTGGTGATTAATTGTTTTTTAATGCGAGGGGCTTCGCCCCCCCTTCCTCCCTCTGTTTTCCTTCCCTAAATTAATTGCATCTGCCATTTAGGCACAAAATAGTCACAAAAATAAAAAAGCGAGCGAACGCATTTGCCGCCTTTTCAAGAATTTACGAATCTGCAAACAATATTCTTATATCCAAATACATTATTATACTACCCATTTTCAGTTTTAAAGGTACCTAAAAATCGCTGCCAGATGTGTATTTTTATAATGAAATCCAATAGTTGCCAGTGAAGAATGTATGATATCCCCTCAGAAAAATTAGTCGCCACATTAGGTTTTATAATACCTCAACCAGTTTTGCACTGATCCCGCTTGATATATTTGATACCTTACAGTAGCAGCCGTATTTTTAGTTTTTTGATCCTAGTATTTTGTTGCTTGTATAGTTTAATAGTTGCTAAGATATTTAATCACTGCAAAGTTAGTTTTTTTGTGACTTAATAGTAAGTTGCCTAAAAAGGATTTCAGTTGCCGTGTTAAATATTTGCCCTATCTATCTCTGATTATTACAATCTAAACAATATATATCTATCGCCTTACGTTTCAAATGGTAATACGTACATAAATCTATTACCCTACAACTACAAGGTATCCTACAAGTGCGAAATACACACTTATTATTATCAATCATCACGCAGGCTGGCACCGGCTCACAAATTAATTTAAGAGAATTTTAATATTGAGGTAGGTTGAACTGACGCGTGTGGAATAAAGAAATTGCTAAGGTATTAATCACAGTACTCATATTCAACTAAAATACTTATTTCGTACTTTTTAGTACTAGATTGTTTATTTTCGGTTGTTTTCCCAACTATGAAGTCGGTTTTCTTTTTGTTAAAAAATATAAATTGATATAAAATATTTTTTAACAAAAAGAAAACCGACTTCATAGAAAAACAACCGAAAATAAACAATCTAGTACTAAAAAGTACGAAATAAGTTTTTTTAATTGAATATGAGTACTGTGATTGATACCTTAGCAATTTCTTTATTCCACACGCGTCAGTTCAGCCTACCTAAATATTACAATTCTCTTAAATTAATTTGTGAGCCGGTGCCAGCCTCGATGATAATTGATAATAAGAAGTGTGTATTTCACACTTCATATACATGTAAAATGTAGGGTACCTTGTAGTTGTAGGGTAAATTGATTTTTGTACGTATTACCATTTAAAACGTTAGGCGATAGATATATATTGTTTAGATTGTAATAATCAGAGATAGATAGTAGGGTGAATTTAGTTTTGTTTGACTGGCACCGACTCAAAAATTAATTTAAGAGAATTGTAATATTTAGGTAGGTTGAACTGACGCGTGTGGAATAAAGAAATTGCTAAGGTATCAATCACAGTACTCATATTCAATTAAAAAAACTTATTTCGTACTTTTTAGTACTAGATTGTTTATTTTCGGTTGTTTTTATATGAAGTCGGTTTTCTTTTTGTTAAAAATTATTTTATTTTACGAGTTTTAGAGATGGGTAGACCTGGCAAAGATGCCTCTCGGATGAGGAAGCGACAGATACTGTATTATTCTTCGTATTTCCGGTATTTCTATTATAGTACGATATTAAATAGGCTCAACCATATGTAACCTTACATTGTTCTTAAAATCCTTCGAAAGGCGACGGTCTTCAATTCTACATCTCAAGAAAGACTCAAACGCTCACGCCGAATATCCCTGAAGGGGTTAGCAGAGGTAGTAATACTTCTGAATATCACGTGACATTGTCACCTGTTGTTCAGAGTACCCACGATTTATTAGGCAGTGTTCTCACGTTATACAGGGCAGGCCTATCGGCGTTTTGAACAAATACACTGTCACATAATTGTGAGTTTCGACAGTCCCCTCGATTTCCTGGGATGCCATCATCAGATCCTGGTCTCATGGTACTTTCTCGGTAACAATAACATAACAAAAGAAATGTTTAGTGAACTTGTACTTCTCTTCATAAAAGCTACGAAGAGGAGTATAAATCTATATAGAATGTGGAAAGAACTGTTTCCTAATACCTAGTGATTGAGGATCCACACCTTCTATCATCAGCTCAGCAGCATAACAATATTTTTTTCAGAAGCAAATGCCAATATAAGTTCAGAAAATATGTAAAACGCGGTACATTTGCCTATAAAATTTCAAGGTTCCCCTCGATTTCTCCAGGATCCCATCATCAGACCCTGATATCCTCATCATGGTACCAATCCGGGAGTATCTTCTTTCGAATAAAAAAATAATAATCAAAATCGGTTCATAAATGGCAAAGTAATCGGCGAACAAACATAAAAAAAATAAAAAAAAAATATACCAGTCGAATTGAGAACACTCCTTATTTTGAAGTCGGTTAAAAAATTGGAGAAGCGTTGGACAAAGTGTATAGAGCTCAAGGGAAAAATCTGTGTTTTATTCCAAAAGTCACGGACTTATTGACCCGCCCTCGTATTATACGCTTTGTTGAAATAAGCCAAATGAAAACCATAAAGATAAGGCAAGGTAAGTGAGCATAATTGCTATCAAGTGGTTTTTCAGACATCCAAAAAAATAACCTATATTTTCTACTTCTAATGGCAAGAGTATATGTATGTTGGTGTAAATAAATACTAACATATTAGCGAGCACGAGATACTTGAGGCAGGTAGTCCGTCTTGGCGAGCCGGACTCGTCGTAGTTCTTGAAAGCCTCGAAGAAGTCCGTGTGAGCCTTCTCGAACTCGCCCTCGCGCAAGTGCATCTTGCCACCGCATTCTGCGAACATACGGGGCTATCAATTTTCTGCGATTTGTAGATGGAAAAGTATTTAAAGACCATTATCTTGTATTATTTTACTGATAGTCACACACGAAAATCAGGACTCATTTCGATGTCGGATGTCAGCATTTGTTGGGAGTTAATATTTTTAATTGGTTTTATTCCCTTGTGTCCCCGATGTCAGACAATGCACCTCTGATGGAAATAAATATACTAATATTAATAAATTTCTTCGCTTAATTCCGCTAAATATTTAGCGGAATTAAGCGAAGAAATTTATTAATATTAGTATTGCTATGGATTTCCGCAAAGTAACGCCTGATTCAATCCAATATCGGAAATAAATATAACTACGAGGGAGGTTTTGTACTTTAGACCCTTGTATCGTACCGTATAGCTTTCTTGCAATAGATACGTCATAGGGAAATGAGAAAATCGAAAGTTTTGGTGGTACAATATAAGATCAGGTCATCAAGACGCTGAATCAAAACCAAAGAAGTTCATCGAGCATGTGGTGGTGCCAGAGAGTCAATTCGGTATGCAAAGTTTTTTTTTGGTATTTATTAAATATTTTTATTCGATAGCAAACACGAAAATAAAAAACTAATTTGAATATTTTTCATTTAAAATGAGTAATTGTAAAGTTATGATTTTTTTAAGATTGTTTAACTTTTGTACTTAATGACATGCAAATATAGCGAAATGTTTGATAATTATGTTGCTAATTGCAAAACATTTCACGAGTTTGTGATCTCAAATGAAATTATAACGATATTATACTAAAGAAACCTATTATTTCCGATATTTTATTAACTGCAAAAACAAATGTCTTTGAAATAACACTGAAGGTGAAATACTGTTACAGTTTTTGGATAAAATAACGGTTACCTTAGCTTTTTTTTTATTTAATTTCAAGAGAATATGTTTTGAAAACATAATATCTCGAAATGGTTTCGTAATCAGCACCACTTTTGTAAAACTTTGCATACCGAATTAGGCACTCGTACTATTACTGAGTTCTTGAACAGGCATAAACAAGCAAAACCTAAGACATATCTCTGATAGGGACTTTTTTATAAGATAGACGGGACCATGCCAGCTGTTGTATTAAAAAACTGTATGCAAGATTTTTTTCAAGATCCATAAATAAATTTGTGGATCCTAATCTTTGTCCAAGCGAATAAACATAAAATACTGCTTAATTCATAACATAATGTAATCTCCGATAAAACTCACCTCTAATGACCCCCATGATGAGCGGATGTGGTATAGCAGACTTGATATGCAACGACTGTTCGTACAACGCTTTCAATTTCTTGTTATTCTTCTGCGCTGTGTACATCTGGATCTCCAGGGCGTAGATCTCTAGCAGCTGCGTGCCTTTCTTTAGGTCGTCTTCGCCATCGTCTGTCTGAATGTTCAACAACTGGATTAGTAGAAAATTTGCAACTATTTTAAAAGAAACAGAAAATGTTGTCTACATTGTTGGATCATTAGTTAGGGTTTCCTTGTAGAGTTATATCTGTTGCCAGTAGTAATACAGAATTTGTCCTAACATTCTGTTTCAATAAATCTATAGGCCAGTACAGTCCGCTATGTACCAACTTATAACTTATACTAAAAAAGAGAAATTCTTTAATACCGCAACGTAGGATGTCAGACGAAGCTAGTGTGTAACTGAGTCAGCCATAGTTAGTGTATGCGTGAGCTGACGCTTGAAGCGCGGACTGGCGGTCCCTACACTATAATTTAAAACTACAAGAAGGCTATTAAACTTTTGAATGTGACTTTAATTTTAACATATGTATATTACAACTGTTTTATTCCAAAAGGAAAACAAATAGTGTAGTCAGAGGCGACTAACTGTGTGGGGCTTTATTAAGTGGTTTTTGGGCAATGCAGTTGGAGACCCATTGCCAACAAAACTTTATTTCTACCATCTTCTCCTATATCAACTTCCAAATGTGGCTGAGGAATTTCTATCTCCGAAGCTCTGACTATCCACTGGCCACAAATGTAATATGTGTTATATATTATGTAACTATGTCGTACCAGTATGTATTGTTGGTTAATAGTTCTAAAACAAAATGATCACTGCCTGGCACATCTTCTTCACAAGAGCAAGATGTTCTTTTGTAGAAGTACTAAATAGGATACTAACCTGACAGCTCTGATGTAGTTGTTTCAAAATCTTGGCTAGTTTGTTGAAGTCGCCGCGGTCATAGTACAGTTTGCCTAGTTTTGTGTTTGTCTTGAACCAAAGCCGGTCATTCTTGGCATCTTTGAGCGCCTCCAACGTTGTCTCATAGAAATCTTGTAATAATTCCATCTGGAAATGAGGACACTCATCAAAACATTATTCAACTTTTTGATAGTGTTTCCTAAGTTGGTCAGAAGAAAATTATATATAATTATTTCTTATAAATCATTATAATATTATTAAACTCATGCACAGGGCGATGCCAGTGCTAAGTTGCCCTGCTCCGAAAAACTACAACTTCCTGAAATAATTACAACAGCAGTTTATGAAGCACTTGAAATTAATTCTGTGATATCAGACCTGATCTGAGAAAGTACATTACTTAGAACCTTTCAACTATAGTTGTACCCTAAAAATGGTGATGTCACAATAGTCTGCCACCGTGACCTATTACCTGTTCGCTAGTCTCGGCTATAAGTGTCCTATAAATCATTTTAACTTTCATATGCCCAGGTAATTCCATCTGTTATATCCTACCAAAGTAAGTAAAAGCTGACTAATTTAATATTAGGAGTTCAATTAAAATACAGGCTGTGTGGTTTAAAAGTATTCATTGACTCTACCTTGTTTGAGTAGGTACAAATCATGAAACACATAGTTCTATAGACAATGTACCATCTAGATAATGGACAATCATACTTAAGACGTAGATGTTTAGTTACGAGTTACGGCACCACTATGAAACCTTGTTAATGTAAATAACTGTGTAGTGTCGGCTCGAACAGCACTAACCAATTTCAAAATTTCCTAAATTTCTTTTTGCGGATGTCTTATGATATTTGGGCTTTTGATGTGGGTTGGACAATGCGGAGATCCATAACCAAGAACTTCCCGACTCAAATTCAATTGGCCAAAAAAACTGTTCCTGAATCTCTACCCGGCCCTTTTTTGGATTTATGGCTGTGTCAAAAAATTAATAATGAACATAAATGTTTAACTACACTACACTACTTCAACTTCGAGTTTACTTTTATTAAACCTATGTTTTGACCAATCAGAAAACACTCTTGATTCTATTAACAACAATACTGGCAGTCATTAGAAAGGTTACAAGTTCCCTAAATTATAAACATAGAACTCCGAAATTTGTCTTTTCCCTCAGGCTTACAAGTTTCCTGAGATGAGGCTGTTAACTTACAAGATTCCTATTTGCTCTTTGACAAATTTCCTTCAACTTACAAGTATCCTAGGAAACTTGTAAGCTTACAAATTTTATGTTTTTCACAAAACATATATATTCATATATATAATAAAAAAAATACAGCTCTGATGATAAGTTTTGTGCTCATTCTGCAGCTATCAATAACTCTAAAAAATAAATATACTTACATTTCGAGAAGTGGATATGTAATCTAGTATAGAGTTGATGGATTTTTCAGAGTGGTTTCTTGTTACTGCACTTTTTATGTATGTGAGGAGTTGTTTGTATCGAGCCATCATTTCTGTGAAGTTGTTCTGTTGACAATTAATATCATCATTAAATCATTTTTATGGTACTGGTAACAATTTTAATGAGGTATTTTTACAGTAGCACTCTCAAGCAAATATGTCTAATGTTAAATGATTGCAAAGTGGGAAGACTTTATCATAATTTAAATCTTTTTGTTCATGAAAACCTCATGTGGGGATTATTACTAATAAATAAAGAATAAATA
>CAUYWD010000077.1:0-76262 GCA_963576735.1 Bedellia somnulentella
ATGTTGGCCACCACCTAATGGATATTGGAAAGTTAGACGGCGAATTTGTGTTAAGACTATTGACTACTTGAGTAGACAAATAAAAAAAACATACATACATACATATACTCACGGCTGTAAATCCCTAGCAGGGGTAGCCAAAGCTAAGGAACCTCAGCCACTTTTGGAAAGTTGAGTGGGGAAAATATGGTAAAATAAAGGTTGTTGGTGATGGGTCTCCAACCGCATCACCCAAAAGTTCTCGTAATAGCCCCAATACCGTTAGTCGCCTCTTACGTACACCCACCGGAAAAAATGGGGTAGTGCTATTCTAAGCCGACACAACACAGCAAAAAAAATGTGTCAAAATTTATTTACTTTAATACTTAACCACACAGGAAAACCCCTACGATACAGAGAAACTGCCGTAGAACAGATTGTAAGAATAGATTTAGATTTTGGGACCATCATGACTTTTTTTAAACACTGGATTATTCATTCCAGTTAAACAGTTAACAGATTACTATATTATGTGATAAAATACACTAAAAAAGGTAAAAAAGGAGGGGGTCCGTGAGGGTCCGGGAGCTCAAAAAAAGTGAGAAGAATAAAATTATGAATGTAAGGGAAGCAAGAGAGGTTTGTAAAGATCGTACTAAGTGGCGATCGATAGTCTCTGCCTACCCCAATGGGAATAATGGGCGTGAGTATAAGTAAGTAAGTAGTAAGTACTATACTAAACTGACCTGATTCCTCAGCGTGCGTTCCCTCGGCCTCTTGCTGCGTGCACGTCCGGCCGGGGAGCTACCGCCGTTCATCTTCTCCGGAGCGTTCTGAATTAGCAATATGCTGCGGAAAAAAAAATACCATCTACAAAATTCATTAATTTATTGTAACTATATACGAGTGTAAAATTCATTTTTTAATGACATCAGTAACAATAACTTAAGCATTTCGAGCTACGCACATACGTAAATATGAAAAGGACGATCTCTAATGTTTAGTCGTCATCTAAACTGAGAGCATTGATTTTTTCGCGCACGTGTTGTATTATCAGGTATTCGTTGACATGTAAAAAAAAGGGAACAATGTGCTGAGAAACGAATGACGTATGGCTGTGTCTAATAGAGTCAAGGGTCAGATTGTGCATGATTATGAAAATTAGAATAATCATAACCAATTCTACGAAAATGTATCATTGGTTGAGTTCGCTACGATCAGCATAAATATTTTAGAAATTCTTTGACAAAAAATACTGTTTCCCTCACCAGACCGAATTATTCAAAAATGATAAAGGCCTGCTAAGATTAATACGCCTATCACACGGTTATTGCTTAGATTTATGTATCCGCTGAATTTCCAATGAATAAATAAATAAAACATACCATTGAAACGCCCTTGATAAAGCATGAAATATGTATTCCATCTAAAACGCGGGAATAATGTTACAAATATCCATTTAAAAGGGGTCTCGCAACATTAGATTAAGAAATTGATAAATTCAATTGGCATTTGTTCCAATAGTGACAAATGGTATGCGCATATAATATGGACTGTGCAAATGTTACGACTGCCTGGCCTCGTGAGCTTGTTTGCTAAGCTACACGCTGCTAATTTACTTTTAAACCACTTCCACGCACATATGTGTACTGTTTAATTTGTGATATATTTATTTATTATATACACACGCTCTGGTTGAAAGTAAGACAACATTAACTACCCTTTGTATGAACATTTTGCTCTTTTTCTCATATAATACATATTTTCTCTCAGAATAAATCTAGGACACAACTGGTCTTTTTATTTACGATAGTTTTTCACAGTACATGTTCACTTCGGCTCTGATAATACATCATTGCGTTTGATTACATATTCGCTAATCACCACTTCATACCACCATATGTTTGTTCACATACCTTCACGTACAATCACTACCATTAGTACACATAGGGGTGGGTAGGCAGACACTACATTTCATGATTTTGGCAAACTACTGCACATTACTCGATACATTAATCGATAACTTATGCCCTTTTATTAGTCAAACTTTGGATGCCTGCCTTTTTTTTATCTATAAATGTTCTCTGTGGTCGTTCTCTACAACGCGTATATTACGAAGAACATAATTTTTTTAAAGCATATATTTATAATGTTTGAATACAATTCACTTTCTATCCAATGGTATCGAGGCAGAAGACTATATTAAATCTAATTTAAGCGAACCGATATTTTGCTGATGTTTAGAAAACGCCGACTTTTGAAATATTATATTATTATTATAGATTAAGATCAGGACTTGAGACTATATTTTAAACAATATAAAATAATTACAATAGTTACCATTACGAGCTTGTTAAGACTACACATTTTGTTGACCTTGCCCTTAAAAATTCTACGTGATGAGATGAACGATCGGTACAATTCAAAACTACTGACTCTTGAGCATTTTAATTTTTGCGTGATATACTGCATCTCGAATAATCACGTGGTTAATAGTAGTATGGTTTTGTATAATTTTGTGTAATTATAATTATGTTAATTTTGTATAATTTTACAGTAGAAATAAATTTGTCTTAAATAAATAAAGGAAAGAAAAATTTCGACACCAGCGGGGATCGAACCCACGACCTCCGGGGATACGCCCCGTCGCTCTACCAATTGAGCTATAGTGTCAATGGCTTCTAGTGCGAAATTGTTCTTTCTTTTGTTTCTTTTACACTTTAAGTAGTATTAGCGTTCCCTACCTCCGATTTTTGACAAATTCGAAAGGCAAAAGGCATCAGCGAAATGGGGGCTAGGAGATCGTGGGTTCGATCCCTGCTGGTGTCGAAATTTTTCTTTCCTTTATTTATTAGAAATAATCCCCACATGAGGTTTTCATGAACAAAATACATTCTAATTGTTTTAAATAGTTTCGAGTTTGAATATTTTTGGAATCGGGTTAATGTACAGTCTACATACCCTTTCAAATCGTTGTGTTGATAATGGTATGGTGTGTGCAGCAAATATGGTATTTGCAAAGAACAACTGTGTTGTTTATGTCAATACAATGTTAGTATAATGAACTAATGGCTTAAATATATGTATGTATGTATTTTTAGTATGGTAGATAACTACCAAGAGGTTATTTCTCTGGCGATAAAACTTTTTGGAAGCTTTTATTACATCCTTGCATACATGTTTGTGTGTGTATATGTATGTGTATATGGTGCCACATACCAGTTGTATATGTACATGTATGTGTGTATATGTATAGGTGTACATGGTGTCACAGACCAGTTGTGTATGTATGTCTGTATGTGTGTATATGTATAGGTGTGTATGGTGACACAGACCAGTTGTGTATTTCAACGCGTTTGTGTGTGTATATGTCATAGAGCATTTAACTAAATAGAGAAGAAACAAAGAATGCCAATATCAGTAAAAGATTCTGTGCATTTCCACTGACTTAAGCGAAGCAAATGTATGATCAACAAAAGTCAGACCATTGAATCTACCAATCAGGGTGTAGGGGCAACTTATTTTGATAATTAGTTTAGCAGAGCTTTTTTGGCAAATTTTCTACTTAACTACGTTTGATTTCCACTCTTTTTAATTAAGTTGTCTATGATGTTTTGACTGGAAGAAATCGCTTTAAGGTGATAAGTCCGCCTTTGTGTACATTGACTCTCATGACTATTTTGTAAAATATGTGTTTTTTTAAGTAACAACGTGTTTAAATGATGATGAACCGTGATCGCTTAATGGGTAGAACACCGGTTATCGTAACGACTAATGTTCAAATCCCGGGTTGGGCCTACACCAATTAGACTTTTCTAAAGACATATGTGTGGTTAATTTATCATGGTCTTTAACGGTGAGGGAAAACATTGTAATTGTGCAATTGGAATTTAAATAAATTATTATTGTTATTGTTACATCGTGAGTAAACCCATAAGACTGAGTTTTACTTAGTCATGTGACAGTGTATTCGTACAAAACGGCGAAAGGCCTGCCTCCTATCACGTGAGTACACTGTCCATGTAAAACCTTCAGCAGGTGACAGAGTCACGAGATGTTCAGACGTATTAGTACCTCTGCCAACCCCTTCGGGGATATTCGGATTTATGGATCGGGGATATTATGAACGTTTATGTTTATGTTATGTATGTATGTATGTGTTTAAATAAACTAGGTGTGTATGGTGATACCGACCGGTTGTGCGCCCGCCAGCGGTTACAGAGCTGCAGGTACTGGCGGCACTGGATGTACATGAACACGGCGCCGCCCGTGAACCCCACCGCCACCACCACCAGCTTGGTCCAGAACGGCCACGCTGCAATACCACATCATTAGTTCTGCCACCACACGTGGGATGCATGATACACTGCAGAAACTAGCCAATGGGACTGTTTCTAGCGATGAATGTATGAATCAAGTTGCACTGCGATAAGGTGCGCAAGGGCGGATCCAGCCATTGGGCAAGATGGGCATGCCCACAACCCTAATCGACCTTCGACCTCACAATTGTATGGTCTATTGAGGCTAAAGCTAATATGATGATACTAATCACTATGGCTAAGATATTTTTGGATGCCTATGCCCATAAACTTTTTTTTGAGGGCTGGATCTGTTCTTGTAGTTGCGCGAGGAAGGTATTAATATTTTTGCTTCCAAGTTAAGGTTTCCACTTTCAGAGGCAACGTAGACCTAGTAACACTCTAGTATCCTCCTATATACAACACATAACCTAGTTGAATCTGTCTTACTATACCAGAGGCTTTCCGGAGGCTTTTTAATTTCAAGTGAGGCAATTAGTAGGATTTAAACTATTGTAAATTAATCAACATCATACAAGCTGATGGCAAGTTTGAAGGAAAAAATATATTATCTTAATTTTTATCTCGGAAATTGTTTAAATTTTGCAGGCAGCTTACGTTTAATCTTTAGCAAATAATTTAATAACTACATTCCTAAAAAAACCATTCGGAGAACAATATCATCTTAATTTTCGGACAGTTAATTAATTTCTGATTGAGCTTGCAATTTCCTACCAAACTAGGTTGAATCTTACAAATTCAATTTTATCTGTGATTTAAACTCGAGCCGCCCCCCCTGATTACGTATCTTTTGAGAGCTTTGTTTCTATCGCAAGTTGCAAAATTGTAGCTGCCAATTGCAACACAAATTTATGATATTGACAGCGACACTCGATGATCGCAAAGATCCATATTACGGGGCCAAACTCTCTAATAACGTAAACACGTCTACATATAGCTTACCTATAAGTCCCCTATTGACCTCTTCCACGGCCCGCTCGATGAGCACGAAGAGCGACCACATGACGCATAGCGCCGCCACGCAGTGGAACAGCACCGCGCAGCACAGCCGCCGCCGCTCCACGCCCGACATCTCTAGCAGGCGCCACTGACCACGAACAATTATTAGTGTTTGTAGACGAGGTTACGCGAACTTTTTATGTATGATGTGGGTAGAAATGAGGGTAGTTGTGAAATATATCAGTGATTCCATGTAACCGCGACGAGGCGCCACTGATGACGAACAACTATTAGTGTTTGCAAACTAAACTTCGCACGAATGGTACAAAATGAGGGTAGTAGTAAATTAGTATGTGTTTTGTGAAGAACGACCACATGAGTGAAACAGCACCGCGCAATGCAGCCACCGCCGCTCATGGCCGCTCCACGTCTGACATCTGTAGAAGACGCCACTGACCACGAAAATATTACTGCTCGCAAATGAAACTACGCGCGAACGGTACAAAATGAGGGAAGGTGGGAAATATGCCAATGATTGCCGGGCTGTTACCGCGACGCGACAGTAAAGCTGTATATTATTATGTGGCTTCAAAAGGGGGGTAGTTATGAATTGTTCCAATGATTATATATTACCGCGACACGATTAGTCCGTGCGCTGCGTTTGCCGGATGCCCGTTCCAGGTTATAAGTCAAAGGCGCGCCTAAACCCGCTTGAACGGTCCGAACGGACTGTGCTTGTGCTCAAATTTTATTGGTCAGTGCCCATTCCATTTATATTTTATTATTTTATTTATGCCGGACATCCGCCCAACGCGGAACGTGCCCGCTTACTGTTTGTAAACGCAATGTAGCTTCATAATGAGGGTAGTCTTAAAACATGCCAATGATTCTATGTTAGGATAAGAAATTTTCAAATGAGTCCTTCACAGGAGTTCCTTCACTTTCAGTCACAGGAGTCTTGTGTAATGCCCAAAACTATTGACTGCCATCTGGCAATTTATTTTCTCTAAGGCTTAGAGCCCACGATATAGAAGCTTCAGCCTAGACTGGGTAGTAGGTATTGTTAGACCATAGCTTACTACTTACACAGACAATAACAACTACTACAGTGATATTAGCTGGGTCCATTGGGATACACAATCACATAAAATTTTTAGATAATGTAACTTGCCATATCCTAACCAAACTTGACCCCTGAGATAAATAAACAATTGTGCCGATGACAGCCGTGGCTGAGTGAATAGGTAACTAGCTTCTCGGTCCGGAGGTTGCGGGTTCGATTCCCGCTGAGGGCATCATTTATGTGATGAGCATAAATGTTTGTCTGGGTGTTATTTATATGTGTATTATATAATATTAAATATATTGTTGAGTTAGTATCCCATAATACAAGTATTACTTAGTTTGGGGCTAACTTAATCTGTGTATAATATGTCCGTATATATAAAAAAAACACACAACACACAAAACCATACAACCTTATATACCTAAGGCAACAATGAAAAATTTCGGAACAATTAGGTTTTTACAGATTCCAACATTTACTATAGCAATAGCTAGCAACAAATATTGCGAAATTTTTCACAAAAATATTGAATCAATTATGAAACCATCCTTTATTCTGCAAAACTCTCTACACTTACTATTAAAACTGGCTTCAGAATTTTGAAGTCGGAAGATCTGGCTACCATTTCTTTTGTATATATGTTCTTTTGTATATTGTAGATATGTTTTTAATATTCTAGAAAGTATAATCTGGCTATGTTGTATCAGTAGATAAAAATGAAAAAAATGAAAAATTTGGCTCGATATTATTTATGCAAATGTAATAATGTAATAAAATTGGGAAACATTTAGGATGAGCAATAGTATGATATTTACATGATCTATGTATATATATTATATTTGGAGATTTAAAAGGCCGTGTAGTGCCGGCTTAAAATGTCGCTACCCCTTTCTACCCACAGGTGTCGTAAGAGGCGATTAGATTTTTGGGCGATGCGGTTGGAGACCCATCACCAAAAACCTTTATTTTTACCATCTTTTCCCCACTCAACATTCAAAAGTGGCTGAGGAATTTATAATTCCCTAGCTCTGGCTACCCCTTCTAGGGAAATATAGCCGTGAGTATATGTATGTATGTATGTATTTAAAATATTACCTCATTGAATGGTTTAATTTTTGTGTGCATTATAAAGTTGAATTTGCATAATTCACAGGATCTTGTCTCCGATGCTGTCAGCCATTGTTGTAAACAACTTTGATGTACATATTTTAAACTTCCTGCAACAAAGTAAATGGTTATTTCTACAATGACAAGAAATCATTGAGGATCTGAGAACAATATCATACAGGGTTATGGATCATTTAACCAAGTGTTTGACACTAATACAAAAAAATAATTAAAGTGTTCTCAATTTTATTAGAAAACCAATATATATTTTTTATGTTTCCTTGCTTCATCACACAGCCTGTATATGTATATGTACATAACAAGGGGTTCCAGCCCACCCTGAATATGGTGCTTAGGTCATAGTCTACATTGGTAAAAAAAAATGAATCAAACTTTTAAGCCATAAGCATCTAATAGCTAATTTAAAAAAGATTTATCATTCTGTTTTTATTCCTTCAAATATTCAGATATGCCTATAATAATAATCACTGCTTTTGAAATATACAGACATACATACATATACATACATACACACCATTATTTCCCATTAGGATAGGCAGAGACCATTGTTATACATTTTACATACATACATACATACATATACTCACGGCTATAAATCCCTTAACGGGGTAGCCAGAGCTTTGGAATTAGAAATTCCTCAGCCACTTTTGGAAGTTGAGTGGGGAAAAGGTGGTAATAATAAATAAATGTTTTTGGTGACGGGTCTCCAACCACATCGCCCAAAAATCACTTAAGAAGCCCCTATACCCTTAGTCGCCTTTTACGATCACCCACGGGTAGAAATGGGGTAGTGTTATTCTAAGCCGACATTACACGGCATTCTAAGCCGACATTATACGGCATACATTTTACTATTTATATTTATTGTAAATATTTGCTGTGTAGTGTCGGCTTAGAATAACACTACCCCATTTCTGCCGGTGGGTGTACGTCACAGGTCACTAATGGTATTGGGGCTTTTAAGGGATTTTTGGGCGATGCGGTTGGAGACCCATCACCAACAACCTTTATTTTGCCATCTTTTCCCCACTCATCTTTCCAAAAGTGGCTGAGGAACTTCTAATTCCTTAGCTCTGGCTACCCCTTCTTGGGATTTATAGCTGTGAGTATATGTATGTAATTTTAAATTTAAGTTTCAATAACTATAACTCTTTTCTAATATAATTACATGTAACCGCCAATTGTACTTCTATTTAAGAACATAATCTATGAAAAATGTTAAACTGTGATGTACAATAAAGAGTTTTCTATTCTATTTACTACATTTGATGGAAATCTTGTGCAACTATCCTTAAGTGATAGTACAATTTTCCATCAAACATAGCATAAGATTTTGCCTTGATCAAACGGGATGAGATAATTTTATTTTTTTCATCCTTCAAAATAAAATAAATTTAAAGTATAAGGATTAATTTATAAAAAGATGGAAGTACTTATTTTTTGCACTTGCACTTAGTGGAACAGTTGTTGATGAGTCTTGACCTTTAAGCTAATCTTGAACCAATTACATCAAGTTGGCAATGCATTCATTTTCACATATATTTATCCCCATCTGCATTGTGAATGGATGAAAAAAAACTTGTTGGTATTGATTCAAATAACTGGCAACTGATAGCCTTTTAAAATAGATGACTAAAACCATTCACATGTATGAACTGACCAGGTGAACATTGTGACCATTGATGTTTTTAATAAAGTAAACAACTAACTTTACCAACTGTTTGTACCATATCTAATATGATATTCAACATAATTAAAAATGTATATTTGAACTAAAAAATACCAATCATTTTATATAACTGCCATGCAAACACAAACCATTTACATTGCAAGGCAATCATGTGAATATAACAAGATTGCTGATAGCAACACAAATAAAAGGTTATATCCTGTTAGCCTTACATACCTGAGCAGTAGCAAGGAGCCAGCAAGGGGTTATGAGTTTCGCTCTCGCAGTGGCAGATACGACAAATATCACCACTGGAATTACTGCAAGAAGTCTGGCTGCTGCCAGAACCAGTCCGGATGGTTTCCCGACCACCACCCCATTCCCAACTCTCTATTTCCGAAGAGTTTTTCACACTTATCTGTTGTATGGGCATTTTATTTCACTACTATTTAACTATCTATGCTCTTAACATTATTATCACTTAAATTGCCAATGCCTCTAACCATGGCTTAAATAATTCTTTACATGATTATCAACTGTTTGACCAAGACATATAGGAATTTCGTGTTGCTTGTTATGAAAATTAATTAACACTTAATTTACAGTAAGGCTTATTCTTGGCATCGAAAAGTAATACTTTTCTAACTGAAACATGTAAGTTGAAGTAAGCAACTACAAGTGCAAAAGAGTAATCATAACAATTTCAACTAAAATAGATTAATTAATTCTTTGATCGTTTGTCTATGTTTTATCTCTTTCTAACTTTTGACTTTTCTTTCTTTGTTTTTTTTTCTGCATTTGTCAAATTCTTATTTCTTTATTACATAAAGCCAGACTTACATTATCCAAGTATACTACTATTTAGTCTATGTGCCACTGATTCTTTTATCTTATAGCTGTGTCTCGTTTTAAGTAGGGTGACAATCTGTTGGTGTTTAATAAGAGGTCCTCTAAAGGTTACAAAAATACTTATATTTACATACATTCACATTTTTTATTAGTCGATTGTAAAAGAAGGGGTAGCCAGTGCTTAAGAATTATAATTTCCTCAGCCACTTTTTGAAGTTGAGTAGAGAAAGAATTAAATATAATATTTTAAAAGGATGATAAATTATCTAGTAAATAACTTCAAAAGCCCCAAACCAAAAGCCTAAGTTACTTTGTACGATACGCAGGTAGAAAAATATTTGTGCTATGTTAAGCCGACACTACACGGCATCTTATTTCACTTATATTATTTATTTGAAATAGAAGGATCACAATAATTTTCACCATATTTTGCTCTGTCAACTATTTTCTTAGTAAAATGATAAAAGCTCCGAAACACACGAAAACATGATTAATTTTGGACACCTTATTAATATTGTTTCTATGGGGATACCCGTTTTAAATTAATTTTACCGATAGCCAAACTTAATAAATTATTTATCTCTAAGTTGATAGACGATGATAATAATTAAAACAATTTATTTATTATTTGAGTATATTTGCCATAAATGTTCGAGAACATTATTATGTTTGCCGTTATCGAAAGCATGAGAAAAGCCTTACCAAATTACCACAAGCGAGGCAAAATTGTTTTTGTGTCAACACCGATTGTGCGAAGGAGAGACATATAGGGTGCCACGCGCGTTATCTGTCTATAGCGGCCAGTACACAATGGCCAGTGATGGGCCACGATCCGCAATGCACAATTGTAGGCCACGTTCACTTGGTGTTCACACAATGGCCCTTTGCTCATAACTGCCTGGCAATCCACTTGCGATAGACGTCGAAGTAATTATGGCTGCGACTATTAATTTATTATTATTATGTATGTAATTTATTTTTTATGGCGCTATTTATGTTATTTTTACGTCATATAGTGATTATAAATACATATTGCTATAAAATATTTCAAAAAAGTATAAGTATCTATGAGCGGCCAGTGACGAACTAAACAATGGCCTACTGTGGAAACACCACCGGCCACGCTACGCCACGATTCCTTTGAAGTGTGCCCGAAAAACCGATAACTTCGCCATTGCGCGCCACGATCGACAATTGTCCGCCATCATGCACCATTGCCCCCTGTACATAGTGGCGATGGCGTGCAGTGGGCCATCGTCGGCCATTGTGTACAGGCCGCTTATAGGTAGTTGGTCTGAGATTGATACAATTCCGAAAGACATACGTTAGCATTTTTTTTTATTTTGTCATGGACTTCAGAGCTTAGATCACGTCACACTCCCGACACAGACTACGACAAGACGTTTTTAGTAGGATGTAATTGAGTCTTCACTACGCGCAAGCTTATAACGTATCTGCCTCTTGTTTTATATTATATCAATGGTTCAAATACGGCGAATACTGCACGCATTTGACGACTGACAAACATAAAATAATTAATGTATGACACTGACATTCTGGTATCGGTATATTTTGCTCTTTTTTTCTTATGATTGTCAGCATTTAGAAAAAGAGAAAGCTATATAAATTCGCTTGCCCATTATAATACAAAATAACTTAATTTATATAGTACGTATACTTCTTATCCATTAGTATACAGATCAATGAGATTTACACCCATTTGCTTAGACCAACTACCTATAGACAGATAACCCGCGTGGCACCCTATATGCCTCTCCTTCGCACAATCGGTGTTGACACAAAAACAATTTTGCGTCGTTTGTGGTAATTTGGTAAGACTTCTCTCATGCTTTCAATAACGACTATATATAGCGTTACCGAATATATATAGCGAATATCCTCAAATAATAAGTTTACAAATAGATAAATTATGAACTAAAATGCAACACATACCTACTAACAATGACTAATCAATAAATAGACAACAATCACCAGATTTTTGTGTTTTCTTCCCAACAAGTACCACCAAAATCTGTACCATGGCTACGCGGTGGGAATAAAAACGTAGTTTAATAATAATTACATACATACATATACTCACGGCTTTAAATCAGCCACTTTTAGACAATTGAGTGGGGAAAAGATGGTAAAGTAAAGGTTTTTGGTGATGGGTCTCCAACCGCATCGCCCAAAAATCCCTTGAAAGCCCCAATACCGTTAGTCGCCTCTTACGTACACCCATCGGTAGAAACGGGGTAGTGGTATTCTAAGCTGACACTACACGGCGAAATATAATGTAATAATAATTCTAATAGGGTAATAGATCAATAATATTTTTTTAAAAATAAAACAACTCTTTAAATCGAATATTCATTATAATTTTAATACACGTCACCTTAGTCAAATTCAACATAGTTTAAATCAACAATCAAAGTTACTGTCTTTTAAACAATATTTTTTTAATTAGATCCGAATACTTTCCTTGTTCATAGTAATTATCTTATTCACATGATGCATTCTCACTTCTATAGCTAAGCTGAACTCGCATTCAATCGGTGTTTCTGGAGAGAAGGTACCAATCTATGCTTGCGAACACCTACCTTCTGAAACTAAATTATTGCATGCCGAGGCTCGTCTGGTCGCTAGAAGTAAGAACTATAAGTTCGTTTGGGTCAAATTTGGAAGAATCTTTGTGAGAAAATGCGAAAACACTAAGGCTATTCACATTAAGAACCAACTATCTTTAAATTTGATCGTGTAATGATTAGTAACTAAATTTAATTAGCAGTAGTAGTCACAATCATGTTATTTATTTATATTTTATGTTTAAATGTTGTACATCTTTTATCAAAACGTAAATAGGATTCGATCTAAAACGCAAGAGGTCTACAAAAATGTTCTAGCAGAAACTTATGACATAATATGCCTTACTGAAACTAATCTTAATAGTAGTGTTAATAGTCATGAATTGTTCGATAGCCGCTATAATGTCTTCCGCCGTGACCGTGAGTCTTCTAGTAACCATAAAGCGGACGGAGGTGGTTTACTAGTCGCTGTCGATAAGAAAATTCTTGTAGAAAGGCGAAAATCTTTTGAAACCTGTGCAGAGGATCTCTGGCTAACTGTTCACACTGACTCATGCAAAATAAATATTTGTTTAGTATATTTACCTCCGGATGGTAGTTTCGCAACATCTGAGGTTTTCTTTGAACGTTGTTGTGATATAGTTACTGATTCTGATGAAAGATTTATCTTTTTAGGCGATTTTAATATGCCAAATCTAACATGGAGCCAAAAATCTGGGTCAGCGACTCTGTCTCATTTTGCTAAAAGCAAGAATAAAAAGAGTGATCTTCTATTAGAGCTTTTGTCCCTAGGAAGTTTAAATCAATATAATCACCTGACAAAATATGATGGAGGCACACTGGATCTTTTTATAAGCAACATATCTGATATTGACATTTCGAAATGTGCGCCCTTGAGTAGAGAAGATAAGCACCACCCCCCATTCTCAGCAATAATAGGTAGTTTACAGACGCTTTATGTACTAAATAATAAAAATAATAAAGTATTAAATTTTAGAAAATGTAATATTGATAAATGCAAAAAATCACTTAAATCTATTGATTGGCAAAAGGAGCTTTCAAGTCCTGAGGTAAACACGTGCTTAGAAAACTTCTACCATATTCTAAATTTGATCATTGCAGAAAACACGCCATATAAAAAAGACGACACTCACATTTATCCAATTTGGTTCTCAGATAATTTAAAACGGGCTTTATCGGAGAAACATAAATACCATAGAAAATACAAAAAGTACAAAAATCCCAGAGATTATGACACCTTTTCAATGCTACGTTCTCGTGTTAAGAAAATGCTAAGCGACTGTTATGAAGGATTTGTTACCGGAGTGGAGGACTCTCTAAATTCGGGAAATTGCAAGCCTTTTTGGTCTTTTGTCAAAAGTAAACGATGTACTGCGTCAATACCACAAAATATGCATTATGCCAACAAGAGTTCCAGCAACCCTATCGAGATATGCAATCTTTTCTCTGACTTTTTTGGTTCAGTTTACGACAGTGTCAGCGGCCAAATAGCTGAGCAATCGAATTACTATGATGACCCTGGTAGGCCTGCCATTCACACTTTAGTGCTTACTCGCGATGAAATATTATCTAAACTACGAAATCTCAACCCAAATAAAGGACCCGGTCCTGATAAATTGCCATCCCAGTTTATTACATTGTTAGCTGAAGAGCTCGTCATACCACTGGAAATAATATATAATAAATCATTATCATCAGGCGTGTTCCCCGACCTTTGGAAACGAGCTTATATTATACCTATTCACAAATCTGGTCCATGCGATATGTGTGATAATTACCGCCCCATTAGCATTCTATCCTGCCTGGCGAAACTGTTTGAGCTACTGGTCTATAATTACATTTATTCCCACGTACAACATTTAATAACTGAAAAGCAGCACGGATTTGTAAAGTCAAAATCTACGGTTACCAATCTTCTTGAATATGTTCATTACATACATACCTCTCTCAACGATAAAACGCCAATCCACAGCATTTATACGGACTTTAAAAAGGCTTTCGATAAGGTAAATCATGGCATACTTGTTCACAAGCTAAAACGGCAATTTGGAATTTGTGGTAGTCTTCTTCGGTGGATCTCTGCGTATCTAAGGAACAGATCACAACTTGTTGCTATTAAGGGTTTCTTGTCGGCTCCATTGAGGGTCACATCTGGCGTCCCGCAGGGAAGCCATTTGGGCCCACTGCTCTTTGTCCTTTTCATTAATGACTTGGTAGAGTGTATAGATTCCGACTGTCTCCTTTATGCTGATGATTTGAAAATTTTTCGTCGTATCAAGGACTATAATGACTGTCAATTGCTACAAAATGATTTACAACAGCTTACAAAATGGTGTCAGGAAAATCGGATGTATTTGAATACCAGTAAATGTTTTTTAATGCGCTTTTCCACGACCAAATCAGATTATGCCGACTACCCATATAAAATAAATGATGAACGCTTGCAGAAAGAGGATCAAGTTAAAGACTTGGGGGTTATACTTGACAGGGAACTTTCATTTAGACCACATTATGAGTATCTGATATCCTCATGCAATAAAATGATAGGTTTCTTGTCCAGAATCAGTAGAGATTTACGTAATCCACGATCGCTCATTTTGCTTTATTATAGCTTTATACGTAGTAAACTAGAATATTGCGCTGTGATCTGGACCCCATTTTACCAGGTGCATATTGACGCTATCGAGAGGGTACAGGCTAGATTTCTCAGGATGCTAACTTATCGCTATGGTCTAAAATATACACAACGATCGTACCTAAGCCGGCAGCTACTTTTTAAAGTTAGCACGCTAGAAAACCGTCGAACAGAAATAATGCTCATCACACTCCATAAGATTCTGCACAGTACACTTTGTACTACATTAGCCTCTACTTTGAATTTAAATATTCCTAACTTCAGACCTCGAGCTGTCAAAAACGTAAACACTTTTAATTTACCTACTTGTAAAAGCCTAAGAGCTCAGCACGACCCATTCATTCATATGAGACGCCTATATAATAGTTTGAACAATAGACTTGACATTTTTGTGGGTCTCAACCGTTTTAGATCACAAATAAGAAATATATTTCAAAACAAACGAAAGTAAAGTCACAAAATTGAAATTGTCGATACTACTACTCTACTTCCTTAGTTGTTATTTTATTTTACTTTTATTTTTATTTTACTCCGTCTTGTTAGGTTTTTTCACAATATTATTATTATTAACTAGTGTACTTTATAAATATTTAAGAGTTTAACGTTTACACGCATAAATTAAATTACAAAAAAAGCTGTCAACACACAATTAAGGACATTGTAACTAGATTATAAGGCATTAAGCATGTTATTTATCATGTAATGTTTCATGTCTGTAGTGTGATGCATATAAATAAATAAATAGGATTATGGAGATTTTGAAGTGGGCAACACCGTTGTTTTTTGTTGTTGTAGGTTATGTCTAGAATTAAATCAAAAACACAGATAAAACTTATAAATAACAGCTTATCTTTTATTTTAAGTCTAGTAAAGGTTATAGACTGTAAATATATCCCGATTTTTCATTGATACGAACCTGTGAAGTGTCACATCGGGTTCTTTTTTGTGGTTTCGGTTACTGCAGCCCAAAACTTCGCATCAAACCATTTTTACAGCACAAACACATAGACAAGGTTTCTGTCCTAAACAAAATCACAACCTACGAGTCCAAAATATGATTTTTTGCACGTATTTGAACAAAATAATCTTAAATCATCAAAGGTAAACAAAGAGCTTATTATTCTGACGCATTTTCTACAAACTGTCAAGAGTGACAGTTTGTAGAAAACAGGTAACACCGTAAGGGACAAAAAATCACAGTAAGTAAACAGTCTTTAAGAGTTAGCTATCCTTTTCTTGCTCGTCGTGACGTATTCTTTATCTCTCTAGTTGCGTATGCTCTAAGCCAATTTGAGTAAAACAGATCCCACCAAAAACATTTTAAATGTATAAAATGTTAGCCAAGCAAATACAATACAAAAATTTATAATATGTTAACTAAAAGACTTCGCAGACAAAAGGATTGATATCTGAATGGTTGCCAAGCACTGCAGATAATCCTGAAATACAAAGTAGATAACAAGTTAAATTAAAGTTTTGATTTAACTTTGCTCGTTTCCACATACGAGTTATCATGATAATCAACTTATCTGCTAGGTACATTTTAATTTGATTTTGTGGTGAAAACCGAACAGCATGGGGTCACTCGCGCGTATGAGCGCGGCTGGCGCTCGCTTTGGTACGTTCGCAGATCCCGTCATGCCCCGCCCCTGCCCCTCACCCCGCGCGTCTTGCCCTGTAATCTCCTGTGGCCCCACGCTTGTAGCGACGTGGTAGCGACTTAAAGTGCTAACAGACGATCGAACATGTACGGCGCGCACCATCGCACTGTGCGGTGCGCTCTAGCCTACAGACGATCGAACACGGCGCGCACCAGTGTTCGTGGTACGGGCCGTACCAAAAACGAACGTGTGTAGCGTGGTTCGCCGCACATAATTAATATTGGTGCGGGCTGGTTCGAAGCGCTTGCGGTGCACGGTGCAATGGTGCGCGCCGTACATGTTCGATCGTGTGTAGGCTAGAGCGCACCGCACAGTGCGATGTTGCGCGCCGTACATGTTCGATCGTCTGTTAGCACTTTAAAAGTGGTAATAGACGATCGAACATGTACGGCGCGCACCAGTGTTCGTGGTACGGGCCGTACCAAAAACGAACGTGTGTAGCGCGGTTCGCCGTACATAATTATTATTAATATTAGTGCGGGCTGGTTCGAAGCGCTTGCGGTGCACGGTGCGATGGTGCGCGCCGTACATGTTCGATCGTCTGTAGGCTAGAGCGCACCGCACAGTGCGATGTTGCGCGCCGTACATGTTCGATCGTCTGTTAGCACTTTAAAAGTGGTAATAGACGATCGAACATGTACGGCGCGCACCAGTGTTCGTGGTACGGGCCGTACCAAAAACGAACGTGTGTAGCGCGGTTCGCCGTACATAATTATTATTAATATTAGTGCGGGCTGGTTCGAAGCGCTTGCGGTGCACGGTGCGATGGTGCGCGCCGTACATGTTCGATCGTCTGTAGGCTAGAGCGCACCGCACAGTGCGATGGTGCGCGCCGTACATGTTCGATCGTCTGTCAGCACTTTAAGTTTAAGTTAGTTTATGTTATTTCATGTATGTAATTATCATTATTACAATCATAAATAGTATTATGTTATTATATATGATTATGAGCGCTGACATTACACAAAATCAAATCATTTCATTTAATTTCCGTAGGTTTAATGATTAGTAGGTATCTATGTATTATGAAAACGCTATCCGTAATAATAAAGGCGTAGCGTAGGGATGTGACGACCCCACCGCCCTTTGTTGGAATGGCAGGATGACATTTTTAACAGCTTGCCATTCCAGCAATGCAAATAGTCAGCGCTTGAGTTTGTAGGTGTTGACCGTGTCTACAAACTGGTCTCAGCGCAAAATAGAGCAATAACGGTCTCCCCGGGGCAAGTGAGTGAAACCCCGGGTGAATCTTCGCTCATCGTAAAATGGCAGAGAATAGAAACGATGAGCGAATAGGGCCGCTTCCCAGGGGCTATCGCTGGGGCGCGTCTGGAGCTGGGGCTGGACGTGGCAGCATGCGGTCCACCAGCCGCCGCAGACCGGCCCGACCACCTGGTAGGTCTGCGCGATCACCTCAGCCACCAGATGGCTTGGCATCGGTTGGGACTGAGGCAACTCAGTCCCAGCAATCGGTGCCCGCCGCTGGTGGAACAAGGCGCCGCATGGCATGGACGGTCGATATGAATAGAAATGCCATGCGGGTCTATCTTAGGGCCTCGGGTTCAAGAACTGGACGGACGGGTTATCGGGCAGCAATGTACCGCGAATTTCTGCGGCTGGAGCCCAATTTGACCGTCACAGAACAAAACCTGGCGGATCGAGTTCGGTACATACAGCGCTCAGAACTTTTTAGCACTACCGAACTCGAACAATTGCGACGCGAGGCTGTTCCCCCGCTAGACGAAGAGCCACCTTTGCAGGTTCTCCCTCCAGTCCCTGAACGGGAAGTACGGAGGGAGCCAATTGCTAACCTGCCGGATGTGGGTGGTGCGGAAAGCGATTGGGGAACAGTCTCCCTGGATTTGGATTTGGTGAGGAGCGCACTCGAAGAGACGATCCTGGAATATCGCCAAGTGCCTCTCGAAAGGAGGCCAAGGCTGCCCCGAGTTCCTCTCAGCATCAAGGTTCGGGATGTCGTTGAGGCCGTCAATAACATGCTGCCCTCATTTTTAGAGAGCAGCATGGACCTTTGGGATACGGATTCAATTCTCTTTGGCGCCGCAATGACAGTTTGTCAATTTGTCGGCGTCAGGATGCCGCCAACAAGAGCTGGTGGCTCCCGCCAGGCTGGTAGTACTAGTCCCAGGACTAGAACTAGACCGGCCTGGATGAGGCGGATTGAAAGCCGTATCACAAGGGCCAGGGTCCTCATCGGCAAACTGACCAGCTTCAGATCAGGCAACAATAGGCCGAGGGTGGTGCGCTTCGTCAGGGAGGCATTCCCTGGTGAGAATGTCTTTGACAACTCACCGGAGTTTGCCTGTAGACTGGTGGAGCGCATCGATGATCTGAAGCAGAAGATCGCTGCTTGGGGTAAGCGAATTAGGCGATATTCTGAAAGGGTAAAGAGGTACCAACAGAATCGTCTCTTCATGAGTGACCAGAAGAAGTTCTACAGAACTTTGGAGCGTCCCGATGTGGTTTCGACGGGTCAGCTACCGGAAAAAGCCAACGTAGTTGCCTTTTGGCGTGGGCTTTGGTCGCTGCCTGTTGATCACGAAGAGGGCCGATGGTTCGAGGCGGTCGAGGGAGCGTGCGAGCCCATAGCGCCCATGAACCCCGTCAACATATCCGAGGAGAATGTGGTGGCTGCGATCCGTAAGGCTCCGAACTGGAAAAGTCCGGGGCCGGACGGATTGCACCATTACTGGTTGAAGGGGTTCACGCGCTATCACGCTACTCTCGCCCGTCAGTTCCAAAGCGCCCTCGAGAGTAGGACGCTCCCGAACTTCTTAACTACTGGGGTCACTCATTTAGCTCCAAAGAGCGATGCTACCGCGGATCCATCACAATACCGCCCCATTACTTGTCTTTGTACAATTTACAAGACCTTGACATCCGTTCTGAGCTCCAAGATTACTCAACACATTGTTGATAACAATGTGATCTCTGGAGCTCAGAACGGATGTAGGGGCGGTAGTCGTGGTAGCAAGGAGCTGCTCCTCATCGACGCGGTCGTAGGCCAACTGGTCAAACGCAACCGTCGGAACTTCTCCGCTGGCTGGATAGACTACAGGAAGGCGTTCGATTCGGTACCTCATACATGGCTCATGAGGGTCCTCGAGCTGTACAAAATTGATAGTACAGTTCGACACTTCCTCGGGCAGTGTATGGGGTGCTGGAGAACGATCCTGAGTTTAGACGGTCAGCGGATGACGGACGCGGATGACCAAATTGATATAAGGCGAGGGATTTTCCAGGGCGATTGCCTGAGTCCAGTTTGGTTTTGCTTGGCCCTGAATCCTCTAAGTACACTCTTGGAGAATTCGGGGACGGGCTTTCAGTTTCGGAGAGGCGGACCACGCTTGCCTCATCTCCTTTACATGGATGACCTGAAGCTTTACGCCCCCATGGCTGACAGATTGGCGGAGCTACTGACGATCACTAACGATTTCAGTGGTTCCGTCAAGATGGAGCTCGGGGTCGATAAGTGTGCGGTCATCCATGTTGAGAAGGGGCATGTCGTGCACTCTGATGGTGTCGATGTCGGCACCAATCATTTGAGGGCACTCTCCGAGGCTGAAACATACCGGTATCTGGGCATGTCACAAACCATCGGTGTGAAGGTGGCAGACGTGAAACAGGGTGTTTGCGAGGAGTTTTATGAACGCCTGAAAAGTGTGCTTAATAGCTACTTGTCAGGCGTTAATAAGATCCGAGCCATTAACTCCTGGGTCATGCCTGTACTGATGTACACATTTGGCGTGCTCAGATGGACTCAGACCGAACTCGACGCTCTGGACAGACGAGTCCGCACGATGATGACCTCTCATCGAATGCATCATCCGAGGTCGTCGGTTATGAGATTGTATATCCCGCGGAAGTGTGGTGGTCGAGGCCTCTTGAGTGCCAAAACCATGCATAACCGCGAGGTATGCAATCCAGAAACAATTTTTTGACGATGACGGATGATAGTATTCGGGGAGAGGTGGTCGCTAGTGATAAAGGACTGACTCCCTTATCGTTGGCCTCACAGGATTGGCGAACCCCGGAGGTACTTAGCACCTCTGATCGGGAGTCCGTATGGAAAGAGAAGGAGCTGCACGGGAGGTTTTACAAGGTACTTCACGAACCTTTCGTGGACCGTAAAGCCTCCCTGCATTGGCTGCGTTTCGGGGACCTCTTTGGGGAAACCGAAGGTTTTGTCTGTGCAATACAAGACCAGGTTATCAAGACGCGGAGCTATCGGTACCACGGACATCTGTCGAGCATGTGGCCGTCCCGGAGAGTCACTTAGGCATGTTATTTCCGGTTGTTCGGCTCTTGCTAACACTGAGTACTTGCACAGACACAACCAAGCAGCCAAAATCCTGCATCAGGAGCTCGCTCTAAAATACGGACTCTTGCAACAGAGGCTGCCGTATTACAAGTATCTGCCGGAGCCAATCCTAGAAAACGACCGTGCCAAAATCTATTGGGACCGATCCGTTATCACGGACAGGACTATTCTAGCGAATAAGCCTGATATCGTGGTATGGGATCGGTCGCAGTCGAGGGTATTTCTAGTGGATGTCACTATCCCTCATGACGAGGGTCTCGTGAAAGCCGACACCGAGAAGCGTCGGAAATATCTCGATCTGGCTCACGAGATCACCGACATGTGGGGTGTGACTTCGACAGAAATAATCCCAATTGTTTTGTCCGCGAACGGGTTAATTCCAACCAGCCTCGCGACCAACTTGAGGCGGTTGGATTTCTGTGGCGTGTCGGTTCCAGCACAGATGCAGAAAGCGGTGCTGCTCGATACGGCTCGGATCGTCCGTCGGTTCTTGAACCTGACTCCCTGACCCCGACCGACTGTGCTCTTGTCGGGGAGTACCGCCTCTCCCATTTAAAATTTATATTTTCTTTTTCGGCCATGGGAGAGGCGAGGAACTAAATGTCATACCCAATAATAATAATTCTTTAATCAGATTAAAATTGATACATAGTTTACAAGAGTCAGCTGGTCCAGTACCGTCTTTACCATAAGGGCACACGGGGCACTGGCCCAGGGCCCCAATCCCAGGGGGGCCCCGAAGGACCGAAAATTACTCTCACACATTTATTCTCAAAACATTTTTGTCGGGCACATTACAATTAGTGATCTTATCAGAAGGTATTTACAAGGCATTTACTACGCCATTATATCGATTAGAAGATTTTAGTCAACAGAAATCCAGAAAGAAATCGTCATCGTAATCGTCACCAAATAAATATCGTTTAACTAAAAAATAAAGTTGTGTAGTGTCGGCTTAGAATAGCACTACCCCATTTCTTCCGGTGGGTGTACGTAAGAGGCGACTAACGGTATTGGGGCCTTTAAGGAATTTTTGGGCGATGCGGTTGGAGACCCATCACAAATAACCTTCATTTTACCATCTTTTCCCCACTAAAATTTCCAAAAGTGGCTGAGGAATTTTTAATTCTTTGGCTCTGGCTACCCCTTCTAGGGATTTATAGCCGTACATATATGTATATGTAACTAAAAAATATTTCCCAATATAAGGTGAAAATCTTGTAAAAGCGTGGGTTGCTATAAAGACGAAAAAATCCGAAGTAGGTCCGATTAAAGTGGGTAAAATCGAGTGTTTCAAATCTGGGATGTGTGTTTACTAGAGATGGAAAGTGTGTTGAAAAAGGGTAATGCGATTAATGGAGCACTGGATAGTCTAATGTCTAGTCAATCGGTGTCCGAAAAGGCCCGAATGACTGTGTATGATGCTGTTCTTGTCCCTACGCTTATGTATGGCAGCGAATGTTGGGTGTGGCAGAAGAAGCATGAAAGCAGAGTGAATACAGTAGAAATAAGGTCCCTCAGAAAAGTTTGTAATGTAAGGTTTTGTGATCGTGTTAGGAATGACGTGATTCGTGAAAGATGCGGTGATAAAGATGATATTGTAAGTAAGATTGAAAAAAGAATATTGAGATGGTTTGGGAACATCGAGAGGATGGATGATTGGAAATTGGTAAAAGGTATTTACAGAGCTAATGTAGAAGGTAATGTTAGCAGAGGACGGCCACGGAGGACACACTTGGACCAAATTGAGAGTGTGCTCAAAAAGGCAGGCGTCCGAAGTATGAAGAATAAAAGAGCATGTATGAAAAGATTGATGGATGTAGACGAAGCTAGAGAGGTTTGCCAGGATCGTACGAAGTGGCGATCAATAGTCTCTGCCTAACCCTATGGAAATTAACGGCTTGAGTACATGTATGTATGTATGTAAAATCGAGTTTAAAGAAGTCGGTTACATACATACTAACATACCATACATACATACAGGAGAAGCTAATATAAACGTGTTAAAAACCAGCAGCATTACATTTTGATTTTATTTGTTAAGTGTATGGATTTGATTTATTTTACCAATGTATTTTTTTATTTAAGTTTACAATTTTTTCCAACGATTATATTATTTGTTTTATATAAAAAGTGTCGCTGTGTTACATTATAATTTTAAATTCTGATTTGTTAAAATTTTTAAGAGATTTGCATGCCACAGATGGTGGAATATAGCATGGTCTAAATAAATGTTGTAACATCTAATATGTCAAATACCTATATTCGCAAATAAAGTATTTTTTTGCAAACTCTTTAATGGCATATTATATCATACTATATTGAATTACCCATAGAGATATAATACCTCTATGAGATTACCTGTAATAAGTGGTCATACTCATACTTATTAGTAAAAAATGTTATTATAATTCGCATTTTAACTTTCCAAAAGGGCCCCCAATTCTTGTGTGCCCAAGGGCCCCAGCCTAGTTTAAGACGGCCCTGAGCTGGTCCCAAACTAGGCTCATCGCCTGTATCTCGGGATACAGCTTATTGTTCCTACAATATATTGTTAAGAAAAACGAAAAAGACACATTACAATTATTAACATTGCAAAAATAATTAAAATAATTAATTGCATACACTTAACTATACAATACCTAAAAATACAAAAAGCTATGACATTAAAAACTAATAATTATGAATTATAGTTAATCATTTAAACATAATAAAAAGACCTTGATACTCAGTTTGTAATTTAGTAAGTTAAATGAAGATTAAAGTATGTTCCTTTCTGCGTGTATATGTGTGTGCGTGAGTGTGTATCAGCAGAAAGGGTGAGTAATGTATATTTTAGTGTAATAGTAAATATATAATGTAGTTTTATTTGTTCTTATTATGCATAATTTATCTCTTAATAAGTTAAACTAAACTAGTGTTCTTAGCAGATATTCCGTTTCATCATAGTTGATGTTATGTAGCCAATCAAACAAGGTTTTTTTGCATTCATAAACATTCATGGAATAAATACCTATTTGTTTGTTTATTTTGTTATATATAAAAGGTCCAAGAAAACAAAAGTATCTATGCGTAAAGGCATGTTTAAATCTACAATTATTGCTAATGACATCCTTGCAGCGCCTTTGTAGTATAATGTCGGGATCAAAATTGGTAGAAGAATGTTTCTTGAGTACAACACTATAAATAAACAACTGTCGCACTGTTAGAACGCTGCATTAATTATAAAGCTTTTGGGTAGGATACCATTTAGGGTGAAAATTCATAATTTTAAGAATAGCTCTTTGGGATCTTTCTATAGAAATCAAAGTGCTTGTTGGTACCCCACCCCAACTACTTATGCCATACACTAGGATGGATTGGCATAGTGATAAATATATATTATTAAGTAGTTTGGGGTCTGCTATTGATCTAAGACGACAAAATACGAACATCAACTTTCTGATTCTGTTAGCAATAAGTTTGATATGTTCCTTGAAGTTCAGATTAGAATCAAGGATCACTCCAAGGTATTTAATGTGATTCGCTCTAGTTAATTCTGGACAAGTGCAATTGTTTGCAGATTGTAGTGGAAATTTATTACAGCTGTGTGCAATTAAATGATGTGTAATAGCAGGTTGGCTGTTTTTACGCATAGAAAAAGACATATATTGCGTTTTATTGGCGTTAAGGGTTAGGCAATTAGATGTAAGCCATTTACACACTTCGTTGAATCCATTTTGTGCGATACCGAATACCTCATCCCAAGTGTCTCCAGTAAAAACCAAAGCCGTATCATCAGCGTAACAATAGGTTTTGCCTCTGATGGATTGAGTGCAAAGAAGATCGTTGATGTATATCAAGAACAGGATGGGACCCAAGATACTACCCTGCGGAACTCCATATGTCACTTGTTCATCAGTACTGATATAATTGTTTATTTTGACACATTGAGTTCTGTTTGTTAGGTAATCATTAAACAGGGCTAATTGAGTACCTCTTATTCCTATACTTTCCAACTTAGTAAGTAGCTTTGAGATAGAGACGGTGTCAAACGCTTTTGCAAGGTCAATAAAGATACCAACGATTTTTTTGCTGTTGTCAAGATTTCGTACAACATGATCTGTCAGATCATGTATAGCATCTTGAGCCGATTTTCCACATCGAAAACCGTACTGGCTACCAGATAGTAAGTTGTTTGTCTCCAGATAGTCTACCAATCTAGAGTTTATTATTCGTTCAAGAATTTTGGACAAAGAAGGTAATATTGATATTGGCCTGTAATTGTTGAGACAATCTCTATTCCCGGCTTTATGGATAGGGTGAATTATGGACTTTTTAAGTGACCCAGGGAAGACACCCTGCATCAAGCACTGATTAAAAATATGTGTTAGAGGAGAAACCAGAGAACTTCTACAGTAATGTATAATTTTATTTGAGATATTGTCCCATCCCACAGAACAGTTTGACTTAAGTCCTTTTATTAAATTGTCAATTTCAGACTCGTCTGTGTTTAAAAGAACGAAAGAATTAACCACCTGTCTTATAGGGGATTGAGACAATTCAATCTCATTATTTGAATTTAGATCGGCTGCAAGTTTAGGTCCCATTTCTGCGAAGTGTTTATTAATCAAATTGATTGATTCCGTAGGGTTGTCAATATTTAATAGTTCGGAAGCTGGTTTTTTAATTTTCATTGTGTGTGTAACTTTTTTAATTATATCCCAGGTTTTTTTATTGTTACTCATAAATAAAAGATGTTATTAAAGGAAAGAAAAATTTCGACACTGGCGGGGTTCGAACCCGCGACCTTCGGGTATACGCCCCCGTCGCTCTGCCAACTGAGCTACAGTGTCAGTTGGCATCCAGCGCGAAATTTCTCTATCCTTTGTTTCTTTTTTACACGTTCAAGTAGTGTTTGCGTTTCCTACCTCCGAATTTTAACTAATTCGGACGGCCACTTGTCTACCTTTTCAGATAGAATGCAAATGTTGGAAACGCCTAACTATCACATAATTTAATGTTTTTTGACATGAATTCCTCATGTGGGGATTATTACTCATAAATAAAAGATGTTATTAAAGGAAAGAAAAATTTTTCGACACTGGCGGGGTTCGAACCCGCGACCTTCGGGTATACGCCCCCGTCGCTCTGCCAACTGAGCTACAGTGTCAGTTGGCATCCAGCGCGAAATTTCTCTATCCTTTGTTTCTTTTTTACACGTTCAAGTAGTGTTTGCGTTTCCTACCTCCGAATTTTAACTAATTCGGACGGCCACTTGTCTACCTTTTCAGATAGAATGCAAATGTTGGAAACGCCTAACTATCACATAATTTAATGTTTTTTGACATGAATTCATCATGTGGGGATTATTACTCATAAATAAAAGATGTTATTAAAGGAAAGAAAAATTTCGACACTGGCGGGGTTCGAACCCCGCCAGTGTCGAAATTTTTCTTTCCTTTAATAACATCTTTTATTTATGAGTAATAATCCCCACATGAGGAATTCATGTCAAAAAACATTAATTTTTTTTATTGTTGTTTTTGGCCATTTGCAATTCGTTCTTTTCATAAGCATGTTTAATTCTTTTTAGTAATTTGTTACAGAAATTTCTATATCTGGTATAAGTAATTCGTAGGATTGGATTATTTGGTGACATATTGGATTGGGAATGCAGTTCATCCCTATTATTTATGCATTTCAGGAGCCCTGGTGTGATCCAAGGCGTAAGAGGTCTTTTTTTACGAGATAACTTTGTTACCGTACTGTTTGCTTCGATAGCTTTTTGCAGTTCGAAAGTCAAAGTATCAATAGCTAGGTTTGGGTCATTTATGGTATAGATAGGTTGAAAATCTATATGCTCAACATCAATCAGTAATTTTTCATAATTAATTTTAGTTTTCGTTGCCTCATATGGGATCCTAACTATTTTTTGACTTAGAGATAATATTGTAGCTTGGTGGTCTGTAAGTGATGATGAGGTTACTAGAGTCAGAGATGGTGAGTTCGTTTTTAACATTATGTGATCGAGACAAGACTTATTTAGTCTAGTTGGTAGCTGATGAGCAGGGAGAAGACCATGTGCGGCACATAAATCTAGATAATCATTGGTATTGGGGGAGTTGTCCAATAGGTCAATGTTTATGTCTCCTATCACAGATATGTTTTTAAATGAGCGCAGGCCGGTCAATATTATATCGAGGTTTTCGATAAAACTATCAATATTCTTTACTGATGGGGATCTATAAATTGATATAATTGCAGTATGATCACTAATTTTCAAAACAAGGCAATTGATATTTGGGCACCGAGGCTCCTCGACACAAACTAACAGATCATTTTTTGCGTAAATAACTACTCCATCATTTTGTAAATAATTGTGTGTGGTTGCATAGTTGTTGTAGCCTGCAAGAGTAGGTACTAATGAATTATTTGATAACCAACACTCCGTTAATATTACAATATCACAGTTCAATCGGAGAGTGTTCAGCATAACTATAAATCCATCAAAGTTCTTGTTAATGCTACGTATGTTTTGGTTAATGATGCGTAAATCTTTAGCTCTTGAATTAATAATGCCGTTGACCTCTGTTAGATTCACAGATGTTAGATTGCAGATCTTTGCCTCTGATACCTGAAAATCGTCTATTGAAGAAACATAGTCACTGTGAAGGCCCATTTTTAAAACATATGTAAGGTGAGCCTTTTGTAATGAACTTTAAGTCAATTATATTGACTGAGAATCTGTTGTAGTTTTCTATGCATCGTATGATATTATCGGTGACCTTGGTCAAATACAATCGCAAGTATATAATATATTTATAGATATACTGGACCCTTAGCGAAATATTAGATAATAATATATATAATAATTGAGTGATTGTAAATAATATAATAGAGTGTGTGCTATAAAAGGCGTGTATGAGTATAGTCAGTAAGTAGAGTGTAAGTAATATAAGAAAATAGTAAAAAAATATGTATTTAAGAGTAACATATTGTGTGGACATAATTTCAGAAATATCAGTGCAAAAACTAGAATCATTAGCAATTAAAAACAAATAAAATGATAGTTGGTTAAATAGTCACTTCTTCGCTTCCTGTAGCCTCGTCAGATCGTCTTCATCCTTAATACGTATAAATGGCTGTCCTTCTTTGTGCCTGATATATATCTTACCGTGAGAGGTCCAACAGTAGTTGTAATCAAATTTCTTAGCGAATTCCCTCGCAAGATAGTAGATCCTTTTATTTTTTGCAGTCAGGCATTCGGATACATATATTGGGGTTGAAGATCCTTCTAGCTTCAGCGAGGTTGTAGTAAGTCTTTTTCCAGATTTATAGTAATCTTTTACGGCTTTAGAAACTTTTTACTTACGGTTTGAGTTTTGTAATTGCAAATAATTTTAGCGTCGAAGTTTAATGAATGATCAAGTAAGTATGCATAGCATACCTAAACCTATTCAGAACGGAGTTTTATATTAGCGTCAACAACATTTCATCATGGGATTTATTATGATTTCTATACAAAATGTTCTTGTGAGGGAAATATTGAAAAATCTTAAAAATTCTCCGTTTTCAGATTGTTTCCTTTGTTAATATTTGATCACCGACCTGGATGCCGAATTTCAACTTCCTGGGATATCTGGAAGTGGGTTAGCTTTTTGATCTATATGTCAGTGAGTTACTAAAAAAATCGCGATTTTGGATGTTTACATCTTAATAACCCTTTGTTATGTATTTATGGAAATTGGGCTACTAGTTTGTATCCTTGATATCAACAAATGAGCCAAATTTGGTTGGTTTATGTTGATTAGATTTTGAGGTTATGATGATGTAAAAAGTCGCTCCAAATGGTTCGTGTAATATACACATACGGTGCGCGCTCGCCGCCTTGGCTTGGCTTGACGCACTGCCGTGCGTCTTGATAAAAAAGAAAGAGTTAAAGTTGCAAATCAAGAAGATGTAATATATGTGAAGTTTTGGGAGATCCGCTTTATCTTGAGCCTAGGTACAATGCTTCGCCTACTTTAAAGCAACAGGATAACATTAGAATACAAAAAGTTTTTAATTTTGATCTCTACGTGGTTGCTTGTAATCCCAAATAGGTTGAAAAAATTATAGAAGCCACCTTTGACTATAAACACTATAGACAGAGCGATGTTACGTCATCCATTTTAAAAAGAGAAGCCCTTATTTAAGTTTTTATATGTTAAAAAGAGACACAAATCTTTATTGTCATCTCTATCGCGTAACCCGTTTTGTTGATGTCACACTTTTAAATTGTGACAAACAAAGCGTCGACTTGTGAGCGATTTTGGTTTTCTTTTGATTTTGAGAAAGATTTTATTCATTTGTATATTGTTATTGTGACAAAAGAGACTCCATTAGTTAAGTTATTATTTAGTGAGGTATGGTTGGGTGTAGCGTGCTTGGCTGCGGAAGCCACAGCGAAAAACACATCGAAGGATTGACTTTCCACAAGTGAGTGAGTTTTTATATGTTTTTCTACAGATAAATACATAATAAATACATTGCGCGATCAGAAAATAAGTGATTCAAATGTTAATTACGTTGAACTAGATTACTACCATTTAATTTAGTTATTTTGAGCAATTTTTTAATAGTATAACCTAAAAATATGCAGTAAGTGTTGCCATAATTCACGTTTTCATCCTACCCTGTCGTTAGGGTAAAATTTTCAAATTAGTGAACTGATGTTAATGAGTGAGCATATTATGAATTTCGTCGCGCTATAGCGACGCTGAATGATTTCCAATTGTTATCTACGGAATTAGTAAGTAATAAATTTGTTTTATTTATTTAATTTCTTCGTATTCATTACAGTTTTCCTAAAGACGCGAATCTACGAGAAAAATGGATTGCGGCCACTGGAAGATGCAATAGGAAATCAACCAAAGTTTTGAGGCATACTATAAAGTTGAAAGGCACCTCGTTTTTGTCCAAAGACTAAGCTTTGGCTATAGCTTTAAAATACTTAGATGTACGAATACATCATCTTTTGAAAAATGTGACTGAAATAGACGAATGAATTCGAAATTTTCACACGAAACTGATTTTGTTTAAAGGTCAATAGTAAATAATGCAATAAAACTCATGTACAAAATAGTGCTGTCTTTTATTTTGCAAAATACAAACATAGACCCCACTATACCCATGATGACCCGTATGATATTTACATAACTTGCACTTATGGAACAGCTGTTTTTTTTGTCCAGTAACAAAGTTAGTCCCGTACAAAAATTTATTCGTAATCATGGGAAGATTCATCCCTGATAGTTAGTACATATTATATTATCTGTGGTACAATGCTTTAGATTTTACGGTGTATTAAACATCAGTATAAATGGTAAAATAAAAGATTGTATAATACTAGGACCAAGTATGTATAATTATATGATTGCAGGAAATAATATAGTAAACCTTTAATTAAACAATAAATTGACGTAATCAATTTTAAATTAAAAAGTAGCTTTTAGAATGGTGATAATAGTATTTTGGGGTAATTGTTTTCTAGTGATCGCAACATTACATTACAGGGAAAAATATTGCTATCTAAAAGAGGTACTCTCCCGTTGCATTATGACTCTGTCTATAGTGTTTATAGTCAAAGGCAGCCACAGACAGATGGCATATTTCAAGTTTCTTGAGCTATCGTCAATATGCTTGCTTTGAACCATGAAGCTACTAACTTAACAGGAGAGCGTACTCACAAAAATATGGTAAACAAAAATGCAATTTATTACCATGCAATAAAGTTAATTATCTTTTAAAAACTGTCAAGCAGAGAAACGTCCTAGAACGAGAGCCGTGTGAGAGAGAAGTGTGTCCCGCTCGCGCGGTTGCCAGTCGAGATTAAGTTCAAAGAAAAACAAATTCAAACTTATTTATAGGGAATATTTTATAAAAAGCAGGTTATTAACTGTTCCTTTTATGTATTTAATTTTAATTATTATTGTCGCCTATCGATTTGGAGATAAATAATTGGTTAAGTTTGGCAAAAGGGATATTAATATTTGTCACGGGTATCCCCATCGAAACAAGATAAATGTGGTGTCCACAATTTATCATCTGTTTGAGTGTTTTGGAGCTTTTATCATTCAATTAAGAAAATAGTGATAATATGGGTTCATGTTATGGAACAATAAATAAAATAACCTGTATCATCTCGAACTTTACCACATGAATGCATTAAACGATTTGAATTTGAATATAGCTGTGTGGTGTCGGCTTAGTATAGCACTACCCCATTTCTTCCGGTGGGTGTACGTAAGAGGCGACTAATGGTATTGGGGCTTTTAAGGGATTTTAAGGCAATGCGGTTGAGACCCATCACCAACAACCTTTATTTCACCATCTTTTCCCCCACGCAACTTCCAAAAGTGGCTGAGGTAATTTTAATTCTCAAGCACTGGCTACCCATTCTTTTATAATCTATTAATTAAGAATAAATATGTATAAAAAACACGTTGATTTACCAAAAACAATGTATATTTGTAAATATAAGTGTTTTTATAATATTTTTTATAATGTTTGTATGTAAATATAACTAATAAATAAAGGATAAATAAAGGAAAGAAAAATTTCGACACAGGTGGGGATCGAACCCGCGACCTCGGGTATACGCCCCCGTCGCTCTTCCAATTGAGCCACCGCGTCAAAGGCTGCATCAGGTCCCCACATGAGGTTTTCATCAACAAAAACATTCAAAATATTTAAATATAAGTGTTTTTGTATCCTTTAGAGGAACTCTTATTAAAACACCAACAGATGGTCACCCTACATAAAACGAGACACAGTTAGCTAGTTAGCCATCCTTTTTCAGGACACTTTAGGTCGCCAGCGCGCGTTCCTGTTTAAGTAATACTTCCATGCTTTGAACAATGCTAAGCTGTAACTGCCATTGACGTACCCAGTAAGGCATTTAGATTTGAAATGATTGACTTTTTGCTAAGCATGCGTTTTGCCAAGAAAGTTACAATGAAGACTTACACGGATCAAGTGACTGGACTTCGATCTTCCTATTCACTATGGCGAGGATATACTTAATTGGTTTGAGCGAAAAGTATGATATGTTTTATTTATTTTATTATTTTTATTTTATTTTATTCGGAAGATTTACAGCATTAAAACTTTTTGATACAAACTTAATTAATTATCTTTTAGCCATTTACAAATCTTCACACATAATATCTTGCTAGCATAAGGAAAAAACAGGTTATGTTTACTTTGTAATAATTAATTTGATTATACTGCAGAGAACTTTTTTTTTTTCGTTTTTAAATTAAATATAAATGTACTACATTACAAAACAATATTTAAACATTAACAATACAATAACAATCTTTATGTTTGGAGTAATCTTGAGCGATCACCCAGATCTTTAGGAGACTTAACTGGTTATGGGTTTCCTTCACATCCTCTGTGTAAGGACTTTCCTCAGGTTGGGTATATTTTACACACAGAATTTGCTCAAGAATATCGGGCTTTGGTTCTTCTTGGAGTAGTAGAAACAAAGACTTTAAACTTATATATTATAGACCGGACATATTACACTTAGTTTGTACGCTAAGACTTGTTACATTTAGGTAACAAGTCGTTCAGTCTGTGGTAAGTCGTCCGCGAGGAAGTACGTCATAGGCAACATCAATTAAATTATCGAAAGGAAAACGAATATGCCGAAGAGCGCGTTACGTCGTTGTAAATCCAAATATGGAGTACAAGTAGAAGAACAAATCAGTTTATTTTCGCAACTATTTATATTTTTAATCATTTATTTTAAGTGTTTCATTTTATATTTCTTAGAAATTACTAGAATATATTTTGTAATTTAAAACAGCGCCATCTATTGTTGAGTAGATTCACTAATTCGTTAAAGTTAATCCAGAGGTGTCAAACCTTTAGCTACTGTGGTCAAGCGAGAGTCGAGCGAGCGACGCCAAGCTAACACTTTTTCATATTAAAAAAAACCTGTGACTTAAACATTTTTAAACTTGTTCAGTTCGTGAATCAATCTAACTTAACTCCCGTAAATGTAAAAAAAGTCAGTTGTTCCAAAGTTCGTAATTTTTTCAAGTAAACTATGTATTAATGTAGCGGTATTTACAGCGTGTCGTTTGGTTGAATGCGATTTTCAGAGCAACGCAATTTCGAATGACTGATAAACATTACGATCGTTTTAAACTGAACGATCCGCGTTGCTTGTTCTGCGTGTCGCTATACTTAAAAAGCTAATTCTTGTAGGTTTCATAAAGAAATTTGTTTAATATGGTAGTATAGATGGATTTAGTATACCTACTTGCATTTATGAACCAGCCAAATGTTTACTACCCCTGCTCAGCAGTGTAAGAATAGGGATGGGAATATTATTTAATTTGGGTTGTTGCATTTCTACTGTTTTTTAAAAATTGCAATATAATTTAAAATTTAGGTATAAAATTAAATTACTGAATTGATGTTTTAATAAAAAAATATAACGTTTTTCATTTAAATATTGTTTGATTATTCTACTGTCTATATAGAAAATAAGACTATGACGAATTTGCAATAACCAAAATAATCCACTCCTTAAAATTATAGTTGTGACGAATTTATTTACACATAGAATTTTGTGGACGAATTTAATTTGTATAAAAAAAACATATATATTTCCGTAATCAAATCATGAAAGTTCGTCTAGCAACTCAGTTGCTAAGTAGAAGTGTAGGTAAAGCGTTATTATTATGCAATGAATTACTAACTGGATTTGAGGATGTTTCAAGCACGGTTAAATTTATAACAATTATGAATGATCTTTTTGATGTAATGAATAGCAATAAATATGGCACTTATGGTTTTAAACAGCCATTGTCTCTTAATAACATTTCCACAGTTTGTACATTTTTAAAACTTGCCAAAAACTACATATTAAATTTAAAACAATATATAAAATTCAGACATGAAATTAAACGCCGAAACTGCCTTAATAGAATAACTCTTAAAATAGTCAAAACGCGTATAGTCAAGACAGTTAATAAAACAGGCTTTCTGGGTTTTCTAATTAACATTATAAGTGTTCAGATTTTATTTGATGAAGTTGTGAAATCTAACACTATTAGATATTTATCAACATACCGATTGAGTCAAGATCTTATTGAATTATTTTTTGGCTGCATTAGAAGACAGGGTGGCTACAATAATAATTCAAACGTAAAGCAATTTAAAGCAGCATACAAGAAAATTTTAACCAATTTGGAATTACGCGATTCTTTTTCTGGAAACTGTGCAGCAATGGATAATTTTTCAATATTGACGTGTTCTTCAATAGACACAATTAATCATACTTGTAAATTAAAGGACGTTGATGATAGTTACCTAGATGAAACCCTTCAAAAAGAATTTTCAAACAGATTTCGTTGTAATTGAAAATTGCCAATTACTTAGTACTATTTTAAACGAATCTTCGTTATCCGTTGGTGCACAACAAATTGTAGGGTACATATCTGGTTACGTATCACGACTATTGAGCAAAAAAATTAAATGTGAAATTTATGTTTCAAGTTTGTTTTCCGATAAAAAATTAGATTTTCATAAACTGATCCGTATAAAGGATATGGGTGGACTCTGTTTTTCCACTAAAAGTGTTTTTGAATTGTGCAAAACAACGGAAATGTTAATAAGAAAACTTTGTAATGAAAATGATGGAAAAGGAATTTCTTCAAGGCACAAAATTCAATTTATAATAAATAAAGTGTTGAAAGAATTTATTAATTCGAAAGTTTTCGAAGGCAACAATAAGTGTTCATTCACTCGAAAGTCCTGCCATGCTCAATCACAGATTACATTTGATACGAGCGGTCATTGAATCGTACGCAAATATTAAACTTCGTTATATAGCAAAGTTGGACCCTGGTGTTTACATCCAGTCCAAAAGACAAAAATTAACAAAACTTATTTTATTTCAAGATTATTTCTTGATTGCATTGAATCAAGTCCCTTAAAAAAAGTTTTGTTTAATTCCTTTGCCATCGTTTTATATTACTTTATTAGTAAGTTATAGTTTTAATTTGGTAAAATTAGTGTTAATGTAAAGTTAAAAATAAAAATATAAAAAAAAAACTTTTCTTTACCACATTCAACAAGTTCTTTAAAAAAATTAGATAACCATGGACATCACTAGCATTTCTAGTACCTTAATACAACTAACGCCATCGAACATACAAAAGCTGAATTATTTTATATATTAGTAAAATGCAAAAATGCATAAGTTATTCCAGTGGACGTTAGATGGCGTTTTTCTTTCCAAGATTACAGGTTTAGTACGAAGTGTCCCATCTATGTTCTAGTAAGTATAGTTTAATATCTTTGAGTAGAAACAACTTTTAATAGTCCCCTCCTCCGCAAAAGAAATAATTATTCATTGTATTCGTATTGAAATAGTAGTTATTAATATATCTCTATTGTTACTGTATAAGTAGCCATTCAAAATTAATCAATCAAAGTTCGTCCAATAACATAGAGAAATAATAAATACAAATACGCGACCTTCATAGTAATTGGCTTTTTAGGGTTCCGTAGCCAAATGGCAAAAACGGGACCCTTATAGATTCGTCATGTCTGTCTGTCTGTCCGTCCGTCCGTATGTCACAGCCAGTTTATTCCGAAACTATAAGAACTACATTATTGGAAATTGGTAGGTAGATGTATTCTGTAAACCGCATTAAGATTTTAAAATAAAATCTGAAAAAAAAACCAAAATTTTTAGGGTTCCCCATACATAGAACTGAAACTCAAAATTTTTTTTTTCATCAAACCTATACGTGTGGGGTATCTATCAAAAGGTATTTGAAAATGATGTTGAGGTTTCTTATATCATTTTTTTCAAAACTGAATAGTTTGCGCGAGAGACTTTTTCAAAGTGCTAAAATGTGTGTCCCCCCCCCCGTAACTTCTAAAATATGGGCATGATAATACTGAAAAAAATATACGATGTGTATTACTATACAAACTACTAACGAAAATTGGTTTGAATGAGATCTAGCCCGTAGTTCTATTTTTAAACGTCATAAATCAAATTACTTACCTAATTTGGCTCCTATGATTTTCACACAAACGGGATTTTCTATATATATTATAGTACGGAACCCTTAGTGCGCGATCCGACTCGCACTTGGCCGGTTTTTAATGTTGGCGTTGAAGGTAGGGGCAACTGTGAATTACCTGTAAATTTGACTTTTCCAGGGTTTTCAATGTAATAAAATAACCAAATAGAGTTCAAAGCTATATTCATGGCATATAACCAAAGAAAATGTCCACTTATATTAGTCATCAATGACAAATAAAAATAATGAAAGGCTTAAAACATTAATAGCTTAGTCCTTGCAATAAACAAATGTACACTTACAAAAAATCGGAAAAACTTCAGTAATGCTACTCAAATAACATGAAAGAAAAAGTTATAAAAAGAGTAAATAATATAAAGAAGTTACACATATCTAAGCATTATCTTATAAAAATGATGTTGGAGAATTGTCTCATTAAAATTCTTTATAATTACTACCATAACACTCAGATAAAGAGGCTCTACATATTCTGGTTTTATCTTTATTCCCAACATTTTTCCAAATCAATGCCAGTGCATTGGAAGTTTATAAATATTTTTTTTATAAATATCAATAAACAAAACTTTTAGTACTTATAATATACACAACAAAACAGTAACATGAAAAAAATAGAAGACTACTTACAGGTGCTTTAAAAACTTTAAGAATTGTATCAGTTTTTTCCCAACTTGTAAATGTTACTGAAAGCAGTAAATTTATACAGTATCATGTCAATATATTGTTTTAGCCAACAGATCAAATAGAACACCCCTATTTCTTTTAATTTCACCACACTTTGATAATACCTCACCATCAGATGGATATCTTTCATGGATTGAATTCTATTCACCAGAATCATGAAGGCGGACTTTATTTCAAACAAAAGTTAACTATAAATTATTCCATAGTTTTACACTTTGATATGATAAATGCAGAAACCCATATTTATGACTATCACATGAAGCACGCAACGATAACTTACACTAATATCATATTAACTAGCAAAAATATACTATGTCTAACAAATTCTATGACGAATAAAAATAAGGTGTTTGAACATACTAAATTACAATTACATCACTTTCTCTTACTCTATATTTACAAATAATTTGAACTGGCACATAACTCAATATGTTATGATTAGTCAAGAATCATTCTAATCTTCAAACTTGATAGAATGAACACTGGTGTCGATGGCCCCGCCTCGGTAGGCGCCGCGCTTCTTCTTAGTTTTCTCATGTTTGAATGATTTGCCACGTGTGTGTTTTAAATCTTGGTTTGCACGTTCTCCCCAAGATCCCCGCGCCCCTTTCTGAAAATAATTAAAAATTTTCGCCACTGTTAAAGTAAAACTTGCACACGCACTCTCGACTTGGGATAAAGTAATTTGGTAGAGATCTTTTCAAACAGTGCCGTCGGCCACGGTGAAACTGAGAGGAAGATACAAATTAGCGAACTCAGTTACATTTTGTATGTAACAGTGACGATAAGAAAGGTGCATTTTTTTCTCATCGTCGTTTCTATTTGAATTAGAATTTATGGAAATTTAATATTGTAAGCTTACTCTTCTTGCAAAACGTGGGTCCTGTGAAGACTAGGTATTTACGGCGTAAACGACAAGTATAAGGAAAGTATAATATAATAAATACTTAATTTCCTAAAAATATTTGCTAGTGTTCTCTTACCATTAATCAAAAGTAATTTTCTTATTTTGGTTATCCCCGTCTCCGCCTCCAAAGCTCTTCCTGTCATTAAATCCGCCGCGGCCGCCTCTACTACCCCCATTGTTACCTCCCCACGAGTTCCGGTCCCCGCCACCCCTGTTAAATCCGCGTCCCCCGCGGCCTCCCCTATCGAACCCTCCCCGGCCTCCCCTGTCGAATCCTCCGCGGCCTCCCCTGCCGCCTCTGTCGAATCCTCCGCGGCCTCCACGGCCCCTAAAGCCCCCGCGGCCCCCCCTGTCATTGAATCCCCCGCGGTTGTCGTTGAACCCGCCCCGGCCTCCACGGCCCCCGCGACCCCTCCCTCCGAAGCCCCCGCTATCCCTATTGTTCTTCCAGCCACCGTTATCAGGTTCATCTTCGCCTTCCTCTTGCTCTCCTTCCTGACAATAGAAAACCTATGTAAAGCACCGAGACAACTCTCTGTGAAACAGATGTAAGTGACAATAAAGTAAATGCCCCAAAATAAAGCCACAACATAAAGTTATTCGAACACTCGTCGGTTCTATGTAAGTTAAATTACTTGTTACACATCGGTAACACATAGAGTTATCTTTGGCTTGTAGTGTTTCGGGCATTTACCTTGGCGTCAAATGAATTATCTTGAAGTCTGGGATCCACTTCGATTGCTTCAGTGACAACGCGTCGGAATGGGGTCGTTTTTGTTTCAAAACCATTATCTTTGCTGATAGGAGTTGAAGACTCATTTTTGCCCTAAAATGATTTTTGGTAAAAATTAGAAGTTATTGCTAAGAGACATTAGTAAAAGTACATAAACTGACGGCTATAAATCCCTAGAAGGGAAAGCCAGAGCTCCGGAATAAGAAATTCCTAGCCAATTTTGGAAGTTGAGTGGGAAAAGATAATAAAGTAAATGTTTTGACGCCTCTTGCGAACACACATGGAAAGAAATGGGCCAGTGCAATTCTAAGCCGACTCTACACAGCATATAGTAAAGGTAATATATTTATACACTAAGAAAACGTGAATGAAAAATATAATTAAAGTAAAGTATTTTTTTTGCAGTCTGATACTGCAAAAAAAATCTTATTGGGAAAAACCAGCTATTTGATCCCTGCTAGTGTAGAAATTTTACTTTCCTTTATTTATTAGTAATAATCCCCAAAAGAGGTTTTCATTCACAAAACCATTATAGAAACCAGCTATTATAAGGGATTCCAATAGATAGAATTTCATTTCATGACTTATATGTATTTTATAACTATTAATCAATCTAATATCTACAACTATATGTTATTTTCTTAACTTATTAAACTATTTAATCAGGGTTACGGTTTTTAATATTATTATCTTTGCATTTGGAAATGGTATTTAAAAATACATTTTAACAACCCCCATCACTCAGGCTAGACAAGAATTTTCTGTGATCATAATAGTTATTTTGATGTATGTAGCAGAATAAGGGTTTGAGAATTTGGAGTAGGAGAATTAGCCCTACTATTTACCCGGGCACAGAATAATGGACTTCTGAAGGGTATTGGGAAACTTGTTATATATAAATTTACCTTAACAAAGTTGTTATAAGGTTTCTTTGCTGGTGTAGAATCATCCTCAGATGCTTTCCGCTTTTTGCCCGCACCATTAAATTTAATCTGGAATTAATGGTAAATACATCAATAAAATTAGAAACACCATACAACATTTCTTCTTAAACTCTTTTCTTGGCATTCAGCAAAAGTAAAGTTAATTAGTTATAGTGAAATTAAAACTTACAGAACTATCTGCTTCATCACCATTGGTAATTTTGGCTGATTTAGTTGGTGGTTCATCATCACTGTCATCATCATCTGAAGATTCTTGTTTTTTAGGAGCAGCTTTAGGTGTAACTTTTTGTTTGGGTTTTTCATCTTCACTGCTGCTATCATCACTGTCATCTGATGAGTCCTGCTTTTTAGGGGTGGGTTTTGCAGCAGCCTTTGCAGGAGTTGCTTTGGGTTTTGGCTTTTCATCCTCACTGCTATCATCACTGTCATCAGATTCTTGTTTTTTAGGGGTGGGTTTAGCAGCAGGTTTGGCAGGGGTGACTTGTGCTTTTGGTTTAGGTTTTTCATCTTCACTACTGTCATCACTGTCATCTGATGATTCCTGCTTTTTAGGGGTGGGTTTTGCAGCAGCCTTGGCTGGAGTTGCTTTGGGTTTTGGCTTTTCGTCCTCACTGCTATCATCACTGTCATCAGATTCTTGTTTTTTGGGGGTGGGTTTAGCAACAGGTTTAGCAGGCGTTACTTTTGCCTTAGGTTTTGGTTTATCATCATCACTGCTGTCATCTGATGATTCCTGCTTTTTAGGTGTGGGTTTAGCAGCTGCTTTTGCTGGAGCTGCTTGTGCTTTGGGTTTGGGTTTTTCATCCTCACTGCTGTCATCACTGTCATCTGATGATTCTTGCTTTTTAGAGATGGGTTTAGCAGCAGGTTTAGTAGCTGCTTTGGCCGGGGTTGCTTTTGGATTTGGTTTTTCATCTTCACTGCTATCATCACTGTCAGATGATTCCTTCTTTTTGGGGGTCGGTTTAGCAGCAGCCTTGGCAGGAACTGCTTGTGCTTTGGGTTTTGGCTTTTCATCCTCACTGCTATCATCACTGTCATCAGATGATTCTTGCTTCTTAGGAGTGGGTTTGGCAGCAGTTTTAGCAGGGGTCGCTTGTGCTTTCGGTTTTTCATCTTCACTGCTATCATCTGATGATTCTTGCTTTTTAGGGGTAGGTTTAGCAGCAGGCTTAGATGCTGGTTGTACTTTAGCTTTTGGTTTTTCATCTTCACTGCTGTCATCACTATCTGAAGAAGCTTTTTTGGCAGCTGGTTTTTGTGCTTTTGCATTTGTTTGTGGTTTTACTGGTTGTTTTTTAGGTTTTGCTGTGGCATCATCTTCACTGTCACTATCATCTGATGATTCTTGTTTTTTTACTGGGGCAGGCTTAACCTAGAATAACATAATTCAAAATAAAAAGCAAGCACAACACAACATATATTCAGCTTTTGTAGTCATAATAATTATCAGAGGTAGTGACGAAAATGAGATTATAAAATCATGTATTGTCATTGAATTCAGTATCATCACAAAATTAACAGTAACAGATGAAATCCATTGAAATAATAGAAATAAAGACCTTACCTGTGCTGGTTTCTTTTCTTCTTCTGAGTCACTGTCTGAGGAATCCTTCTTTGGCCCTTTGCCATTTAGTTGCGGCTTTTTGGAGTTACTGAAAAAGAGATTTCTTTTAATAATAGAAAGGTACTTCAATTTGGAATGCAAAGTTTTATAAAAGTGATGCCGATTATAAAACCATACCGAGATATTATGCCAATACAATATTTTTTGTATGTATATAATTTAATCAAATAAAGCTATGATGACCTTTAAGTGATAAAAAAACGGTAGCAGTGTTTGACCTTCAATGTTATTTCAAAGACACTCATTTTTGTAGTTTAAGAATCAAATATCATAGGTTTATTTAACATAATATCATAATAATATCATTTGAGATCACTAATTTGTGAAATGTTTTGCAATGGATATCTTATTTATTAAACATTTCACTTGATTTGCATGTCACCACGTGATTTTGTTGATTGATGAAGTCATTAAGAGAAAAAGATGAACAGACTTTTAGAAAATCATAACTTTACAATTACTCATTTTAAATGAAAAATGTTCAAATTAGTCTTTTATTTTTGTGTTTACTATCAAATAAAAATATTTAATAAATACCAAAAAAAAACTTTGCATACCAAATTATATTTTAAATATTTTGCTGTGTAGTGCTGGCTTAGAATGTCTATCTCTACCCCTTTCTACCCATGGGTGTCACCAAGGGTATTGGTCTTTTTTAAGTGGATTTTGGGCAATGCGGTTGGAAACCCATTACCAACAATACTTTATTTCTACCATTTGGTCCCCTATCAATTTCAAAATTTGGCTGAAGAGTTTCCAGCTCTGGCTATTAATATACTAATTTATGGCCGTGAGGATATGTATGTGAATGAATTACACCCACCAGAAGAAATGGGATAGTAGTGCTATTCTAAGCAGACACTACACAGCTAAACACTGAAATGCTTTTGAGTTGAAATAATATATGCTTTACATTATTTGCACATGTACCTAGTGAACCATACCATCAATGCATTTGATTTACTTACATACACTAGCTGACCCCGCAAACTTTGTTTTGCCATAAAAAATATTTCTAGGAAATTAATAGTTCACAAAGAAATGTTAGGGGTCAACATCTCTTAGCAGTAAGGAGTATAACAAAATTGTTACAAACTTATTGTCACACCTACTGAATGTGTATGCAAAATTTCATAAATTAATTGGTTCAGCCATTTTAGAGACACGCAAATTTCATACATACATATCCTCACACTATTAGTTGCTTTTAGGGTAGAAAGAGACCTCCCGAGCTTCATCTACATTATCATACTTGCTCTTATATTTAAATATGCATATGTTAAATTTACTACCTTATTGGTGTTGCAGGTTTTTTCACAACTTGTGATAGCAAAGTTTCAAGGGTAGGCAGATTTTTTTGTCGGGGTTTCTGAAATTAAGAAAATTATGATTAAAGTAATATATTTCAATACCTTATCAAAACAATTGTTCTTCAGAGGCTGAAGGGGAAAAATTTCTTGTGTCTTATATATATCCATACACTTCCTAGCTCTGTTGATAGTTTTTAAAGCAAACTATAATATTATACCTTTTCTATATTTAACATGTCTAAACTAAGATGCAAATGCTCATAAAATAATATGTTGGAATAAGGTAATTTAAATTACTAATTTATTATACCCAAGATATTCTGAATGAGGCATTATTTTTAGAAATTCTGTTTTAGGAAGAATGAATTGGTAAGTTAGGTCAAATGGTTAATGATATTTATGTATAGAATACTCTCATTTACTAACAACAAGCTATGCATTGTGTAATATAAGTTTGAACTTAATATCCAAGACCTAAAAATGTATTGCTTGACACACAAATCCCAATTACTAACATTCCACCATACAATTACAACAACTTGAAGGGCAGTGATTCCACCTAAAAGATAATCTAAAAACTTCCCTCCAAAATTAGGTACATGTTCAGAGATAATCATTTGTATAGACAGAATAATAACTTTCCGGATCATACGTTCTACATGTTTCACAGGTATCACCTATCATATAGCAGACATTACAGAGTATGCATAATTCAGACGACCCCCTGAGCGCAGTTTGGCACAGGAACAGCTTTCATTTACATTAAAATCCATGATGCTTACTAATTCCCATGAATTAAATAAAATGACAATAGGAAAAATTGCAGCCATATAGTTTATTTTCTTGATAATAGTAAATTGTACACCCGAAAAAGGTTCAATATGTTTCTGTCAGGCTTTTCAAGAGATCTCTGGATAATGTACCACTGAAAAAGGGCAGATGGGCTGTGCGATATCAGAATAAATAATCAGTCTTGAGACTATCAACACAATTCTAATTTCATCTAAATAGTAATTGCCTAAAGCAATCAAAATATTCACCTGCAAGTAGGTAATACCAAAAAAACTACAACCTTCTTGGTGGTCCTAACCGCGGCAACAGGAAATACCATGCGGTCGATATTCGATGTATGATACAATTACGACCTCAACGATACGAAATTTAGAGCGTACTGGATATGTGTACAATAGACAGCAATAAAATAAGGAAGAATTTAAAGGATAACCGGGCATACATAGGAAAATATTTTAAACCAACACGTGGTATAGTTTGTTACTTACCGCTTTAGTTAGCTTAGCAAATGTGTTCGCCAAGTCCTTATTGACAGTGTACAAGTGCTGTAACACTAAGGAATGAACTTCTGATTTATCCATGGTTTATTAATAAATTTTACAAAGTTTAATTGCACGGCTGCACTACACTACACGCACGTGCTCACATGTGAAAAGGACGATGACAGATTTGACAGATTTCTCTTATTCCTATCACAGATTAAAGATACCTATCCTCTTTTTTTTTGCTAAAGAATAATGGTTCAAGACTTTTGAAGATTGACGTGGATGGATGGATGGAAATGAAAATAATAGATTTTTTTATAGTATTTTATAAAGTTTTTCGCAAGGTGGGATGATAATAATGTTATGTGTTGTAAGCTGTTGTAGTTGTGCAAGCAAAAACCGAAAATGACTGGAACACTTTAACTAAGGTTGCAAAACAAAGAGTATCAAAAAGAAACCGTTTACTGTAAAGTAAAATTCAATTTAAGGCTCTTAAAAATAAAGTTTCTTAGTTTTGTTCCTAATTGTGCTTTGTTTGATAATTTTAGTAAGAGTTTGAATCATTCGTAAGCACTGACCTCCATTATACTATATAAGTACGCTGGACTAATTATAGGCCGGATGACAGTGAGGCGATTTGATTTTCGCCATTTCGGCGCTTACGGCAGCAGTGAAGGAACAAGGAACTAATAAAAGAGATGGGACAGTAAGATAAAAAATATCGATAAAATGTGTCTGCTTAAAGGAAAGGCTAAGTTTTATCGAAACGAAACTTTACAGCACTATTGATTTATAATTGTTTCTAAAAACCATAGATATATTATGCTTTATGGTAAAAAAAACACTGGCCATTTTGAAGTTTACGTCGTTTTTAGTTCCTCGTTCCTTCATTGGGGGCGCTTCAAATTGGCACAGTGAATAGCTCTCATTTTGATACGTATCGTTAGTCCAGCGTACTTATATAGTATAATGGAGGTCAGTGTTCGTAAGTTAACAAAGATTTTCAGTTGGCTCAAAAGATCCCGAAACCAGGGCCGTAGAAGCATTATTTATATAAAGATTTCTGTGGAAATAAAATAGCCTGGGCCGGCCGAGCGAGATAGATTGATTTGATTTTGGCGCTGTAAAATGATTCCCCCTATTATCAACTCATTTCGTAAATTAGAAGAATATGAAAGTAGCTTCCCGGTTATTCGTAGTAAGAAACTTCCCCTTTATGATTATCCTTATTCAACTATTACATTTAAACCGAATATTCTTTTTAACATTGGAATTGACAAAAGTTGCACCGTGGCCAATAATATTTTTAATATAAAGCTACATTCCTCGTGGCCCGACTGGCATCATTTTTATACAGATGCGTCTAAAATGACAAATTCTTCTTTTGTTGGTGCAGCATTTTAATATCAAAATAGCAAAATTGAAATCAAATTTAAATGTCCTCCCGGTTCCTCAGTTTTCACTGCGGAATGCATTGCAGTATTAGAGGCATGTATCTTTATTCAAAATCATGATAATATTAATCGAGCCGTTGTCTTCACTGACTCTCAAAGCTGCCTTTTAAGTCTGTATCAGTCCCCTTTTAACAATAAAACGCAAAGTCGTATCATATTTGATATTAAATATACTTTACTGAAGTGTTACGAAAATGGCAAGGAAGTGCAATTAGTTTGGATTCCCAGTCATGTTGGCATTGTTGGAAATGAACGAGCGGACATTTTAGCAAAATCTGCCGTTGGGGATGATTCGAGCTTATCAAAACATCTTGTATATCACTGCTATGGTCTTCTTTCCTCTCCAAAGACTGATCTTATTGATTGTTGGTCTAAACATTGGCAAAATTCTAGTCTTTCTAAAGGTCGATGGTACGCGTCCATTCTACCTGAAATTCCTTGAAAACCATGGTTCTTTAAATTTAACCTTTCGAAACCCAGGATTTTAGACCTCCAAACCTCTATAGCCCAGGGGTATTTTGTACATTTTTGCGTGTCAATTCGAGTGGACGCTGGGCTATCACGTAGATTGTCACAACTGTCAAACGGTAACTAGAGAGGACGCTGGGCCCTTGATACTCACACTACAGGGTGTTCAAATAAGTGAAAATAGCAATGATTTTTAGATACTAGCTTTTGTCAGTGACTTCGTACGCGTTTTTACTAAAAAAAATACAACATTTAAACATTTGCTGTGTAGTGTCGGCATAGAATAGCACTACCCCATCTCTTCCCGTGGGTGTTTCGTAGGAGTCGACTAAGGGATCAGGGCTTTGACCATCTTCGCCCTTACACCAATCCAAAGTCTGCCGTGCTGATGGATGCGTGGCCAGGGGTGAGCCTGGTCGATAGCGTGCCGCCGTCCCGGAGCCTGGTGAACTCTGGGTACTAAATAACCTTGCTTTGTCAAGCGGGGCTCTGACAAAGTGGACAGAATAATTCCCTAGCTACTCGTGGGAATCACATGTGTTCGAGGAATAATAAACACGGAGACGGCGATAGAGCTCGCCACTTATCACGTCATAGATTCTCATTGGGCGAAAAGTGGGCTGACGAGACCCGCTATAGTACGTTGAATGTTTGCGGAGGGATGTTAGAAAAGTTAGATGAAGTATGTCTGGTAATGAAAGAAAAGAATTTAGATTTGTTGTGTGTAAATGAGACGAAGTGTAAGGGAAAAGAGGTCTCGCAACTTGGATCAATTACTGCCATCTGGTCGGGGGTCGACCCTAATATCAGAGCTTGCCAAGGAGTGGGACTTCTTATGTCTGAAAGGATGGTTCAATGTATGTCAGAGCATGAGTGTGTGAGTCCAAGGCTCCTCTGGGTTAAGTTAAAAGTCGGGCTGGTCCGGCTACGTGTAATATGCGTCTATGCGCCGGACATGTCAAAATCTTTAACCGAGAGGGAGGAGTTCTGGAATTTACTAGGTGATATAGTGAATGGGTGTGATTTGAATGAAAGGATAATAATGTTAGGAGATTTTAATGGTTGGGTTGGTGTGACACGCAACGGTTGTGAAAGAGTATTAGGTAAATTTGGGGATAATAGAGTGAATGAAAATGGTGATAAATTGATTGAAGTATGTTTGGAGAGGAATCTTTGTGTTACTAACACTTTGTTTAAACACAAAGATATCCACATGTATACAAGGCAGCGAGGAAGCGAGAGAAGTATGATAGATTTTGTGATTGTTGATGAAAGGCTGAAATCAAAGGTGGTTGACACTAGAGTTTATAGAGGTGCCAACGTAGGAACAGATCATTTCCTCGTTGTATCACGAGTAAGGGGTCTGTTCAAGCGTTGGCGTCATAGGACAAGAGTGTCAACTACTGAAATTTCTAGAATAAAAGTAGAAAATTTGGTAGATAATGAAAAAATGGGAGATGAATATATTGAGAAACTGGATGAACGACTAAGTTGCGTAGAAATGACGGATGATATGGAAATAGAAGATGCTTGGAATGTGCTCAAATCTGCGGTAATTGAATGTGCGACGGATGTTTGTGGATTGAGCAAGAGGAAAAATCAACCAACATCAAGTTGGTGGGATAAAAGTGTGAAAGATGCTGTGAATGAAAAGAAGAAAGCCTGGCTCGATTTACTAGCAATCAAAGCTAGTAAACGGATGAATGTGTGTATAAATGATGACGAAGTTGAGAGATTTGAAGTTGAATATAAGAGAATAAAGAGAGCGGTTAAGAATAAAATAGAGAAGAAAAAGCGAGATCTGAAAGAATGGAGTGAAAAGAAACTCTCCGATAATTTCCAAAGTAATCAAAAATTATTTTGGAAATATATTAGACGTGAAAGGGGAGTTTCTCAAAACACGAGTACAAGTGTGATGAAGGATGAAAAAGGGGAACTTATGACTGATGGAACAAGAATAAAAAGAGTATGGAAGGAATATTTAGAGGGTCTCTTTGAAAAAGAGGATGATCCCGTTACTTCAGCAATTGATAGCGATGTTAATTGTGACGAGGTAATGGGTGACGTGTCTGAAAGTATGATAAGTATGGAAGAAATTGTAAAAGCGATGAAAAGTATGAAACTAGGAAAAGCGGCAGGATATGATAGGATATGTGTCGAAATGCTGAGGGCTGGTAAAGGGTTAGTGGCTTCTTGGCTGTTCTTCCTTTTTCAGAAGTGTTGGGCACTTGGCAAAGTACCAAAAGATTGGTGTAGAGCCGTGATTGTGCCCCTATATAAAGGGAAAGGGTCACGCCAAGAAGCAAAAAACTACCGTGGTATCAGCCTACTCAGTGTTGTCGGCAAATTGTATGCGAAAGTTCTGATCGAAAGGGTGATGAAAGAAACGGATGAAAAAATTTGGGATGTACAAGCAGGATTTAGGAAGGGAATGGGATGTATGAATCAAGTCTTCTCCTTAAGGTGCATCACAGAGAAATTTTTGGCAAAAAACCAAAAAGTGTATTGCACCTTCATTGATTTGGAGAAGGCGTATGATAGGGTAGTAAGAAAGTATTTGTGGAAGGTGTTGTCTAAGTTCGGTTTGGGGAGCCAACTTATACGTGCATTGGAGTCACTCTATGAGGATTCCAATGCATGTGTGAGAGTAAACGGAGAAGACACGGACTGGTTTGAGATCTCTAGGGGTGTTCGACAGGGTTGTGTGGCTTCTCCGTGGCTCTTCAATTTGTTCATGGACGACTGTTTGAAAGAACTGCGCGAAAGTGATTATGGACTGAAAATGAGAGGGTTCATCATTAAATGCCTCTTATACGCTGACGATCAAGTGTTACTTGCATCAACGGTAAATGAGTTGCAGGAGATGGTGAACATTGCGTGTAAGTCTTTCGAAAGAAAGGGAATGAGAGTGAATGTGGACAAAACCAAAACAATGGTTTTTGAAAGAGAGGAAAGTATGACAGAATGTAACATTGTTATAAATGGTAAGAAAGTGGAACAAGTGAAAGAATTTGTATATCTGGGGAGTTTGTTTACTAGGGATGGAAAATGTGAGGAAGATATTGAAAGGAGAGTTAAAAAGGGAAACGCGGTGAATGGAGCCATGAACAGTCTGATGTTGAGCCAGTCGTTGTCAGAAAAGGCTCGAATGGCTGTGCATAATGCTGTTCTGGTTCCCACGCTGATGTATGGTAGTGAATGTTGGGCATGGCAGAAGAAGCATGAAAGTAGAGTTAATGCAGTGGAAATGAGATCCCTCAGAAGTATATGTAATGTAAGGCTGTGTGATAGAGTGAGAAATACTGTGATCCGTGAACGAGTAGGTTTGAAAGATGACGTAGTATGCAAGATAGAAAAAGGAATGTTGAGGTGGTTTGGGCACATAGAGAGGATGGATGAAAATAAAGTAGCGAAAGAGATATATAGAGCCAATGTGGATGGGAATGTTAGTAGAGGACGGCCTCGTAAAACGTTTCTGGACCAGATAGAAAACGTTCTTATAAAGGCGGGGGTCCGAAGTGAGAAGAATAAAAGAGCATGTATGAGAAGGATAATGAATGTAAGGGAAGCAAGAGAGGTTTGTCAAGATCGTACTAAGTGGCGATCGATAGTCTCTGCCTACCCCAATGGGAATAATGGGCGTGAGTATAAGTAAGTAAGTAAGTAGATAAAATGCGTCCATCCGAGTTGACGCTGGGCGAATGTGCAAAAACGCGCTGTCAAACGGAGTTGACGTTGGGTTTCGAAAGGTTAAAAAGATAATTAAAACGATAACATCAGTACTAATAAGAATGCGTATTGGTCATTGTTGTACCCCCGTATTCCTTAATAAACTTCGAATTCGTGATTCTGCTCTTTGCGAGTGCGGCATGGAGGACGGCGACTTAGACCACATATTTTTTAATTGTCCTATATTCGGTTTAGATTCCATCTATCCAAACCTAATTAAAGCTAAAATCCCTCTTCCTTCGAATATTAGATCGTTACTATCATCACTTGAAAAATTATAACATTATTTCCTCACTCATTAATTTCATTCATTTTATTCCAATAAAATTGTAAAAGACATAACGTATATATATATAATTTTGATATAGTCATTGGTTCTGTGCTCTATAATTTATTCTATATTTATACTCATAGAATTCTTTGATATGAATATATTATTTATATACAGCGTCAGACAGCGTGTTAGTTTGACGGCAATTGTTACTTCAATATTAATTCGTATATTAAAGTTTAATGCTTAATATCCACCATATGAAATAAACAAAAAGGTTAAAACCGCTTTAGCAGAAAAACTTACTTTCTCCATCAGATGGAAAACTGTGGTTATCTACACTAGCCTAGCGCACACACTCCTACCCGTATAATGTCTCACCCACACACAGAGAACAGTGGGCGCGTCATGTGACCATCTAGTCTTGCGCACACTTGCTCGTGACCGTATGAACCGCACTATTACAGCAATGCAAATTTTTTTTGAAATTCGCGGCTATGTTTGATTTTTCTTTGAACTTATCGCCGCGCCTGGTGAGGCTGTGGTCTTAGTCGCCTCGTATTTCAATCCAGTATTAAATATGGGGTAGTGTAATTCAAACATTTTCAAGTAAAAAGATTGATGGATGTAAACAAAGCTAGAGAGGTTTGCCAGGATCGTACGAAGTGGCGATCGATAGTCTCTGCCTACCCCAATGGGAACTAATGGCGTGAGAATATGTATGTAAAAAATCTATCTCTATTAATTAACACCGACGATTATAACAAAACTGTCGTCCTAAATAATCAGCTACCGCTATTTTTGTTTTACTTTACGTCTCTGCCTCCCCAATGGGAAGTAACGGCGTGAGTATGTATGTAATGTATGTACTTCATGAGCGTAAGATAATAAAGTTAAAAACAAATAGAGACCCTCGAAACGATGCATTTACGTGGCATAAAATAAAGTGCGCAAGAGATACCTATTCATTCATTAACCGACATCGAAATTGGAGGAGTTCTAGGTGTTTACTAAACTCTCTCGGGGCTAAAGGGCTCTAAACGGGTGTATCTGTACTCTATCACAGTTAAGTAAAGAATATTAATAAAAATAACTCACCCCGTTTTGATTGGCAGTGGCAGATCCGGGCTATCACCTTTATTTGCGCAAACATAAACATTCTTTCTTCTTTAAAACATAAACATTCTTTGTTGTTCCAAAATAGTTAACAAAAGCATTAGATTATACAGTAAAAAATAATTTTAAATTTGCGGGTATCCGCGTTTTTGCTTTGTGTCGAGCATTCTAACGGTCCTCGCACTAGGTAAAACCTGCCTGTATCGCGAGGTCCCATAGGTGAGTATTACAGTATAAGCTATAATATTATAGCTATAAAGTAAAGCGGATGTTGAACGAAGTATAGTTTTATTTAGTTACTAGTACGTTTTTAAAATATTGGGTATTTTATATATTTTGGGTAATTGAATGTTTAGTAGTAATTTATGTATGTTATTATAGTTATAGAGAAAATAATGTATATATATATATATATATATATATATAATATTTTTAAATTTTGTATTAATAGTTGTTAAATATAAAATACTTTATATAATAAAATATAGTGTTTATATATATAACTATGTATAATTTTTGTTGAAGTAATGATTGACAGATTCTTACACCTATTCAAAATATACTTTTAACTTATTCGACAACTGTTATGATTTGCTCTGTATTAACATAGTCAAGTTTTTGTAGCCAGTTTCTAATCCTGATTTTGGCTTCGTGATATGTACAGCTTTTAAGTTTGCAAGCCAATGCAGCTTTATTAAATATATATGGGTGTAAAAATAAACTTTGTCTTCTTGCAAATGATGTGTAGATTTTAGGAGTAGGAGCTCGAAAAACTCTACTGGTTTGACGATCTTTGCAACATTTGCATTTGCATAAAAATAAACTTTGTCTTCTTGCAAATGATGTGTAGATTTTAGGAGTAGGAGCTCGAAAAACTCTACTGGTTTGACGATCTTTGCAAAACGCAGAACATCTTGAGAATTAACATTATAAAACACCAACACTGAACGTAGTCATTGTGTTTTTCAGTTTTTGCAGTTCACTTCATAAAAGATACTACAACTGAACTCACACTCCGAAAATTAATGCGAAAAATCAAAGTGACATCCAATCATAAGCAACACAAATACAATGAGCTACAAACAACTAACTTAGTACTAATACTGTTCCTTTGATGCAATGCCGACAAGCCCGCCCGACTTGATACATACAGATTTTGAATTTCGCGGCGATATTTACGAATTACGATTTTTTCTCTGAACATACTGCCGCATTCCAACGCAGTATTAACTATGGGGTAGTGTTATTCAAATTTATCACGTCAAATAATAACATGTAAAAAATTAGAAGATATTAAACGCTAAGTTCGATTGATTACTTTACTGGCCTTGATTTAATTTGACCGCCGGTTAAGGGTCAGCGGGGGCGTGGCGGGTCGCAGCTGTCAGTTGAGTTGCATATACGCATCACCCACACTCGCCCGCCTTGTCATCGCGTTTCACTCACACATTAAGCGTGTTGGTGTCCATAGTACTACTTTCTTAGTGCAAATTTTAACAAAATTTGAAAAAAAAAATAAGCGGTTTTTTTAACGAATTCTGACTCTATACGTGATAATGAATCATAATTTTCATGATAACCAGTTCGTTACAATTACACCCTGTATACTCACTACTACCTTACAATACTGCAACGTGACGTTTTGTTTTACCCACTGACCTCCATTATACAGATCCACAATCTTTTCTTGGCCGGTAAGGGCGTTGCTGTCATCGATATTAGTATTGCCAGTAAATAAAAATTAACCATTATAAGGGAAATAAGTTTACATCATACAGGCTAATTTATTTATGTATTGAAATGTCTGAATAAAACAATTTATGTAATATTCATTAAATTAATAACTAGTTGCTGTGTAGTGTCGGTTTAGAATAACACTACCCCATTTCTGCCGGTGGGTGTACGTAAGAAGCGACTAACGGTATTGGGGCTTTTAAGAAATTTTTGGCTAAAAAGGTGGCACAGAAAAAATAATTCTAAACATCAGATATCGTTTGGGTCATTCATTTTGCTGGGTCAGTGAATTTATGGGCACTTTTTAATTGCTGTTAACAGCCTTGTAACACATAACATAACATAAACGTTCAAGCCGAATACCCCCGAAGAAGTTTGGCAGAGGTACTAATACTTCTGAACATCACGTGACTTTGTCACCTGGTGGTCAGAGTACCCACATTTTGCATGGGCAGTGTACTCACGTGATAGGGGGCAGGCCTATAGCCGTTTTGTACGAATACACAGTCACACAACTAAGTACAACTCAGCCATTTGGGTTTCCTCAAGATAAATAAAACGAACAACCGTGATAAATTAACCACACATATGTCTTTAGAAAAAACAAATAGGTGTAGGCCCGATCCGGGATTTGAACACTAGTCGCTTGCACGTTAACCAGTGTTCTACCCGTTGAGCTATCACGTCGTATTTGCCTTGTATTTTTATGTATATGTCAGACAGTTATTACTTAAGAAATGACACATTGGTACATACATTAGGATTAGAACCCACGCATCAGTGTACATACATACATATACTCACGGCTATAAATCCCTAGATGGGGTAGCCAGAGCTAAGGAATCAAAAATTCCTCAGCCACTTTTGGAAAGTTAAGTGGGGAAAAGATGGTAAAATAAAGGTTGTTGGTGATGGGTCTCCAACCGCAACGCATCAGTGTATACGAAGTGAAATCTTATTCGGGAGCATTTCCCCACTTCCCGTAACCCGCACCGCTATAGTCATGTGCGCACAACTTTTCGGACGGTGTTAGCCTACTTAGATAAAATTTAACAAAATAAATAATAATTTTCATAATTCTTTATATTGAATACTGGGAATAAAAGCGTTTATTAATTAGCAAAGATACATCCTAAAAATAATTGTCTTTAAAAAAAGTTTCCACTACAAAAAATATTAATGAAAGTGATAATTTATTATATACGTTGGTCACCCTATAATTTTTATTTAGTTGTGAACTTACTAACAATGACAACTGAAATTTTAAAATGGCGACAGTAGTACCAGTGGTTGCCGCCGGCCAAGATAAGATTGTGGATCTGTACTATATAAGTACGCTGGACTAATGATACGTAATAAAATGACAGCTATTTATTGTGCCGATTTGGAGCGCCCCCAATGAGGGGGAAAAGAACTAAATTTGACGTAAACTGCAAAATGGCCAGTGCTTTTTTCACCATAAACTATAATATATCTATGGTTTTTTAAAAACTATAATATTCAATAGTGCTGTAAACATGCTGAGAAATTCAGTTTCGATAAAACTTATTGATATAGGTCGTGTGCTTATAGACAGATTGTTAAACAAAGATTACCTTGTAATTAACAGGTTTCCAACTGAAAATAGGAGTCTGGAATTATGGCTGAAAGTATTAATAAGTCTAGTTCGTGGCCAAAACCATATGGTTACATATGCTCAAAATACTTCATACGACTACTGACGACTAATTTATTTAGCATAAGCATGCACTACGTTGAAAAAGTAAAAAACTTTGTTTTTGTTTATAAGTACTTAATATAATAAATAATATAATTATGATTATTTTGTATAAATACCTCACCTAATCTATAGTTTGTATTGTCACGGGCAAGTGAAACGCGTAGCAGCTCATTACGTACTGAAGTTGAAGATTCATTTTTATAAATAAAACGCACGAAGGGTTCCGTACTATCATCTATAATAGAATGTTATTTTGACTTTGATATTTACTTTACTGTTACTTTTCAGTATTTGTTGTTATAGCGGCAATACATTATTTGTGAAATTTTCAGCTTTCTAGCTATCACGGTTTATGAGATACAGCCTAGAGACAGACCAATAGACAACGAACTCTTAGTAATAGGGTCCTGTTTTACCTTTTGGTACGGAACCCTAAAAACGTTCCCAATTTTATGTTGGATCTAGTTAGCTAGTCACACACCACCCACATTCCCCAGCTTCGGCTTATCCTACTATTACTCAATCCTTCCTTAGTCATAGTATTAGCGATCAATTGAATTAGTTTGGACATAAGCCATGATTTATGAATGAAGCGTATTATGATCCATTCGTTTTTAGTAGAAACTCTTATCGATATATTCTATCTTACTGTCCCATCCTTTCATTAGTTCCTTTCCCTCTCACTGCTGCCGTAAGCGGCAAAATGGCGAAAATCAAATTGCCTCAATATGTCAATGTCACGGCCTATAATTGGTCCAGCGTACTTATACTGTAGTATAATGGAGGTCAGTGGTTTTACCTTACCTATTACTTTATCTACATGCGCTTCTATTACCTGACACTGGCAACCATTATCGGCACTAAATAGCTTAATATGTTGCCACAAATGAAAGAATTGAATTGAATTCCAAAGAGTAACTTATAAATTATAATGTGCTTAAAACTTTTGTTGAATTAAAATAATTGATTAAACTTAGTTTATGTCTTCAATTTATATGAAAGTAAATCTAATAAGATTGTGTTGGTGACGTCAAAAAAATTAAATCTTACTTAAATTTAACAGCTCAAAAAGTATTCAAAATAAAATAGTAAGGGATAAAAAGTATGTATTTATTACAAAGATTACTTTTGAATAAGTCTCTCAGAGTAAGAGCTTCTACTAATCGAAAAACTATAGACTGCAGATCTTTTAAAAATTTTGGTCACAAACGAGAACCTGTACCATTATTTACCACCCTGTGGCTAGGCTTTTTAACATTTACTTTTATTGGATGTTGCATTAATTGGAAAGTGTGAGTACGTCAATACCCATTATTACTAAAGTTAGTTAAAACTATGCATTGGTATAGATCAGTATGCATTATCTAAAGAAATAATCACCATACTATGATTTTAATTTCAAGTTGTTAGTTGTTCTGCAGCACCTAAGGCTTCCAAGGTTAAAGTTGAGGCTGTGTAATTGCATTGACACTTTGTTACTGAGCATCCCATATATTTAGTGCTCAAAAAGGTAGGCGTCCCAAGTATGAAGATTATAAGAGCATGTATGAAGATCATACAAAGTGGCGATCAATAGTCTCTGCCTACCCCAATGGGAAATAATGGTGTGAGTATATGTAGTATATGATGTATATGTATGTATCTATAACCTGAATGGTTGAGGAAAGCACAAGAGGCTGATATGGATATGATATGCTGGAGCAGTGGATGTCTTTTGACCATATTACTACCATGTTGAAAGATGAACCCATTCATTTGCTTCAAATTGGTGGTCTATGATTTCAGTTTTTTCATGAACTTTGAATTGCAGCATGATATATGTCTTTTTTTCAGTGTTACCACTTACTTCCTAGGAGAGCCTAAAGATCTAGAAGAAGAGGAAAGTAGAAGACCATTTTAATTTGTTTCTAAGTAAATAAAGTTTGTATGAAGATGAATAAAGAATTATGCATTTGGCAAAGCAATTACAATAAGTGTTAACTAGTATATAGATGTAAATGCATTTTATAATTTAATTAAATTAATATTTAGTAATAGGGTGAGTTTTTTTTATTTTTAACCGACTTCAAAAAAGGAGGTTCTCAGTTCGATTGTTTGTATGTATGTATGTATGTATGTATGTATAATTGTCCGCGATTATCTCGAGTTTGGCTTAAGCTATTTGGATGCGGTTTTCAGGACAGTATTCGTTACATTTAGGAGAAGGTTTTAGTGCCTTAACCGACCAAAAAAAGAAAGGAGGTTCTGTGTTTGACCTGTATGTATGTCTGTTGGTCCGCGATTATCTCACGTTTGGCTTAAGCTATTTGGATGCGGTTTTCAGAAAAGTATTCGTTACATTTAGGAGAAGGTTTTAGTGCCTTAACCGACCAAAAAAAGAAAGGAGGTTCTGTGTTTGACCTGTATGTATGTGTGTTGGTCCGCGATTATCTCACGTTTGGCATAAGCTATTTGGATGCGGTTTTCAGAAAAGTATTCGTTACATTTAGAAGATGGGTTAAAAGTTCTTTAACCGACTCGAAAAAAGAAGGTTTCTTAGTTTGAAATATAAGTATGTATGTAAAGTTATCAATACTCGACAGAAATTTATCAATACATGTTAATAAAGTTTTTTTATTAGTAATAAACAGAGTTACTAAATTATTGAACAAAAAAGTATATAAAAACATGAATAAATTACTCTTAATTATATTAAAGAAAAAAATATATATTGCAACATCATGTTTTTCATCCTGGTCATTTCAATCAAGGCGCTTTCGTCATGGGGAATTTCGCGCTTTCGGAATGGTCTTAACCATTTAAGTAATTTCTTTGAATCTATCACTTAAAGCCATCTCATCAAGGGATTTTACTCGACTCAACGCTACATATATATAAGAGTGTTTCTTCGCATTTGTGATAGGTGAACTTCTCTTTGCTCATCTGTTTCGGCAGCAAGAGCAGCACGCTGGCGATCTCTCTCATTCTGAAGGGCAAGCACGAGTTATCGACACGATAATGGAAATGAGATGGCAGTATACGATACTAAGTAAGTGCGTAAAAGATGGCTGCTTTATCCCACGCGATAACTAGTTTAAATACGGCTCGTGCTTGCACTGCTGAAGTCTTTGTTTTTTTTCGATGGGTGTTTCGTTCTCCCTTACGTGACTTTTCCTTAAAGCATCCTCTACCTAGGCCCGCAGGTAAACAAAATAGTAACAAGTAAGCTAAAGTCATAATATTAAATATTATAACTTCCTGTTTAAAAAAATATAAAATAAACGGACAGTAAAACTTATCTCTAGATAACTATTACTAATTCACTAAAAAAACTCAGAGTAATTTAAGAACTTATCACTAAAAAGTATAAAATAAAAAAGAAAAAAAAAACTTCAATTAAAAACTTAACAGAAAAACTATATTATTATTTTTTATTTAAAAAAGAACCGCCTTCAAAAATCCAACTGAAAAGAATAAAATAATATTTATTTATTTTATTATGTACTACTCTATTCCACTTCTTCTTTTTGAAGTCGGTGCCAAACAGACAAATCCAAAACGAAAATTGCTACATAGAGAAAACCATACGAATAATAAATCAATCGATAGTGCCTCAACAACAGTAACACAATCGCGCTCAAAAATCAAGAAATTTCATCCGCTCGCAACGACGTCGCTTTATAAAGGCTGGGATTGGAGGACAGTGAGCGGTGCTTAGCCTGGTGTGCATGCGTCGCACTCCGCAGAGAAATTATCATAATATACATGTCACCGTAAAACTGTAAATACAAGTAAATTTTAATTTTAGATAGATAGCGAGATGGTAAACTAACGTTAGGTTAGGTTATGTAAGATTATCAGATTTCAAACTAACGGAATTAACAATTCGACAGGGACATGCATGCACCGAGTTGGCACAACCAAAACTTCTAACACTTTGTAAAAAGACGATCGAGAATCTAAATCACTACATAGTATAAAACAAAGTCTCTGTCCCTGTCTGGGATATAGGGACATCCTTATGTATACTTTAATCTGTAAAACTACGAAATGAATTTTGATGCGATTTTTTTTATTGATTGATTAAAAAGGAAGGTTTATAAGGATGACATACGCTGATGGGATGGAGAACTCACTCCACTTGGGCGGGCCACTAATATTCCTTCTTCTTTGTCATGAAAATTGGTTTGGCACCGACTTCAAAAAGGAGAAGTTGAATAGAGTAGTACATAATAAAATAAATAAATATTATTTTATTCTTTTCAGTTGGATTTTTGAAGGCGGTTCTTTTTTAAATAAAAAATAATAATATAGTTTTTCTGTTAAGTTTTTAATTGAAGTTTTTTTTTTCTTTTTTTTAATTCATATATCAAACATGCAACAAGAGTTGCAAGAGATGATGAATATTGCATGTGAGTCTTTTGTAAGAAAGGGAATGAGGGTGAATGTGGATAAAACAGAAATGGAAGGAAGGATAATGAAATAAAATGAAAATAAAGGAGGATGTAACAGAATGCATGATTGCAATTGATGGTGAGGATGTGGAACAGGTAAAGGAGTTTGTATATCTGGGAAGTTTGTTAACAAGGGATGGAAAATGTGTTGAAGACATTGAAAGAAGAGTGAAAAAGGGTGATGCGGAAAATAAAGCAATGGATAGCCTAATGACCATTCAATTGGTGTCGCAAAAAGACCTGAATGACTGTGCATGATGCTGTTCTTGTTCCTACGCTTATGTATGGAAGCGAATGTTGGGTATGGCAGAAGAAGCAGCATGAGAGCAGAGTGAATGCAGTAGAGATGAGGTCCCTCAGAAAAAAATTTAATTTTAGATTAGTGATTGAGTGAGAAATAGTGTTATTTGTGAAAAGTGTGGTGTGAAAGATGATATTGTAAGAAAGATAGAAAAAGGAATGTTGATATGGTTTGGGCACATAGAGAGGATGGATGATAGAAAATTGGCAAAAGGGATCTATAGAGCTAGTATGGATGGTAATGTTAGTAGAGGAAGACCACAGAGAACACACTTGAACCAAATTGAGAGCTCAAAAAGGCAGGCATCTGAAGTATGAAGAATAAAGGAGCATGTATTAACATTTGATGGATGTAAACAAAGCTAGAGAGGTTTGTCAGGATCGTACGAAGTGGCGATCGATAGTCTCTGCCTACCCCAATGGGAACTAATGGCGTGAGTATATGTATGTATATCAAACATGATTACAGTGAGGAAGAGTTATCCCAAGAGTAAAATATGAATCCTTATTCTGTTTATCTGAAACCATTGTATTTTTTTTATTAGGATTTGCAAAATAGTGAGGGAAAAACTTATTAGTAACTAGCTGACCTGACAGACTTCGTACTGTAAATTTGCTTATGCCAAACTCTAGGCATTTTTTCCGGTACTCTGAGTTCAATCGGGCGTAAATATTTTATTGGTCAAATTTTTCCGGGATAAAAAGTATTCTATTTGATCATTATCTATCATTCTGCTAAATTTCATTCATATACATTCTATAACAGGCTATTTGATTGGAATAAAAATATACATTTCTTTTTATTTCATAAGTTTAATATTTCTTTCTGAGAGTGATTTGTAATACTAATAACGCGAGATAAAAATATTGCATTATTTTACTTAAATCCGTCTTCTAAAATAAGTTTTTTGATGCAACTGTCACGTGACTTAAAACGACCGCAATTGGCTATTTCTTTAATGACGAAGATTGCGCATAAACAGAAGACTGCGTATCGCTTCGCTTCTTTTCTTGGTGTATATTTTTGCGGAATTGACGTCACTACGTGCCACAGCCGCCATATTACTTAAATATTGCATTTTCCCTTTCGATTGTTTATTAAAATAGCTAAAATAAACACAAAAAGTATATTTTTAGTGCTCCTTATGAACAAAAAAACACGCTTTTATAAGTGCACTTAAAAGTCAAAAATAAATTACGGGTCGTTCAAGTTGTCTCTATTTCTGGGCTGAAGTGTAAACTATGTGCTTTTAATTATAATATTTGATTGTAAAAGCGTAGGGCGCTGGAAAAGGAAAGATTTTTTGTTTACATTGCTAAGGAATCAAGTTAAGCGATGTTTCGGGAAGCAGGTTACAGAGATCGGCAATCTAACTAGAGTTGCAGCACCACTAGTTGGAGGCTCTATATTAAACAGCCTGTTCAAAGTACTAGTCAACAGTGGCAAAATGTAAAGTTCTTGTTCGTGTATTTGTTTACAAGAAAGATTTTCCTGCTCCAGCGCCCCACGCTTTTACAATCAAACATTATAATTAAAAGCACATAGTTTACACTTCAGCCCAGAAATAGAGACAACTTGAACGACCCGTAATTTATTTTTGACTTTTAAGTGCACTTATATAAGCGTGTTTTTTAAACTATTAATTTATTTTATGCTTTTTAGTGGTATTTATCTCGGGCGCTACCGTGCTTCGCAAGGCATGTAAAGCCGTTGGTGCCGGTTGTTATCGTAAGATAGCAGTCGTCAAGCTTTGTCAGAGACCCAAACGGGTGGCTTGATAACATCTAACGGTAAGGTGACTACTAGCCTTACAAACCTCCACCAACCCGGCTGGCCCCCGTGGTGAAGTATGGCTAATACCTTCCTCACGGAAGAGACCCGTGCCCAGCAGTGGGACGTTATGGGTTGGTAACGATACATCGTATGCTAATATTCATAATGAAGTTCCAGTTCAAATCTTCCGGCTCCATCATCAGATCAGTTCGATAGTACCATTATTATTGTATTCAGACCTTGAAACCTAATCGTGGTCAAAGTTCATTACAAGACCTTTCTAACAAGTCCAAATACGGCTATAATACGATCATCCATCATTAAGTTCCAGTTAATATCTTCCGGCTCCATCATCAGATGAGCTCGACAGTACCATATTATTGTATTCAGACCTTGAAACCTAATCGTGGTCAAGTTTCTTTACAAGACCTTTCTAACAAGTCCAAACACGGCTATGATACGATATTTCATCATGGAATGCTAGTGCCTATCTTCCGGCTTCATCATCAGACCTTGAAACCTAATCATGGTCAACGTTCATTACAAGACCTTTTTAACAAGTCCAAACATGGCTATGATACGATCATTCATCATGAAGTTCCAGTTCATAACTTCCGGCTCCATCATCAGATCAGCTCGACAGTACCATATTAATGTATTGTCATCGAAATCACATACAACTGCCAATTTTCATAACGCTATAACCTTTAGAAGATGGTTAAATTCGTTTTCTTAGATTTGATTACATAGTTACATACATACAGGTCGACCTAATAAAAGCGTGTTAAAAACCACGTAAACATTGTCAAATAGTCTATTGAGAAGCCTTTTCACCTCAAACACACAAACATCTAAACTTTCACATTTATAATATTAATAGGATAAGTTTGTCTCCTATCAAATGAGTATACTGTCTTGGGCAATAAATTGATACTTTGAAACTTTACATTTAGAACTACTTCTGCCTTCCTTTTAACTATGTATGGTGAAAATTATACCCACCAAAAACATTTTCAAGTAAAATGTTGCCAAGACGAGCCCATATGACTCGCACTGTCAAAAAGTTATCAGATCTCATGTAGAGCCAAGCTTCTAACACTACACGCCCTAACTCTACAAGGCCTATCTTCACAAACTCTACACCTTAGTCAAAATATGTGGCTCAAAGTCTGTCGGGTCAGCTAGTATATAATAAAGGCAAAAAAATGGGCTTTCATGTGAATCATGGGTGTTTTGGCCAGAAACCAATCATCAGCCAAAATCGTTTTAGGAAAGGGCTGTTGGCCACTTTCGGGGATTTATAGCTGTGAATTTATATAGTCAGATATTATTAACTTATCGTTAGAATTCCAATAATAGAGTTGCAGAGGTACCTTCTAGTACTACTGAACATCACTGATCTTTGTGTCCTGAGCACCCATTTCTTGCACACTTTGTACGAATACCCTAACACAGGGGTGGGGAGACTTTCACTAATGGCGATCTATATCAATAAATTGAGACGACAAGCGATCGACTTGCAATAAGACAATATTTTTTTATGTTAAATCGTTTATTGTAGGTATTGCGCACATATTACTATTTAAATATACTTTTATTAACAATTTAAGAAGTACATACATACATATACTCACGCCGTTAATTCCCATTAGGGTAGGCAGAGACTATCGATCGCCACTCCGTACGATCCTGGCAAACCTCTCTTGCTTCGTCTACATCCATCAATCTTTTCATATATGCTCTTTTATTCTTCCTACTTCGGACGCCTGCCTTTCTGAGCACACTCTCAATTTGGTCCAAGTGTGTCTTTCGTGGCCGTCCTCTACTAACATTACCTTCCACATTAGCTCTATAGATACCTTTTACCAATTTCCTATCATCCATCACCTCGATGTGCCCAAACCATCTCAACATTCCTTTTTCTATCTTACTTACAATATCCTCCTCATTCCTCATTTTTACTGCATTCACTCTGCTTTCATGCTTCTTCTGCTACACCCAACATTCACTGCCATACATAGGCGTAGGATCAAGAACAGCATCATGCACAGCCAATCAGGCCCTTTCGGACATCGATTGACTAGACATTAGACTATCCATTGCTCCATTAATCGCATTACTCTTTTTCACTCTTCTCTCGATATCTTCAACACACTTTCTATCTCTAGTAAACATTCTTCCCAGATATACAAACTCATTTATTTGTTCCACTCTCTTACCATTAATCTCAATCACGCATTCGGTCATATTCTCCTCTCTTTCAAAAACCATGGTTTTAGTTTTCCACATTCACTTTCATTCCCTTTCTTTAAAATGACGCACATGCAATATTCATCATCTCTTGCAACTCTTCCGCCGACGATGCAAGTAGCGCTTGATCGTCAGCATACAAGAGGCATTTAACAATGAATCCACCCATTCTTAGTCCATAATCACTTTCACGCAATTCTGTCAAACAGTTATCCATGAACAAATTGAAGAGCCACAGAGAAGCAACACAACCCTGTCGGACACCCCTAGAGATGCCAAACCAGTCAGTGTTTTCCCCGTTTACAGCCTTTCTCTTTGCTTGAATCAGTGATAAACAAAAAAATTCGTAAATCTCAATAAAAATGTTTAACAGAAACCTTGTTTGATTTTGTCCGGCTTCGCTCTAATTTTCGGTATGCGAAGTTTCAATGCCAACCTAGTCGGGTTTTAGAACAGAGAGGCTTCGATCATATATACCAAAGATACACCAACAAAGCACGAAAAACGGCCCGGCCGAACAGTGCTTTTTTATATGGTAAGCACTGTTTCACTGACAGTCGCGTGCTAGATCTTTTAATAAATAATAGGTCTTAAGAGAATGCAGTAAGGTCGATAATTGTAGAAAAATAAATATTTAATTGTCAAACAGTCTTGTCATTCTCGCGGTTCACTTTTGTGCGTTGAATTTGTATGGAGTGTGGCATCTTTGGTACATATGAGCGAAGCAGAGAGGGTAAAAAATTTAGGAAATTCGAAAGATGTCCAAATATTCTAAATGGCCTAGACCTCGTTTTTACAACATACCCTTTTTAAATTTTAAATCGATTAAAGACATCAAACTAAACAACTTTGCCTATGGAATGCTTATCTAAAATATTGTAATTTTTTCAAAATAATTATTACATAAATATTGACAGCCGTGATAGCCCAGTGGGTAGAACACTCGGTTAACGTGCAAGCGACTAGTGTTCAAATCCCGGGTCGGGGCCTACACCAATTTGTCTTTTCTAAAGTCATGTGTGTAGTTATTGGGTAATTTATCATGGTTGTTAACGGTGAGGGAAAACATCGTGAGGAAACCCACATGGCTGAGTTGTACTTAGTCATGTGACAGTGTATTCGTACAAAACGGCGATAGGCCTGCCCCCTATCACGTGAGTACACTGTCCATGCAAAACGTGGGTACTCTGAACACCAGATGACAAAGTCACGTGATGTTCAGAAGTATTAGTACCTCTGCCAACCCCTTCGGGGATATGCGGCGTGAACGTTTATGCATTATTATTATTATTATTTTGGGCATGACTTTTAGTTCCTCGCCTCTCCTATATTTGCGTCAGCGGGCTCCCTCAGGAGACCCTTAGCTCAATCTCTACTCCTTCCAATTTTGGATTACGCTGATACCTGTTATCCTGATTTAACGGAAGAACAACTTAATAAACTAGAGCGTCTCCAAAACTTATGCATCAGATTTGTTTTTGGATTGCGTAAGTATGATCACGTGTCTGTTTATCGTACTAAACTTAAGTGGCTTCCTATTCGCCTCCGCCGCAATGTGCATACTTTGTCCCTCCTTTACTCTATCTTGTTCAATCCTGCCACCCCCTTCTATCTAAAAGAACATTTTCAATTCCTCTCTTCTTCCCATAACCTTAATTTACGTTCAGACCACAATCTTCAATTATCTATTCCCTCTCATACAACCGATTTCTATGGCTCTTCTTTTTCTGTACACGCTGTGCAATGAGAGGTTGTCCTTTGTTTCTTTTTTTCTTCTTCCCTGTTCTCAGGATAGATGGCGCCAGACTCGCTATGTTACTGGTAGGAACGGAACGTCACACCGTTTTTCACACTTGGATGTAATGATTTCGTAGAACGGAACGTACATAAAAACGTTCTGCCCGGCTAGTACGAGCGGTGTTTAAACTAGTTATCGCGTGGGATAAAGCAGCCATCTCTTACGCACTTACTTAGTATCGTATACTGCCATCTCATTCTAACCGTTATCGTGTCGATAAAGTAGCGGTCGTGCTTGCCCTTCTGACTTGAAAGTCTTAATAAATATCAGTTTAAGCCAAGATAGCTTAAAAGTAAATAAACAAAGACTGTATTTATATTTAACATTCTTTTTGTTGTTTTTACTCGCCAAAAAGTTACTCTATGGTGATGTGACACGTGTTTTTAAAGTTGACATTGGTGAAATTATTGTGGCAACACGATTGAGGCCACGAAGAAAAAATTTAAGTAAGTAACGTAGTTACATCAACGCCATCTATAGAGCTCTAGGAAACTATGTTGTTTTTTTATTTCTCAAAAAGAAAACCTCTCAACGATCTCACTGAAGCGCTGTAATACTGTTGCTTTTTAAACTATACAGGGTGATTACGGGGTCGTGGAGCAAGAAAGAAGCATTTAACTTACTTTCTCCTAAGCATCACGATAGGTTAGGACTAAAAGTACACCAGCGACTTATTTAAGTTTACAAAAAAAAACTGCGACTATTCGAAATCATGGTCACCCTACTATTTCCCAAGAATTTTTTGTCAAGTGCATGGACTTAACAATCGTTGCAGTAGTTGCAATTGATATGACGATATTGATAGACAGATAAGAAATTTCTTTGATGCCTACTGCGATTACGTCGATTACTTTGTCGTATTTAGAAGGAAAAGACGGATAAAAATTTAATTTATTTATTTTATTTTTAATCTTTGTTTCGCTATTATTTATTATTATCGTTTATTGACTTTGACGTGGTCACATTATTACTCATAAATTATTAAGTATTCTAACAAAGAGTTTGTTATCTAAAAAGGTGTAATATAAAAAGTAGGGTGACCACGCATTTAGAGTCAGTAAATAAAAATAAGTAAATAACGAATCATCTTTGTTCACACAGGTAGCATCGCAATCATTTACTGAGTCAGAAAAAAATGGTTGGGATCACGACCCCGAAATCACCCTGTATATATTTATTATATTTCTAAAATGTATATGTGTATTTTATTTAGGTATTTGTATTGCTTGTATATATAAAAGTATTTAGTTATTTATGTATGTGTTCATATTCGTTAAATATCTATATTATTTTGTATGATTAATATTTATATTGTTATTTAAATTAAATAAGTTACTTTTAAGTAAGCTTAATAGATTATTATGTTCCTTTGGCCTTGTTTTGTGCATCTACCCAAATAATTAATTTATCGATCTCACCTTCCAAAGGTTGTCTGGAAGTGATCGCTTTTAGCGATAAGACCGCCAATTGTACCTCACTGTAAACTGTTTGATCATATTATTGTTTTTGTAAATTTGTGTTTGATGTGCAATAAAGAGTTATTCTATTTCTATTCTATTCTATAAATAGTGTCGCTGCCTCGATCAACCTGGAAAAGTAAGGTAAGTTTCTTAGCCTAAGCTAAAATAAAAAAAAAACATCTTGTGATTTGACCAGATGTCTTTATGGGGGCGTTTCTCAAAGTTCGGGTTCGGCGAACCAGTGTTATTTCCTTGAGATACCTAAGATGACAAGTCCATCCCTCCCGTCTGCATCGCTCGACCGCCTGCTTATGCTCATGGTTGACGGATTGAGAAACTACTACATTTTAAAAGTCTACATCAGAAATATACGCGAGCGAAACTGCGACCAAAAGCAAGTACATGTATAAAGGAGTTTTCGCTTACGCACTGGGGAATGGCTTGTACAAGATCCATGTAAGACATAACCATGGCCTGACCTGACCCGACCTTTGAATTAGAATTGGAAATTTTGAATTTTGACTACAAGTACATTTGATGTAGAATTTTGATGTAGTTATTAATACTGTTAAAATTCATGCGCAGCCGAGGCAGTCCACTAATTGTTCATAAAACTTAATATTTCTGTTTCTTTTTAGATAGAACGCACGCTTATGAATTCAAATAAATGAGTACCGGACTCACCAAACAGTGTGGTTCGCTGAATACATACATATATAATAATTCGGTATGCAAAGTTTTACAAAAGTGGTGCTGATTACGAAACCATTTCGAGATATTATGTTTTTAAATATTATTTTCTTGAAATTAAATCAAACAAAACTAAGATGACCGTTATTTTATCAAAAAACTGTAAGAGTATTTGACCTTCAGAGTTATTTCAAAGACATTTGTATTTGCAGTTTATTAATAAAATATCGAAAATCATACGTTTTTTTAGTATAATATCGTAATAATTTCATTTGAGATCACAAATCCGTGAAATGTTTTGCAATTAGCAACATTTTTATTAAACATTTCGCTTTATTTGCATGTCGCTACGTGATATATTCGATTGATGACGTCATTAAGTACAAAAGTTGAACAATCTTTAAAAAATCATAACTTCACAATTACTCATTTTAAATGAAAAATATTCAAATTAGTCTTTTATTTTCGTGTTTGCTATCGAATTTATAATTTAATAAATACTAAAAAAAAACTTTGCATACCGAATTGTGGTTGAGGAAATGAAATGGAGGCCAGATCTGGTTTCCCGGGGTGCAAAATTCATGTTTTGTACACTCACACATACAATAATAATAATGCTTTATCCGGAGAAACGCAAAATAAAAAACAACTACGTTAAAATAAAATACTTTATTTACGCTTACATAGACATACTAAATTACTGTAACATGACTAAATTATTATATCAAGATTATCATCATAAGGCACTTCATTCAAATAAGTTAAATCTAACATCTGCTTACCTATATAATTTTATTTAAAATACGGGTTGTATAATTTAATTTTACTTGTAAAATATTACAATGTCTGTAACCAATGTACAAAAATTATATCATTAAGATAGTATTCTACGAGCGACATATGTCTGTACAATGTGTTAATAACTTGATATTAGTTAAATATTAGTAATTGATTAACATTCCACAAGCTGTGTACAAAGCCATAACAGTATATTTAGGAAACAGCGGACTATCATAATACAATTGCTAGATTTATTTTATAAAAGCACCATTTTTAGTTCAGTGAGCCGCTCTATAATACCTTTACTACCTTGTTTAAAATAAAAGATGGTTTTATATACTCAACATCAACTGTAAAACAGCTACGGCTCACTGCTGGACGTAACTACATGTTTTGTATATACATTTTAATATTTTATATAAAACATGAAAATATTATTGAATATAAACGTAAAAACATAATAAACAAAAATATAATGCATATTGTCTGACTAGGTACTTCTTTATGACAATCTTCTTCCTTGGCAATTTTGTTTGATATATTGATAAACAAGATTGTATACAATTAATAAAAAGCATAAAATTGCAGCGTGATAATGAAATGGCATATTGTACAGAGCGCGTAATACTCCTTGCTCAGAAACTGTGTTGGGTTTTGTCAACTTCATACGTTCCTTGACCGGCTTGGGGTAATAATCTTCGCTCGAATACTTCTCTGCGAATTTGATTGGAATTTCCTCCTTGTTTTTATCATCAGTTTTTAGGCTGACAGGAGCATCTTTTAAATCATTGATAGGGGTTTGTTCTTTTCTCGCATATGATGCAGAGTGATTAGTGAACTCTTTGATTTCTTTCACATTCGATATTATAGTTTCACCGTAATCTAAACTCGTAGAAGTTTTGGATTTCTCGTTATCAGATTTTGGAGGTTCACAGAGATCTAAACTTTTTTGAAGACATTCATCTATTTTTGTTAATTGCTCCGATATAGCTGTATTTACTAAAGGGCTATGGGGTCGTTTTAAAAGGGATGGTATATCAACGACAATTTTATTATTGTTAACAAAATCAAGTTCGTTCTGCTTATTAACAGAATTGACTATTTTGTAACTTTGCAGATCTTCAAAATCATTTTTTAAATATTCAAATGGCTTTTGGGATAACTGTGATGGTGTCAATAGTCTCGGAGGCTCCATAAGTTCCGGAGGAATAGGAGTAAACTTCACTTTAATTACGTCTTCATTAACGATCGTTTCAGTTTTAACGATATCGTCAACGTAATCTCTGTTGCCCTGAGAACTGACACACTCGCGAGATATAGGGGAATCGCGAATATCGCGGTGAGAAGAGCTACTGATCTTGTCAACAGTAACTTTACTAAGTAGTTTGCCTTCCGTGCTCCTTATATCGGAAAACAGCCCTTCACCGAAGTGTAGGGGTGTTTCCAATTTTCTTGTTCTCTGTGGAGACGGAGCTTTGGGAACTACTGGAGGTTGCAAAGAGGGAGGGATAGGGGACACCGGACGGAACATAGAAGTTGAGTAAACAGTTTCTGAGTTATACATTATTGGTGATTTATTAACGTGCATGCATTTTACAGAATGGCCGTCCTCCTTTTGCGAAGAAGCTCTGTCCTTCGAGGTTCTTTTTGCACACCTGAAAATCAAGGGATTTAAAAATTAAGCGCAAGGAAAGCATTACAAAGTTGTCTACATTTTCTAAATATATAAAACAAACAACAAAGAAAGTAGACATAAATATTTCATTGTTTGGCATTCTCTTTCTCTACAAATATTCAGTGCATAAAAACTACTTAACGAAAACTATACTGTACTAAAAATAAAATAGCCAGAACAACTCAATAGCTTTATAAAATATCATGGTGATTTATACACTATTTACTGCACACAACTAATTTAAAACACTCTTCCGTCCTAGAAGGAAGGTTCTTATGTAGATGACGGTATGCTGTTAAGGGATCAAACACAAACGAGATTGTTAATAATTCCAACAAAAGTCAGTGTACTGTGGCAACGTATGATGAGCGTTTACATTCCTTAACTGAGTGTTAAATTACTTTCCATTGCTTTTATTTTCGATACATTTCTTCATACGAGACTATAGTCATTTCTTCTTTTGGCCACAATAAAGAGAAGCTATGTGTCGTACCAGAAATGTTACGCGTTATGAATTTTTAAATTAGTTGTGTTGCTGATAAACGTTAATGTGAAATGTTGTTTTGACTATTTCATTTTTTAATTCAGTCTTAATAATCTCTTATCCATTCAAAATGTCTGATGGGATAAATACGTGAAAATATAGACTTGGGTGATCATTGGAATTATGGTTCAATTTGGAGGTAGTTTAGACGACGAATTAAGGCAGATATACTGTTTGAAAAGGAGAGCTGGATTGTCCAAATATGTCTTATTAAAGTGTGTTAAGTGTGAGTAATATTGATTAGAGCTAGCATCATACGCACCGTGCAATTGAAGCACTGACTGTGGTAGTTATTGTTGAGCGCCTCCACCCACCTGTCGCCTGCCTCCACCGGGAAACCGCAAGCGAAACATTTCGTCGTGAACAGCTCGTTCCAATCTAGAATTTAATATTACAAAAACGTTTGTTAAAACGTTGAGGGTTGCAATTGTATTTCCTTCAGTTTTCGTTTAAATCTTAATAATAAACTAGTGGGTAACCCTGGCGCGACTACGTCGCGTCCTATAAAATGAGTTTATTTTGAAATTTTCCGACCAATCACAGCGCAGCTCTTTTGAATTTCTAAAGAATTTTTCTGATTAACCGGTTCGAAAAAATTCCGACCAATCACAGCTCATCTCTGATCGACTAAAGTTTGCGCGCGCTTATGACACTCAAGCAAAGTCTATGGGCCAAAATCGAAACTTTGAAATTCTGTAACAATTAACTTAATCCAGTTACATCAGATGTCTGAATTTTGTGCACACCACGGCCGCGAACTGTACAAAACGATACCTGAACCAAATCTCTAGCTTAGGCTTACAGAAATAATTTATACAGATTATAAACTGCTTTGTTTTGATATCAGTATTTTTTTATAAGCCTTGACTATAATTCATCATCACAAATATTATTAATCAATCAACATTATTAATTTTATATTTAAATTTACCTGCTTCACAGTATGGCAAGCCGTCTTCTAAGAAGAATGGGTTGTTTCCAAATAGTTTACCACAGTAAACGCAGTTGAAGCATTCTGGGTGATAATGTTTGCCAATAGCGTTTAGGCAATCCTGGAGAAGAAAAAGGTATTATAATAACAAAGCAAGTGTAATTGCAATGATTGAATGTTATACTGTAGTGACCTCTAGACGGCGGACTCACTCGCACACTAGCAGCGTCTCTTAATCCTACATCGCGGTAGCTCTATAAATGTTTCTAGCACATAGCGATTCTATTACAATTAGCTAAAAGGTCAATATTAAGTATCAGAATCAGATATAACTTTGTTTTATGATAAAATACGTACTCCTTTAATTTTGCCGTGACATTTGTCGCAAGCAGGTGCGATGTACTGTTCAAAGCAGAACTCGCAGTAGAGCTGTCCATTTTCTTCCACAAACCCAATGTCTTGTAGTGGTCTTCGACACGTCGCGTTCACACAGATAAAATGTTCTGGGCACCAAATACGTCCCAAAGCCGTTATGAATGGACCTCTGTACAGAAATTAGAAGAAATTAATATTAAATATAAATTGAATAAAGCAAAATCGTTAATTGGTCAATTACTGCAAACACAACTCCATGCAGTTATTAAGCGTTAAGGAAAAACAACAGCAAGTGTAATATTTATAAACTGACGCTAGATATTTTTGAATAAATTTATTGTACATTATTATATCAATTGTTAAGTACTTCACCTGTTGATAACTTTGTCGCACTTGTGGCAAATAGGATATTGTCCATCTGTGACATCCAACGAAGTCATTGTACTCAACGGACGAGCTACAATGTGCGAATCCCTTCTACCATCGTCTGTTTTTTCAGTTTTTTTAGGACGACGTTTCACTACTGTCTCAGTCTCATTATTTTCAGATTTTTTTTCAGTATCAGTCTTCTCAGACAATTCTTCTTGTTTTGGATTGGGACTTGAGTATTTAAAAGTGTATACAGAATTGTCATGTAATGGTTTAGGAAGATTATCATTAGAACGTACTTCGACATCTCCGTTTAAAGTTTTATTTATGTAAGTTTGTTGATCTTTGTTGTATTTGGTGTTCAAACTATTAACGTTTAGATTGTTGGAAGTTTTAGATTCAGTGTTAGTGTTGACGTGGTCTGAATTACGATGATCGAATGGTTTTGTTTTACTCCCCGAAAGTGGTTTTTCTAATGTATTATTAAAATTCTGATGATTGTTAGTCTTTTTCAGTGTGTTCAAATAATTACTTATTTGCATCTCCTCATTCTCTTTTTTATGATTAAATTTACTTGATTTTATATCATTTGATTTATTAATTCTGTCATCGCTTCCATTTTTTTCTGAAAGTTGGTTTACTTTAGCACCGTTTTGACCATTTATATTTTTTTCTATGCCGTGTATATTCTTTTCAAAAATATGAGGCTGGTAATGATCTGATTTGCCATTTACCATGTTAAACGTCGGAATAGGTGAATTTGGTATGGGTGGTGGTGGTGGAATGAAATCTTGTGAAAACTTATTAGCAGTAGGGTGTTTATTCAAAATAGTGTCCTTTATTTTATCACCGATACTTTGGATGTTGTCAGCGGGCTTAAAACTTTTATCCAAAAATTTTGGCTTATCTTGACTTTCACTTCCCATTGCCAATGAATTGTCTGCGTTTAGAGGATGTTTTGATATAATAGTATCCTGAATTCGATCAGCCATAGATTGAATATGATCAGCTGGCTTAATTTTTCTTTGCACTCCAATTTCATATCCATTTAGGGCCATCTTTGCCATTTTCCTTATAAGTCTTTCCTCAGCCGGACTTTTGAATTCAGTTCTAGGCGCTAGTCCGTTAGTGTGAACATCAAACTGGTAGGCTGTTAGAAAAATTAAAAACAATAAACATCATGCAAACAATATTGGTTATATGTTATAAAAAACACACACACGCATATCATTCATATTAAAACGTAACACTCTAACACAAAGCTCTATGTCTAGCACAAACACTCAACTACAGTCATTCACCTAATATTTCCATTACACGAAGCGCAAAGAGGAACACGAGAGCCTGGCAGAGCCGCTTTGTTGAGGACTCCTTTGCCGCGTTTTGGTGCCGAAGACACTCCGAACGTTTTTCCGCGACCAGAAGCTCCTACACTGGAACCTGACGATGGGGTAGGGTCACACACTGGACTTGGGTTAGCACCACAAGACTGAGGATGTGGTTGGCTAATGTCTTGATTTATTAGATTTTGTTTAGACTGGTTAATGGATGAATTTTGATGGGTTGATATGGCATTCATGATGGGAGGTGGAAACACTTGTTTAGATTTAATGGAAGATGGTCGAACATTAGAATCAATATGTTGATATGAATCAGTGGAATACGAATCCCCCTGTCTGATCTCTATCACTTTAGCTGATTGTCTCTGCTCAAATTCTTCGAAAGTTTTTGTGGTTGAATGTACAGTGGTATTGCCATACTCTATTACATTTTGTGATTGCATTTGCTTTTGGTCATAATTGTGGTTGAACATCGAATCTTCTTTGATTTTTATATCTTTATTTTGGTATTGTTCCGTAGCATATCCAGCACTTGACATTTTTTGTTCTTTGATCATAGAAGGTTGATCTTGACACCAATTCTTTGCACCAGATGCGTTAAATATTTCAATGTTACTCTGTAACCCTTTTTGCGACATATCATGTTCCTTTCGTAAGTTTGCGGTAGCTTGCGTTAAAAGGGATTGGGTAGTAGATCGTTGAGGTGTACTTTCTTTGATACGGGGTGCTTGGGCTTTAATAGGATTAGGCGGTGGTCCTTGAGCGGGAGACTTAGGTCTCATTCTTGGTGTAGGTGACCTACTGACATCTGGGCTAGTAGGATCATTTAAGTTTGTTTCAGCTGCATTGTGTTCTACTGATACCAAATTCATTTGATAAAATGGTATTATTGGAGCTGGCTTATTAATTAAACTAGGAGTAGTAGGGCGACTACGGCATGGAGAAACTCTTAAAAGTGCTTCCTCACTCACTGGTTGGAACGTCATTGAAATCGGCGTATCTTTGTGGAAGAATGTGGGAGCGGGTTTTGTGATAGATGATTGAGTTTGTGCTTCTGCTACTGGTTTTTGAGGAATATTTAAAGTTTTCGGCTCTTGTGATTTTTCTCTAGGTCTAATTGGTGGATCAGTTGTTGGCGTAACCGGTCGTTGAAGCACAGCTGGAGCGTTGCTTATATCTGGAGTAATTCCCCTTTGGGATGGTAATTGCTCAAAATGCTTTTGATAGCTTGGGATACTATCCGGTTTATGCAAACCTGCTTTTGATCTTACCGCTGTAGATGATAACATTTCTTTATTGTCAAGCTGTTCAAAATAATTTTGAGCTGTTTTTACAGATGAGAAAGCTTGTGTATTGATACTGCTACTGCAAGAAGTAGTGGCGCAATTTTGGAAAGATTTGTTGTCAATAAAATTAACATTGGTTTTCATTCTTGATTGTTCAAAACTCGTTTTTAAGTCATTTGTTAGAGGAGGATAGTTTGCAAGTCTGCAAAATTCTTCTGGTTGAGGAGGAGGGAAAACTTGTTTAGCTATCGGTCTAAAAGCAGTTTCTGAAGACGTCTGTAGTTGACACGTATTCTGCATCGATGTGAACTCTGAATGAACTTGCTCAATAGTTTGCGTCGTAGTTTGAGTAGCAATCGGTCTAACGATATCTGACATAGAAGATTGCACTTGCATCATACTTGACTGAATAGAAGATGTATTAATTTGACTTGATTGGTTGGATGTAGAATAGTTGGACTGAGTTAAATATGTTGGTAAAGGACTATAAGCCCGTTCAGGAGCTACGGTAAGCGCATCTCTTAATGATCCTCTTTCTATGTTAGGTAGTGTTTGACACTGGCTTGGAGTAAATGGTCGGTCTGGAGCAGTCGTTAGTGCTTCTACTAATGGAGAAGCTGGTTCTTTTCTTGGTTTTGGCTCTATTATTATTTTAAATTCAGGAGGAATATATGGCTTTGTTTCTTTTGGCATAGGAATACTTGGCTCCACTTGTTCAGGAGGTACATACGTTTCATATTGAGGTATCGGAGTTATGCCACGTTTGACATTTGAAGTCATAGACGAAGAGTCTTTTACCGACGACGTGTTAACGGATGCAGAACTAAAAGCTTCAACTAAGTTGCTAACATAACCTCTAGGTGTAGAGTTAGGTATTTTACTAGGAGGTAACGGTTCAATTTTGGGTACTTCATAATTAGGAATAAACTGTATTTTATCAAGTTTAGAGTTCTGGAGTTGTTCAAATGCTTTTTCTTCAATGGCTTCCTGCTTTTGAATTTCAATTTTACTTTCACTTATTTCTTGTTTATTTTCTTCCATTCTGAATTCCTTTGTTGCAACTATATTTTTATTACTTTCTTGTAATTTCTCAGTGTCCTGGGACTCTTCTTTCATCATTACAATTTCGTTGGTAATACCGTTTTTTATAACCTCCTCTATCTGTTTTTTTTCTTCTTTTATAACAACAGATTGCTCATTGCTAGTAATGGCTTTTACTTCATCAGGTTTTCGTTCTGTTTGGCTTTGAGATGATTCAGTGGACATAAAGTTTTTTTGTATCGGAGCACTTGTCTGAGATTGGTACATGGTCATTTCTTGACATTGTGATTGTAATTTTTGTTCTGAGAACGATTGCACGGTTGTACTTGTTTCGTGAACTTCTTGGGATTGATATACAGTGGAAGCCGTTGTTATTGCAGTTGATGTAACTGCGGAGTTGGCCATAACTGCTTCCGATCTTCTTTGACATGATGAAGAAATCAGTTCTGTAGCACTTTCATTTATTTGCTGAACATTTATTGATGATTGGTTAGCTGCAGACGTAGAGCCAAACGATTCAGAGCACGACTTGACACTTTCAAGTTGAGACATCACCTGCGATTTCGTATCATCTTCAGGGGGATTCGGTGGAGGCCATATCACACTCTTGGTAGCTGTTAGTGTTCGAGTGTTAACAAAGGGTGGGGTAAAAACGTTCTATTAGTGATTTTGAAATAAGAAAATCCTCGTTGAAAAATATCTTGTGGTCAGTGTTAAAGTGTGATTTAAAGTAATATATTTAACTAAAGTGATAAAAGCTTTTGTACAATATATAGCCGGATTAGTATTCTAAATGTGTAGGCGAGGCGCACACGCGATCGCGTTAATTAAGCTATCCGATTCGAAAGTCCTATTACCTTTGTAAAGCGAACCTGGGGCCTCTGTCGAAAAACAATGATCTATAATAATTTTTGGCACACGTTAAACAAAATTTCACTTCATTTATTCGTTCCTCTT